>CM059195.1:35978549-36534908 GCA_030323885.1 Branchipolynoe longqiensis
AGGCAAACAGGCCGGGCCTAAAAATGGAACGAAAAAACCGAGGCTACAAGAGGGTTTTCCCGTTCCCAACCCCCCATTTCCCAAAACCCAAGGGGAAACAAGTAAGATTTCCACAAAAACCAGGGGGCAGCCTCCTGACCCTACAATGGTCAGGGGGGGAAACTCAAACTAAAGTAAGCCTTTTTAAAAGCAGGGAATTTTTTCAAATTGTTTACATCAATGGAAACATTTTAACCACAAATTTCCAGAGGCCCTGAATATTTTTTAAAAGGGGGCATTCACATCCCTTTCCACAATTGCCTATACAAAAGGAGCCCCTTTTTTTTCCCGTATCATTTTAAATTTTCACTAGAAAAATCTCAGCTAGATCAGCAGGTTCTACTGTTTGGTCAAAGGGGATTAAAAACAGGTTGAACATACTAAAGGGGAATTTTATTTCCAATATCTTCCCCTACCCAAAACCTGATGGTTCAATCCGAATGTTTTTTAGTTTTAAAACTCGGTTAAAATTGGAAATCTTTGGAAACAAACTTTTTCAAAATTTTTCTTTAGAAACAGCTCGTGATTTAATTCCCCCGGGGTGTTGGCTAGCGAGTGTTGTTTTAAAGGGGATCGTACAAAACCTTTTCCTATTCACCAGACGATGGAAAAAAACCTACTTTTTTTCTGGAAGGCCAACTTTTGAAATTTACATGTTTACCCAATGGTTTGGCCCGCCCCCCCGCGTCTGTTTCTAAGGGTTTTTTTGAAAAACCCAAATTTTTTCACAAAAGGCAAAAATTGGGGGCTTGTATTTTTCCATACAAGATGATTTTTTTAAATTTTGGGCCAATCTTTCACGCAATTTTGAAATCGCTGTTAAGAAAAAAATGCAAAAAATTTTTACCCCAAAAAAGGGGTTTTTCATACTAACAAGGGAAAACGGGTTTTTTTTCCTAAATCAGGAGGGTTAAATGTTCGGGTTCATTCTGAACACCACGGCCTTTTGACCGTTTTGCTTAACCCAAAAGGAAAGATAAAACTTTACCGCCCCAAGATACAGCTGTTTGACATTCTAGGCCAAAAATTAGACAGGTCGCGGTCCCCTTTTCGGGGGGGCTTTGGGTTTTTGTATTCCAGCTAATTTTATACGGAGGGGCACACATAAAATCCCTTTAAATTTTATTTAAAAAAAAATTGGGGGGCTGGCCCGCGCAAAAGGGGAAACTTTGAAAAGAAACCCTGTTTATTTTTGGAGAAGGGCCCAGCGACCCTTGATTTGGGGGCTAAACCACTTTGACCAATCCTCCCGCCAATCCCATTAGAATGGGAGCAGCCCCGACACAATACCGTTACCACTCAGTCGCGTCCTCTCCCAAGGGGTGGGGAGCGACATCAAAATGACAATGTAGCACGGTTAGCCCCGGATGACGACTCGGCTAGAATCGGAACTCCCCGATCACTATTAAACGTTCTAAGCAACCTCATGGTGCCATTTAGCATTGCGGATTAACTACGCGTCCTAGGGAACATAACCCAAAAATACTGTCACGAATCCTCACGGATAACACCACAACAGCGTATGGCTTAGGTCAGAAATATGGGTAGGTACCAAAACTCGAATAAACTCGTACATGCAATGGCACTTCTCATTTGGAACTGGGCTCAAACCTTTGATGTCTGGTTAACTGTTAATCACATTCCAGGCACACCACAAATTGTCTAGCTGACAAGATGATGTCGCCAGTTCCATGATCACTTAGATGTGGTCACTTTATCCATCCATTTTTCAAACACATTTGTCACTCTTGGGGTTCACCTCAGATCGATTTGTTTCGCTTCGCGTTAATAACTTTAAAATTCCAAAAATATGTTTCGTGGCACCCGGAACCCAATGCGCCTTGGCAAATTGATGTCCTTCTCCCTATAAGTGCGACATCATTTCTTTTACATTTTCCCCCCTTTACTATCATTTAGCAAAGTCGCCAGAAAAGATTCAAATGGAGTGGGACACTCAACGCCTATAACTCATCGTCCCCGAGTGGGCACACGCAACCGTGCGTCTACCGACGGTTACTAGCCACAGCCAAAAGACAGCCTTCGCTTCCCAAGATTCCGAGGAAAACCTCAAACATCAGGGACCACTAGAACGCCACGGAAACGTGTCGACAACTCCGTTAGTGGCATTCCTTTTTTAAATAAATATTTAGAACAGTTTGGCTTAGACAAAATTACACAACAGCGTTTGGTTGATGATGCGTGGAGAAAAGGAACGGTGAAAATGTATACTACGTATTTAAAGAAATGGGGGTATTTATTGCCTGCTTAAGAAAGTCAAGCCAATGACTCCCACAGTATCCCAGGTAGGACTCTTCCTACGTTACCTAGAGGACGAAGGCCTAGGATATGGCGCTATTAACGCTGCCAGATGTGCTCTGTCGATAATCCTACCGCGGGTTTAATGGACAAACAATGGGTAAACACCATGTTATTTGTTGGATCATACGATCAATTTATCAGAGGAATCCGCCTAAAACCCAAATATAATAGGTTTTGGGATGTTTCTCTAGTGTTCAAACCTCTTCAAGAAATGGCCAGAAAATAAGTTTCTGGACGTTAAACTTTTAGGTTTCAAAGTCGCAGTTTTGCTTCTCCTGGTCACTGGACACAGAGGCCAAACTATAGTTGCCCTGTCGCTGAATGGTCTAGAAATTGACAGTAAAGAGGCCACGTTTGATTTATCAACTTTATTAAAATCAAACCGATTAGGTGACCCCCTTTCTACGATAGGGGTGTCCAGTTTCACTCAGGATCGCAAGTTATGTGTCGTATCTGCGATACGAAATTATATATCCAAGACAAGATTAATAAGAAACTCAAGACAGCTATTGGTCAGCTTTATTAAGCCACACAAGGCCATTTCCAGGGATACCCTCGCCCGATGGACAATGAATGTGTTAAAACTGGCGGGAGTAAATACAGACAGGTACTCATCGCACTCTACACGTGGTGCAATGGTGTCCAAGGCAAGATTGCTAGGCATCTCCGTTAAACGGATCCTAGCTCACGCGGGATGGAAAACCGCTACTTCGTTTGCTAGACATTACCACAAACGACTAGAGAAGCCTCAGCCGATAGCGCACAGGCTACTCACCAACTGAAAGAGAGAGGTAAGAAAAACATTGGTTTTTCCTCTTTTTTGCCATACAAATCGCTTTTCCATTGTTGCATACATAAGACATAATCACTAAAGAATAATAACAAAACAAGAATATCAGGATAAAAATTATTTTACGTAAAGGTCTCCCTAGCCTACGGCTAGCCAGAGGCGGCATACCGAGGTAAAATAGATTAGTTAGACGAATCTTACCTGGGTATAGATGATGGATAACTATTGTTTTACCGAGGTAGAAGCCTCGGTTAGACGTGGGCGAGGGCCCACCCACCACGCCCTGCCACGTCTAGTCAATCACTCAATTTAGCATGAGGTCACTTGACCTTAGGTTGTTTTTTAGAATCATTTTTATCCTGAATTAGTAGGTAAAGATTGCTGGACCCGGATGTGCTTCCTTCTCCCTCGCCCACGTCTAACCGAGGCTTCTACCTCGGTAAAACAATAGTTATCCATCATCTATACCCAGGTAAGATTCGTCTATCTAATCTATATATATATATCCCTGGCATGCTAAATAAAGCATTCAGGTCGGGTGTGTAATATTAGATTCATCGATCTGCCAGCGCTGGTTGGTTGCTTTGCCCTGCGCTGCTTCTTCTTCCTCCTATCCATCGGTGGTATGATGGTGGGTAGCAGGATTTGCAATCAGATGGCTGATTCCCAGGGCCGCGATGTGGACGCTCCTGCTGTAGCCAGTTTTGTCGATAGAAAGCCCGGGCCTACACTTTTACCGACCCAAGGGATTTTTAACCTCCCACACCACATAGACATGGTATGAGAGCAACCGGCCTTTGATGACACTGTAAGTTATACACAGCGGTGGAAATCCAAATTGGCAGAGGTGGGGGGGGGGGGGGCATGGGGACTCGAACCACCAACCCTCAGATCAGGCATCCGACCCAGAAAAAAGTCAGACACTCTAACCACTCCGCCACAGAGAACACCACTGCATGACCACTCCCCTCCTCCAATACCCTCCAGGCCCTCTCTCACCACGTGTATAAGGTTGCATTGAAGGCACGAATACACACCACTCCCATTTGGCAAACCAGCCCCATAGGCGGCGCCACCACGCACTAACCGCTTCACGCTTGGCTGACCACGGCCCCACACTGAATTTGGGGAATTTGGGGAATTGGAAATTGATTTAGGTTAAATTGTGCGAGCACAGGTTCAGTCAGTCTAGACACGAGGTGTTAGGTAGGTAGGTACGCACGCACGCACGCACGCACGCACACACACACATACACACATACATAATACTTACATACATGCATGCATGCATGCATGCATGCGCGCACACACACATACATACATACATACATACATACATACATACATACGTACGCACATACATACATACATACATACATACATACATACATACATACATACATACATACATACATACATACATACATACATACATACATACATACATACATACATAGTTGGTGTACAGGGCAGTAGATATGTACTAAGTGTTGTAGTTGATTGGACTATTTAAAGTGATAGATAGATAGATAGATAGATAGAGCTATCTGATAGATAGATAGATAGATAGAGCTATCTGATAGATAGATAGATAGATAGATAGATAGATAGATAGAGCTATCTGATAGATAGATAGATGGGGGGAGGGGGGGGGGAGGCGCCGGTTTGCTGCAGATCTCAGTCAGCGCGGTAATGAGTCAGACTACTCAGCTCGGTAATACTTGGTTGATGGTGAATCATAAATATAGAGCTGTTCAACTCTTTATGGAAGCAGCTTCACTGAAACTAGTAGACAATGTGAGCTTACACGCTGTTGTTTTTAAATTAGACAAAATACAATTTGCCTCCTCCTGATGGTCAAGGTTGGCGTGGTTCTTGCCAAAAATCAGTTTTCTATTGTAATTTGCAGTGGAATTATCCTAGGAACTGTTTTTACGTTAGATAACATACCACGTGCCTCTTGTTGGCCAAACTATGGAAATGTTTTGACATTAGAATTTTAGATAAAACACTATGCCATCTAGGTAGTATTCACATTATATAAAATACCACCTACCTCATAATGGCCAAACTTGGTGACTGATTGGTTCATTGTCGGGATAATGGGTGTGGTCTCCCAGTGGGGGAGCACTATAAAGTCGCCATGAGCGCACACTGTCACAAATCGGTACCCGTCGTGATATGTCACAACTCGGTACCCGTCCTGATATGACCTTGGAAGTTGACAGGAATTTATATTCAAACAAACCAACCCACCCTCCGGACACTGGCATCTCATCTGAGTGGTTGACCTCGTTATGCTGGTGCTGGTGCGTGGTGCACGGTGGGTGGTGTATGGTGGGTGGTAAAGGGGCTGTCACATTATGACACATTGCGCCAACGTACGCTGACGTATGTGATTTTTGGTCACTACATCGGGATACATCATTATGCGTTATGCGTGCATTAGGCGCTCGTTGGTTAACGTCAATGTACGTCAACGTTTGTCGAGATATGGCGTCGCACATCAGGGGGTCGGCAAAGTTTTATGCATGCACAAAACTTTTGGCATATATCCAACTTCCCCCCCCCCCCAGCCCTCCCTTCTTGACGTAAAAAAGTGATTTAATGCGTTGGCCGCACACTTGCGAGATGCGTCATAATGTGAAAGGGCCTTAAAGAAGGAGGCCTGGTATGGTTGGTGGTTGGAGGGGGGAGGGGGGGGGGGTTAGATTTTCCCCGGTCAGTTCGTGGTCTAGGAAGGCAGCGGATAAAATAAAAACATTACTTGTTTTTGTTCCACCCGGCCCCATTTGGTGGTGGTGGTGGTGGTGGTGGTGGTGGTGGTGGTGGTGGGAGGTGAGGTGAGTGAGTGGTGGTGTGAGGTGAGTGGTCGTGGGAGGCGGGAGGCGGTAATGACCTGCCCACCTCACAGGCCTGAACGCTCACCCCTGCACGGCTTCTTGCCATTGGCCATCTGGAAGCCTTATTAAACGAAAGCAGCCACCCTCAGACGGGCCCGGGCGGGGCTCGTGGGGCGGGGGTGGGGGCGGTCATGATACAGTGGCTTACTTTGTTCTATTTTTAGCGCGGCGGTCTGTCTGTCTGTCTGTCTGTCTGTCTATTTGTCCCTGCGGCTGCTAGGTGCGTTGCCGTTGTCTGTCGGCAGTGTGACACTGTCCGGACTGGTGTGACTCACGTGGGTTGATGGATCCCTGCGAGCCGACGAAAAGCGGGGGTGGGACTGGGAGAGGGAGATGAAGGGGGGGTTCGTATGGTGAGGGAGGGGAGGGGGGGGGGGGCTTCGTGTTGTGAGGGGGGGGGGGCAATGATGGGGATGGGGAAGGGGGTGGTGGGATGAGAAGAGGGGTCGGGATGGGGAAGGGGGGTTGGTGAGCTCGGGGGAGTGGGTTAAAGGGGGGAGGGGAGCGCTAGCGTGACCGGGACAAGCCTGGCGCCATCTAGGGAAGCGTGAATGTCACCTAGCTGACAGATCCCTAGCTTGTGTGGGTAGGTGGGTAGTGGGTGTGGGTGCCGTGGGGAGAGCGGGAGCACAATCTCTCCCACACACAATGCAGTGCGACTCGGCATGCCGTGCTCGTGTACACACCAACGCGAAGTACACGTACAGTACCGCATCATATCAGCACCGTGTGGAACTGCACTGTTGTTACCTGTACTGTGGTCACGTGGTTCCACGCTCTGTTTACCGGGACACGGCACGGGTAGCTGGATTTCGTCTTGCCCTTAAAAGCTGCGTGCTCTGATTATGACGAAAGCGTCACATGTTGTATACCCGAAACGCATTTGATCCTACATATCTAACATAGCTGCTGGTGTATTCATTTGAGCATTCATCATTTGAGCATTCATCACCAATTCTATTCTCCATTCTCCCTCTCCCTCCACCCCTACCTCTACCGCTTCCTCTTCCTCTTCCTCTTCCTCTTCCTCTTCCTCCTCCTCTCCCTCTCTCTCTCTCTATCTCTCCCTCTCTCTCTCTCTCTCCCTCCCTCTCTCTCTCCCCCTCCTTCCACCTCTACTTCTACCGCTTCCTCTTCCTCTCCCTCTCCCTCTCCCTCTCCCTCTCCCTCTCCCTCTCCCTCTCCCTCTCCCTCTCCCTCTCCCTCTCACTGTGGTACGGTAGCACCATTGAAAGGCGACATTGATTTCATCCCCAAATATCGCGTCCCTGTGCTCCAGAAGCCGCTGCTACACCAGTCCAAATGCTGTCAGAGTGCCCTGACAGTGGCTTCGGGATGGTTGAAGTGATTGAACCCCGACCGAGTCAACCCCGAGAACTTAATAATCAATACTTGTTGCAAACTAGCCTAGCACTCTGAATTAATTCAATGCTTGGTTTGCTCAGTATGAGGATAAAAGTGGGATGCCGTCTCATGCTGATCTCTTTCCGGTCTCTCAGTGAGGCTGTTCTATATATATAGTCACTCCCGCAGCCGCCTTCCCGAGATGCTGACAAAACCCATTAGAAAAGGTACCCGGAGGCGGAGTAAACGAAATGAGCACATCAATTCTTAATCAAAGAAGCAAAATACCGCTTCATATTTACCAGCTAGCTTTGAATGAAATGAATATAGACTACTAAATATACTTTGGTGTTCTCTGTAGCGGAGTGGTTAGAGTGTCTGACTTTTCTAGGTCAGACTCCTAATCTGAAGGTTGGTGGTTCGATTGCCCATGCCCCCACCTCTGCCACTCTGGATTTCCACCGCTGTGTATAACTTACAGCGTCATCAAAGGCCGGTTGCTCTCATACCATGTCTATGTGGTGTGGGAGGTTAAAAATCCCTTGGGTCGGTTAAAAGTGTGTAGGCTCGGGCTTTCTATCGACAAACTGTCTAATGGTGATAAAAAAGTCTATTCAGACTTATCCATGATATGCAGTATAAATCAACCTTGCCTGTCTCGGACAGAGATCCAGCCCTAGCCCCAGCTCCTGCCCCAGCTCCTGCCCCAGCTCCTGCCCCAGCTCCTGCCCCAGCTCCTCCTGTCCCAGCCCTTCCCCAGCCCCAGCCCCAGCCCCAGCCCCAGCCGTCTGCACTGTGTATATATATCTATGTGTAGTGCTTCAAGCCCCGTCCATCCTTAGATCAACCTCCTCTCCGATTCCGTACGCAGCGTCTGCTTGACCTAATTAGCGGAGCACATCTCCGCCCCGCCCCGCCCCGCCCCGCCTCGCCTCGCCTCGCCTCGCCTCAATGGCTTGGCCGCAGCGTTGTATATATATTCCACGTGAATAGTACCCTAAGTAGGCGGTGGTGTGTGTGTGTGGAGGAGGTGGTGGTGGAGGTAGTGATGGTGGAAGTGACGGTGATAGAGATGATGATGATGATGGTGGTGGAAGTGACGGTGATAGAGATGATGGTGGTGGTGGTGGAAGTGACGGTGATAGAGATGATGGTGGTGGTGATGATGATGGTGGTGGTGATGATGGTGGTGGTGTTGTTCACCGTCGTATCCCCTCTGCTGCTATTGGCTGCCGTTGGCTGCCGGCATGCCCCAGGCACCCTCGTGAATCGGGGCAATCAAGGCAGTAATGTCCTCGGGCACGTGACCACCCTAATCTCACCCAAGGTGTCCACATACTATCTTATTTTCTTTTAGAATATCTTTCCTAATATCAGGGTTGAAAGGTTCCTCGCGATTTCGCGGAAATTCGGATTCTCGCTTTTCTTTAAATTTACCGAACAACAAACAAAATGCCATGGAATAAGTGGTCTAAAATTATGACAACAATTAGTTAGTTTGAATCATGTTCTTATATTCTAGAACAAGAAATGGTTAAGATGGGTGATAATACAGTCAGAACAAGGACAGTTCAAACCTGACTTCCGGCATTTTTCTTGCCATTCCCTGACAGTGCTAATCCTATGGGGAAAATCCGCGTTATCGCGGAAATTCTCCGTCAGTGTTTTGATTTCCTCCTTTTTTTTTGCTGGAGACCAATTTGATCATTGTAACCACTATCGGTGTATGTGGTTTGTTAGTGACACATTAATTTTTTAGACCGGAAGTGATGTTAATATTGCATTGAACAGCACTCTGACGTCATGAAACCGGAAACCCTCCCCCCCCCCCCCTCCTCCCTCCTTCACACCTCCGTCGACAACCACCCCCTTCCCATCATCAATGCCTTAGCGCTGCAAAACTTATCGATAACTGTACTCTTTATCGGGTCCACTGCCGCCCCCTCACACCCCCACCCACAAGGTTGTGCCGGCCGGCCGCTAGGTGGCGCCACAATGTATGGTTAAGCAGGCTTTAATGGCGACAGGGGTGATTGCCATGGCTTGATGGAGTCGTCTTTATTTTGGAACACCCCCGGTGTGCAGGCCACATTTGTAGGCAATGTGAATACCCCTTCTCGTGTCTCATTACCGTAAATGTTAGATAAACCTGTTCAGATCTAATATAGGGCGGAATTGTGGCAAAGCAAAGACTTCTTTGGTAGGAATCAGCTGTGTTGGTCCTTATTCCTTGCTACACAATTCTTAGATACAAGATTCACCCGGTACTTGTAGTACACAGGTGAAGGACAACGTGGTGTCAATACGGGCGAAAATAGGTTTAGTATGGAACATGAAGTAGAAACTGTGGCTCCAGTATCAAATAGCTATCCATATAGGCACAGATTTGGTAAAATGGGAGAGAATGCAAAAAGACAAGATGGCGGCCGCAGAACGCCGTTGATTTCACTTTTAAATGTTATTAAACCAGATATTATATTATATTTTTCAACTCAAAGGTAGCGGGCTATCAATAAGACATATGTAAAGAATAAATGTTGCTTCTTAGATTGTGAAATTAGGCTCTCAATTCATTGACCCGTTTTTTCGACAGCTTTTACATAGGGTTGGTTTGCACCCCTACTGCAGCAGTACGGGGTGAATCTTGTATCTACACAATTCTCTGCCGACACGGCGTAAATAAACCACCAAGCAACCTATTTCCAGTGCGCTGTTGTTGATCTATATCGGTGTAGAGTTGGTGAATTGGGAAAGATTGCCAGCATGCCAAGATGACGACCAAAGGATTTTCTCCGATTCAACTTCCAAAATATATCCTACATCAAAATGGTGCAAGTATCGGGAATTGAGAATAAGTAGGTGAACAATAATATATGAGTAGCCAATAGACTAGATCACCGTTCCGACTGCGCATGCACTGAAAACGGCGCTGGCAGCAAAGCAAAGGCGTACAGCTATTGAGTTTGCCGATACGCGTAGGGCAAACCTTCGATTTTATTCCAAATTGATAAAAATACAGAACAATTTGGCACAAACAGGGATGGAAATGCAATATAATGCATATGTTTAGGACACAACTCGCCATAATTAAGCACTTTGAGCTAAGAAACATACAATTTCAGTGTCTTTACAGGCTGATGTTTATATCACCATCGATTCAACATAAGTAATTCTTGTTCTAAATATTAAAATGTCAAATGTGTCAACAAAAACCGAAGAAATATATAACCAATATCTGATTAACCCTACTCATTTTCTATTTCTACATATGTCATTAACCATGGGATATAAATAAAAACGAATAAAATAAGTAAACCTGATTCTGGCTATGGCTCTAACACTAGTCTTGAGTGGCCAGATTTGTCTGAATCTAAATGTACATGGCATAAGATGTGCTGATTACATTGATGTCGATGCAATGCTGGATACAAGATTTATTACACATATTAGTGTTCTATGTTTCAAACAAGAGCTGAGATGACTGACACATTTCATAGCTGCACCCAGTGTATTAGCATGTGCCATGTGCTTCTCACGGGTTTGTTTTGCTTTTACGCATTCCACATTGCACCGCACCGCTGAAATGGCGATGGATGGTGATGTGTGCTTCCGTGGGTGGGTCGGTCGGTAGCGTAAGCTAAAGGCTTGCCGGTGTGGTGTGCTCAGCCGTGTCCCGTGCTCAGCCGTGTACCTATACTCAAACTCAAGGCATTGTCAATGGTCGTGGGTAATTTTCATACAGAAGAAGTGAAATATCTCTAAAACCACACCACCTATTAACAAATCGCTTGGTACACATAGAAAACATCTTCACCAAAAAGATTATTAAATTCATAAGGTTAGGGTTCTTGATTTCTATTAATTTTGATTAAAACTAATGTTTTGCACTGCGTGTACTGTCAAACTCAAGGCATTGTCAATGGTGGTGAGCAATCTTCATACAGAAAATCCAGGAAAAGTGAAATATCTCTAAAACCACACCACCTAGAAATAAATCGCTTGGTACACATATAGAAAACATCTTTACCAAAAACATTATATTAAATTGATAAGGTTAGTGACTTACGACCATTGACAATGCCTTGAGTTTGAGTATAGGTACACGGCTGAGCACGGGACACGGCTGAGCACGCCACACCGGATTGGGGAAATGGAAAGAAACCGAACAAAGTCCGTTGATATCCGGCAAAGTCTGGTTGATATATCCGGCCCGATCCGTTAAAAGTTTTGAGCATGCACAAAACTTGCAATGGATTGCGCCGGACTGATGTATGCGGTTATTATCCGTTACTGTCCGTTACCCGTCCATTACATAATCGATACATTTCACGTCCGAATCACACCGGACGCTGGAATGGCGATATAGTCTATTAGATTAGCAATTCATGTGTCCATAATCCAGCGCGCTGACACTTTTTTTTTATCCGGCTATTTATCAGCCGTGTACTCGATACAGAGCAAGGACAGGTTTTTATTATTTCGTTGTTTATTGCCCCAAACTCCAAAATAAGCAGGTAGCGTCCGGACCGAAGTATGGAATTCCGGATACAACCTGGACTTCTCTCAATCTACTCCTATTCTCACTCATCCTACTCCAGCTGTTTTAAGAAATTCAATGATTATTTCATTGAATTTCGGGGGGAAACAGCTGGACTGTTTAGATTTTACCTTAGATTTTGCACTTACGCATTTTTGATTTGACAAAAATAAATAATTTGAATACATATCTATTGTTACCGTATTGTCTTTTACATCTCTGTTTAGTGATATAGTCGAGTTAAAAAAGCCCCCAAAGAAAAAAAATATCTCGCCATGAATATGGTAATAATTACCGACATACCCTAACCCCCCCCCCCCCCCCCATGTCACTCACTCATCGCTACTCCCACTCTTCATGCTGCTACTCCTCTGTCCACCTCCTCCTCCTCCTCCTCCTCCTCCTCCTCCTCCTCCTCCTAATACTCATCCCACTCGTCCTCCTCCTCCCCATCCTCCTAATACTCATCCCACTCGTCCTCGTCCTCGTCCTCCTCCTCCTCCTCCTCCTCCTCCCCATCCTCCCCATCCTCCTAATACTCATCCCACTTATCCTCGTCCTCCTACCACATCCACCTCCACTGTATCCTTTCATCCTTTCACTCTTTCATTAAATCTTCCTGAAAGTTGTGCCGAAATGAAGAGCATAAAGAAATATATAAACAAAAGAAGCACTGATGAGGCTCGAGGGGTTGGGGTATTCGGCCCGTAGTTGCCGCCCTCCCAAATACCCAATCCCGCGCGTGCGTGTGTGTGCGCGTGCGTTTGGGGCATGGGGAGGGGAGGGGGTTGTTTGCGCCTAAGGGGATGCCGGGTATCAGTTGCCGAGCTACCGCGCGCTTGGCTGAATCGGCAGAGCACCGGCTTCGCGTGCGGAAGGTCATACATATATGTATGCCAAGAAAATCCCAAAAAAACAAACATAGGCTATTAACCATACCAACCAATTATCTGCTCCTGAAATGCAGGCAATCAAATACCTTATCAGCAGCCACTGTGTGGTAAGATAACACCAACACTACAACTGGCCAGCATTGAAAACAAGCATGGGTACCCGGGCTTAATATGCTATGGACAGTATAAATACAGCCTCAATTAAAAAAAAGTTGATTCCCACTCGAGTCAAACCAATGACTTTTACAATTGATACTTGTCGCTTCCTAGTCTGGTTCTCAGCATTAATAGGATAGGGCAAAGATTGGGTAGCTGTAGTGCCAGGATCATGTGACTGAGTGGGATGTCGGGTCATGGTACTGGCAGCCTAAATTCCCAGTATGAGTGTGCACACACTGTCAAAAGTTGGTACCAGTCCTGATATGCCAGGAAGTGAAACTCCAACAATCGATCCCACCACCACCTACCACTACCACCGCCACCACTGCCAAAACTGTCTTCCTGAAAGTTGTGACAATGTGCCGAAACGAAGAGCATAAAGAAATGTATGACAACAAAAGAAGCACTGATGAGGCTCGAGGGGTTGGGGGGGGGGGGGGGGGATTCGGCCCGTAGTTGCCGCCCTCCCAACTACCCAATCCCGCGCGTGCGTGCGTGCGTGTGGGGTGTGGGGTGTGGGGAGGCAGAGAGGGGGAAGGGGTGTTGTCGCCGAAGGGGATGCCGGGTATCGGTGTTGCGGAAGCCGCGCCTCCGCCGGCCGCGCACCGCCGTGCCCACGGACGCAGAAAATAAAGGCCACACCAGGGCCACATCCGATGATTGCCTCAAAGGGTCATTTACATTCGCCACCAGGGGGCGCCACTGCCGGCGCGGACCGCGTATGAATTACCCCCCTAAGTTATGGGATTGGCTGCGTGAGTAGCAGCGTCGGGAGCTGGGCGCATTTCATGGTAGAAGTGTTTTGGTATTAGCCCGGCGTATTAATCAGTGGTTATAATCAAGCTGTGCTGGGCACCTTGGTCGTCCAGGAGGGTGGGCGTTGGGGTGGGGGCCTTGTGTGTGTGTGTGGGGGGGGGGGGGGGGCAGCAGTTGACCTGGATAGACTACATCACCATTCCAGCCGCGCAGTGCATTTTGGGATGCGTAGAAGAAAAACAAACCCGCGAGAAGCACATGGCACATGATAATATAAGTACACTCGGTGCAGCTATGAAATGTGCCATTTCAGCTCATCTCAGCACTTCTTTGAAACATAGAATACCAACTAAAATATATATATATATATAATAAATTAAGATATTAATCTTTTATCCAGCATTGCATTTACATCAATAAAATCAGCACATCTTATGCCATGTGCATTTAGATTTAGACAAATCTGGGCACTCAGACTAGTGTTAGAGCCAGTTATACTTATTTTTATTAATGTTTTAATTTTATATCCCGGATGATGTGGGTATTAATATTGGTTATATTGTAGGGGTTCGGATTCACGTATATTCGGTATACTAATATGTTCTACTGAACACACTAGCAGTAATGTATAGTATGTTGACCACATGTTCAGCGCCATGCCTTTCCAATTATTTATGTTGAAACAAGCAATTAAATATAATGGTGATGTGGATATCAGCCTTATAGTGACTGATTGTTTTGTGTGGAATTGGTTAGTTTTGTCTTAGCTATATTCATCAGACATTATATTGCATGTGTGCATACATGTTTATTTTTGTATCACCAGACGCATTTGCTGTGATGCCAATGCCGTTTTCAGCGCATGCGCAGTTGGAACGGAGATCTCGTCTATTGATCATACATTCACACCAACGGATATTTTGTTGTTGTTCAATGGACTTTTACGTCCTGGCAACATCTACAATGGACTTTTACGTCCTGGCAACATCTAAGGTCATCAGGACGGGTACCACACATGTCGACTTCATAGTACTGTCCCACTGGGATACCAGACCACCAGCACCATGAACTGATATCCCACTCAGTCACATTATCCTAACACGGAGCTAACCAGTCCTTGCGCTATCCTAATAATGCCGAGCACCCGACTACGAAGCGACCAGTGAGTGGTTTGACTCGACTGCGAATTGAACTCCTGACCTTTTGCATGCGAAGCCTGCGATCTACCGATTTGGATTATTTGTATACTGGAATCGGCGGCTTCCCGTGTGGAAGATCGGGGAGTACGACAAATCATAGTCGAATGAAACCTATGACTTATTGCATTGTCGGCATTACTAGGATCGGGGAAGGCTTGGTTTGCTTAGTATCAGGATTGTGTGAAATTGGGTGGTAATAATAATAATGATAATAATAATAGTAAAACATGTATATAGCGCCCGATTCAGCAAGCCGTTCTCAGGCGCTTTACATAACAAACAAATATACAGGAAAATAAATTTCACCTAGTTAAAAGCGGATTTTAAACAAATGTGTCTTAGGTGGCCTGGTCTCTTAGTGGGACGGCGCTATAAAGACGCCGTTAGTGTGCGCTGTCACAAGTTAGTGATATGACCTTAGGTGTTGCCAGAACGTAAAAGACCCCAACACGTAAGCAAAGAAATCCTTTGTACTGTAGCACCTGTCTGGTGTCGCCTGTGATATATGGACATCTGCCATGTTCCGACATCCCCCCCCCCCCCGATGTGTGGCGCTACCTATGTGTTAACCCTGTTATGTTTGGACACATTACATTTACAGTTGTATAGTCAAAGGTGCATAGTCCGATGAAATATCAAATTTTCAAAACCAAACCAATTATCTACATTTGATTTTACATATCTAACTTAGATATTGATGCACTTATTAAGCATTTGTTTCTGCGTAGAAGGCAATATACTGAGTCAATCCTGCAGAAGTCTATGGTGTCAAGAGTTTCCATGTTTGCACTTAAAATAGCTCAAAAGTTTACCATTTAAAATATTAACTTTTGACCTAATGTAAAGTAGATACTAGTGATATATCTAATATATTTATCTCAGAAAAAATACAGAAATTCTAAACCATCGGACTATGCAACTTTAAACTACATGTTTTCTTTAAGGAAAATATACTGGGTTGAGTATTGCAACATGCGCCCGTTTAAAGTACTCAGAAATATTAGGGATCTTCCTTATTTACCCATTTTCAAGCAAAACCGTTAACAATAAGGCAGCAAACCTGCAATATATGTATATTTATACCGTAAAAGCTCTCTATACCGACCCCTCCACTCCCCTGTATCGATCGCTTTATTTGGGTCCCAACAATACGATATTCTAACTCTCTAAGCCGAATACCTCCCTAAATGGACCACTTAAAGTCGGTCACATGGTCGGTCGATTTAGAGAGGTTTGGCATACAGTGAAAACTTACTAACCGACCACCTTCAGTGATCGACCACTCCCCTATATCATCACTTTATTTGGGTCCCAAACAATAGTCCATACAATGCCATTGCAATGAGAACAACTCTCTGAACCGACCACCTACCTAAATGGACCATTTAAAGTGGGTTTTACTATATACATTGTATATATATATGTAGATATTGGGATCAAATGCGGGCAAACTGATTACGCAACTTTGATGTCCCAAGACTTTTCAGTGAAGGGATTCGTGCAGTGCAGTGCAGTTGGGTGGGTTATGAGTGGGCGGGGGATAATATCTGTAGTCAGTCTTGGCATGCACTCGGGGTGCGGTCCGCGCGCAGCCCCGTTTATATCCGGGTCACGTGAGGTCACACCAGCTGCAGTAGCGCGTCGTCACCACGCAGACCTCAACCACCCCGGGACGCTGAGGTGAAACCAGGGCGCGCCGCTACTTTCGTCACCTCGGCGCACCCCTCCCTCTCCCTAGATAAAAGATTCACCCGGTACTTGTAGTACACGGGTGAACGACAACTTAGTCTAAATACGGGCGAAAATAGCTTTAGTATGGAACTGCTTCCATGATCAAATGGCTACATATATTGGCACAGATTTGGTGAAATGGGAGAGAATGCAAAAAGACAAGATGGCAGCCAGAGAAGGCCGTCGATTTCACTTTTAAATTGCATTAAAGTATAAAGTATATTTTCCAACTCAAAAGTAGCGGGTAAATATGAAGACATCTACAAAGAATAAATGTTGCTTCTTAGATTGTGAAATTAGGCTCTCATTTCATTAACCCGCCTTTTCGACCGTTTGTATATAGGGTTGGTATTCACCCGTGTACTGCAAGTACAGGGTGAATATTTTATCTACCCTCTCCCCCGCCTCTGTCCCTGCCCCCACCACTGCCCTGTGCCATGTCCCCTCCCTCCCCCACCCGCATCTGTCCCCGCCTTTCCCCTTCCTGTCCCCGCCTCCACCCCTTCCCTGTCCCCTCCCTCTCCACGCCTCTGGCGCCCGACCCACACCTTCCCTGTGCCCTGTCCCCGCCCCCACCCCTCCCCTGTTCCAGCTCTCCCGCTGCACCCTCATCCCTGTCATTCTGGAAGCCGCCTTGTTTCCCACTCCCCACCGGTTCGAACCAAACCAATTGATTCTTGTCGCTTCCTCGCCAGGCGCTCGGCATTATTCGGATATGACAAGGACTTGATGGCTCAGTGTCAGGATAATGTGACCGAGTGGGATTTCAGGTCATGCTGCTGGTGGCCTGGTCTCCCAGTGTGGCAGCACTATGAAGTTGTCATAAATGCACTGGCACAAGTCAGTGCCGATCCTGATATGACCTTAATTGTAGCCAGCCAGCAGTGCCCGCGGGGATCGGTTTGCAAAGGGCGCTTAGTGGCTTCCCGTCCGAAAGGTCTGGGGTTCGAGTCACGGACCGAGTCAAACAAAATTACTTTCAAAATTGATACCTGTAGCTACTAAGCCTGACGTTCGGCATTACTAGAATAGCGCTAGGAATGGTTGGTTGTGACTTGAGTGTGTTATCAGCAGGTCGTGACGCCAGCAAACTGGTCTCCCAGTGCCAGTGGGACAGCAATATTACCCGTCAGTGTGCACTGCAACAAGTCATGTCTTCATATTACCTAGATATTGCTCGATCTAAAACAACCAAACAACAAACAAGCGAACAGTAACCCTTGGGTTCCATCTCGTGCAGACCTACTACACTGGACGGCTCGTGGGCATGTGCACTGCGCCACACTGTGTGGTGCCTCGCGGGTGCGACGCGTCGGTGCGTCAGTAGGTGGTTTTACAAGTCGCCAGTGTAGCGCACTCGTACTCCGGTTTCACTGGCTACGTTAGAAGAAACCCCAACTACGTTACCCCAATCTACGATACCCGTATTCCTGGGAGGTGCCACTATAGACCCTTTTCAATGTTTATAGTCATTGTGTATGCGCGCGCACCTTGGCTGCAGAACGAATGCACACTGGCATTGAGTTTGCCGATACACACACTGCAAAACGTTTTATTCAAAATTAAATTGCAGAAGTCTAACCTTATAAAGTTAATATAATCTGTTCATTGAATATGTTCCAAGCAGTTTGTTTCTAGGTGGTGTTGTTTTAGAGATATTTCACTTTTTCTGTATGAAGATTGCTCAAGGCTATTGACAATGCATTGAGTTTGCCAATATGCGCAGTTCAAAATGTAAATTTCTTTCGAAATTCATAGAAATGCAGAAGCCTAACCTTATGAATCTAATATAATCTATGCGTTGAATATGGTTTCTGTTCAAAGCAGTTTGTTTCTAAGTGGTGTGGTTTTAGAGATATTTCACCTTTTCTCTATGAAGCTTACTCATAGACATATTGCAGTGTGACAGTTTGTCGTCCTGCAGCCAACCAGCGCACGCACTGGCCTAAATACCTATGCTGACGTCATATGAAATAGGTCTATGGGTCCGTCAGGTAGGACTGAGACTGCGACCCGACATGTAGGCCTACACACGCCGGGTCACAGCTTCCGCTGATGCATCGGAAGTTGGGAAGCCAGTCCTCCCTCCCTCCCTCCCTCCCTCCCTCCCTCCCTCCCTCCCTCCCTCCCTCCCTCCCTCCCTCCCCTCCCCTCCCTCCCTCCCTCCCTCCCACCCTCCCTCCCTCCATCCATCCCTCATCCCTCCCCTCCTCCATCCCACCCCCCTCCCTCCAGGCCAGCGCACCCACTACCCTCTCTCCCTCTCCCCCTCTCTCCTCCCCCTCCCCCTCTCTCCTCCCCCTCCCCCTCCCCCTCTCCCTCTCTCTCTCCTCCCTCCCTCTCTCCCCTCTCTCCCTCTCTCCCTCTCTCCCCCTCTCTCTCCCCCCTCTCCCCCTCTCCCCCTCATTCCCCCTTCCCCCCCCCCTCCCCCCCCTCTACCCTCTACACGTCCCTTGCCCTTCACTACCTGTGTACACGCCGGGTGGCAGCTTCGGCAGATGAACCGGAAGTTGGACGCCGATGCACCCTCCCACCCACTTTATCCATCACTATATGGCCTATGCGTTAAATTTACTGTGCACCTATAACCACATGCTGGCTATGGAGACCTAGAGTAGTGAATCTAATGAAATTATCTGAGCAATATTGGACATTAATTAGGTGTACTTAGCCTAGCACTCTGCATTAATAGGATATGTCCAGGTCTGATTTACAAGGCGTCGCGGGTAATTTGAACCGAGTATTGATGTCCGCAAACGGTTCTTGAGTGGCGTGCAACACTATAAAGTCGCCATTATTGCTCATTGAAGAATTGATAGCCCTTCTTGATATGTGACCTCAGATGTTGCCAGGACCTAAACACCCCCCCCCCCCCCTCCTAAAATCAAACCTGTTCAACTGACAACTTGTAGCCAAAACTGGAGATGCATATGCAGCTGTGTGGGTGGGTGGGTGGGTGGGTGGGTGTATGTCTGTGGTGTGCCTGTGGCTGGTCAGGGTGCTGTTTACAGTCGCCGCCCGCCTACATTACATGGAAGCTCACGTACTGAGGCGTGGTAGGTACGAGCCTCTGACGTCAGTCACTACCAGCTTTTTGTAAAAGTCCGCCATTTCTCCCCCCCCCCCCCCTCCACACACACACCCGGGGAGAATACAGTTCTAACTTGTACTAGTGAACGCAGCCCTCCGAGGGACTTTGGTGGCAGAAGGGGATTACAGCCAGAGCTAAATAAAAGCCTGTCCCGTCCCGGTGTCGTGGTTTAGATTCTCAGTGGGTTTAGAGTCTACGAGAGTCTACTTGGGATTCTGCGCATGCGCATATTTGATTAACATGACCCGGCCAACTCGGGTCACCTGAGTTGCTAGAAATTCAAATAGAACACCGCGAGTGGAGTTGACAAAAACACGTGCCGTGTGCAAAAAGTCCCAACCCCACTAATTAAATTTTGCGGGTCTGTTTATAGTTCAGATATGTCCTACGTCACTTTTATCTCAGAAAATGATCAATCCTGACTGGCTGACCATTCCCCCTCCCCCATGTCCTTCTACCCCCCCCCCCCCCCCCCCCCCCGCCCCTCCAGTGTCTGGCCCCCGCTCCTTTGTCCGATACCCTCTACTCCACCGGAAGCTCCTTCTTTACCCCAGCACCTCGTTACTGATGTCGCCTGATACCCAGGCAGCTCGCCATGTACCGGCGGGTTTAACAAAAAGCATGCTGGTTAAATAAGGCAGACCGACATCACATAGATGTCGGTATTATCTGCCCACAAAGGGGACTTCCAACTAATGAGTTCTGCTGTAATGATAGCGTTACCATCTCTCCCCCCCCCCCCCCCCACCACCACCACCACCACCACCACCACGCCCCCCCCCCCCCTCCCCCCCCCCCCCCCCAATATCGGTGGTGCTGATTGGTTTACTCGTTAGCTGCATCACGGTATGAGGACTGCCGGAACCCACAACTGCACAACATTCTGAAAGATGAGAATGAGGCTGCGTTAGGTAGAAGCATACTCAGAATGAGGCTGGTAGTGACAGGTATTGACAGCGAGGCTGGCAGTGGGGGCATATCGAGAACGAGGCGGGCAGTGGGACCTACTGAGAATGAGGCTGGCAGTGAGACATACTGATAACGAGGCGGGCAGTGGGACATACTGAGAATGAGGCTGGCAGTGAGACATACTGATAATGAGGCTGGCAGTGAGACATACTGATAACGAGGCTGGCAGTGAGACATACTGATAATGAGGCTGGCACAAGCATACTGAGAATGATAATGAGGCTGGCACAAGCATACTGAGAATGAGGTGGGCAGTGGAACATACTGAGGAGGCTGGCAGTGAGACATACTGAGAATGAGGGTGGGCAGTGGGACATACCGAGAACGAGGCTGGCACTGAGACATACCGATAATGAAGCTAGCACTGAGACATGTGAGAACGAGGCTGGCACTGAGACGTACTGTGAATGCCGGGGGCAGTGAGACATACTGAGTATGAGGTTGCCGCTGAGATGTACCACGACTTCACGTGACGACTGCTCGGTGAGTCCTTATTACCACATGCCGTATTTCATTGTCGGTGTGTTTGTACCGAGGCCCTCAGTTGCTGAGACCTACCCAGCCTCCTGCGGCCACAATGGCCGCCCGCGTCCACAACGGGAAGATCCAACGGGGAAGGGCGTTGCGCCTCAATCCCGCATGCGCAGTATGGGGCCCGATCAATAGTGGACGACTGTGGGCGCCTTGCCCGCCGCTAGGGGCAGCACCGCCACGACGCCGACCGCCATGGCCAACTCTCAAAGACAAGCACTCCCTTTCTTGGTGAATTAATTCGGAGTGGTATCTGTGCATGGATGAGGTACTTAGGACGTTTTTTTTGTGCATTTTGTCCGTATGAAATTTAATTGAAAGAAAATCATTTTTAAAACATTTGTTCTTTGTGGCGGAGAGGAGAGAGGTTCACAACGAGTACTGCAGTTGGGACTGTTAGTGGCTCATCCCCTCAACCGCTTCCCCCCATCACTCCCTTCCTCTCCTCTGCTCTGCTCTGCTGTGCTCTGCTGTGCTCTGCTCTGCTCTGCTCTGCTCTGCTCTGCTCTGCTCTGTTCTGCTCTGCTCTGCTCTGCTCTGCTCTGCTCTGCTCTGCTCTGCTCTGCTCTGCTCTGCTCTGCTCTGCTCTGCTCTGCTCTGCTCTTCACTTCACTTCACTCCTCTCCTCTTCACTCCTCTTCACTCCTCTCCTCTTCACTCCTCTCCTCTTCACTCCTCTGCACTCCACTCCTCTCCTCTCCTCTGCACTCCACTCATCCCCCTTCTCCCCTCCCACTCCCCCCCCCCGCCTCCCCATTATTTCCACCCCCCCCCGCTCCCCTTCTCCCTTTTCCTCATTTCCGCCCTCCTCCCCTCCCCTCATTTCCCTTCCACCTCCCCTAATTTCCCTTCCACCTCCACTCCCCTCCCCTCCCCTCCCCTCCCCCTCCCCTCCCCTCCTCCCCCCCCTTCCCCTCCCCTCCCCTCCCATCCCCTCCCCTCCCCTCCCCCGCCACTGGTCGGTTAGGACAGCAGTGGCACCTTTTTGGGTACATAAAAGGTAACCCGAGCCCTGCTTAATTAAGGCGCCCCCGTCGTACTAACACATCCTCACGAGCTCTTGCACTCTCCCAGGTGAGCGGTCACGTGACTGTCGTGACCCAGTCGTGCTAGTACTACCATCCAATCGGTAGAGCGCAGGCTTCCCAAGCGGAACATCGGTCCCAGTCCAGTTGAACCAATAACATACCAAATTGATACTTGTCACTTCCTAGCCTGACGCTCGGTATTAATAGGATAGGATAGGGCAAGTGCTGGTCACCTCAGTGTCAGGATAATGTGACTGAGTGAAATATCGGGTCATAGTGCCGACATCCCAATTTCCGAGTGAGGCAGCACTATAAAGTCGCCCCGAGTGTGCACTTTCACAATTCAGTACCGATCCTGATATGACCTTAGATGTTGCCAGGACAAGGCAACGAAACCAAACCAAAGCCTAATTCGGTGTCTCCTCTGTCGTACTAACACGTCGCCTCCCCAAATCACTGTGTTGTGTTACCCTTCGCGAGGAGTTGCCAGCTATATATATATATATACACATATAATGTACAAGTTGGAAGCGGCAGTCCTACAGTGGCACTGCACCACCCTCAGGGTTCATATCGACACTGCATCGCCCTCACACCACCAGTTAGTGACACTGCATCGCCATCATGGTGTTCAGCCCACCACCGGTCGGTGACACTGCGTCGACTTCATCGTATTCAGCCCACCACACCTCATTGGGTTCAGCACACCACCAGAATACATAGCAGATATGGTTCAGTTTGGTGCAGATAGATTGGTGTCTTGTTGTTGTTTTACATCCTAGCAACATCTCAGGTCATATCAGGACGGGTACCAACTTGTGACAGTGCACACTCATGGCTGCCTCACTGGGCGACCCTGCTGTCATCACCATAACCTGATATCCCACTCAGTCACATTATCCTGACACTGAGCCAACCAGTCCTTGCCCTATCCTAATAATGCTGAGCGCCTGGCTATGAAACAATTCATTGGTTTGACTCGACCAGCGTTCCAATCCACGATCCCATGGTCTACCAACATGTGAGACGGACTCCCTAACTCATTCATGCTGGTAGATCATGGGGTCGTGGGTTCAAACCCCTGGTTAAGTCAAACCAATGACTTAACAATTTATACTTGTCGCTTCCTAGCCTGGTGCTCGGCATTATTAGGATATGACAAGGACTGGTTAGCTCAGTGTCAGGATAATGTTACTGAGTGGGATATCGGGTCATTGTGCCGGCGGCCTGGTTTCCCAGTGGGACAGCACTATAAAGTCGCCATGAGTGCGCAGTGTCACAAGTCGGTACCCATCCTGATATGACCTTAGATGTTGCTAGGACGTAAAACCACAAACAAACAAACAAATATTCGGCCAAATCGTCTGGTCCGGTGCAGAGAGGTTGCTCCGTTAGTGCTGGTTGAATGAAAATTGAGAGAATATAAGTTAAACACTTCCTGCTATGAATATGGCCTTCGCTGATGACATGGCACTAAAACAACCATCAATCAATCTATCTTCCTTATGCCTGGCACACACCTCCTGTTTACGATTCACGCACTAAAACTGACTGCGCATCACGACCCCGACCCGTCCCATTTCGTGACTAAAACTGCCCAATTTGTTTTTCGAATCCCTTGCGCTTTCAGTTTTAACCCCTAAAACTGAGTTTTAAGTCGCGAATCGCAAGGCTCTGGTGTGCTAGGGGGTCGCACACCTAACGACTAAAACTCAAACTTATGCGCGAAACGGGCAGTTTTAGATCGTATACGGGAGGTGTGTACCGGGCATAACACACACACACACATAACACACACATAACACACACACACACACACACACACACACACACACACACACACACACACACACACACACACACACACACACACACACACACACACACAGAGCCCTGTCTCTTTTGACCTGAATCTTACCGCCTCTTGACGTTTGTCAATCTGGTTTTCTCAGAAAATAACAATAAATTGTCCTACATTTTTCGCTCTGAATATAGCCTTGGATGCTTGTATGATCACCCCAATCATGAATGACAGTCACACGCATACACACACTCACACACACACACACACACACACACACACACACACACACACACACACACACACACACACACACACACACTGCATAGCTACTCTGAATGCGCCATTGCTTACATAGCGGGAGTTGGCCGATTGAGTTAGAGCGTCCGTCTCCCGCATTGGGATATCCTGGTATGAACCCTGATCGAGTTAAATCAATGACTTAAAAATTGATACTTGCCGCTTCCTAGCCAGGCGCTCGGCATTATTATGGTATGGCAAGGACTGGTTCGCTCAGTATCAAGACAATGTGACTGAGTAGCCTATCAGGTCATGGTGCTGGTGGTCTGGTCTCCCAGTGGGGCAACACTATAAAGTTGTCATCAGTTCGCACTGTCACAAGGCGGTACCCGTCCTGATATGACCTTAGATGTTGCTAGAACAACAAACAGACAACAAATATGGTGCCCCTCCAAGCCTCTATCCCTATCCCTATCCCTATCCTCCACTATATAAAACCTTTAATTTTAACTAACTTTTCACTTGCACCCTGGTAACCCTGTTAGGATTGCTTCTAATGCCGAATGCAGTGAAAACCAAACAAATGCTCTTCCAAATTACATGGGTCATGGATGGCCAACAAAATAATCCACAGAACCTTAACCTTGCCAGAAATAGGAAACATTTATTGTATAGGCCTTATACAGAGAGGTTGTGCAGTTTGAGTGTACATGTGTGTGGATGGGTTGCCCCACCCGTGTTCAGGGCATACGGACGTGCCTACAAAAAAAAAAGAATACAAAAAAAATTATTAAAATGCCACAACAAACCGTGGCGTGGGTTGTGCCAAGTACTGCTGTTTAGGGTAGTTTTTATGGCGACCGCCATTGCAAAGCTCGAGTGGTGATCCGGGAAGTAAGGGGGAGGGGCAGGGGGAGGAGATGGGGGGGGGGCTAATCGACAGCCTCAATCGATGCTTGGTAGTAGCCATCCACAGTTCACCCCCCCCCCCCCTGCCCAGCACTACACACACACCACAAGCTCCACCAACCACCCACCCCGTCACCTGACACTCACACACTGAACACCCCCCCCCCCCCCCGCCCGACACACATCACACAAAATCCCACACACTCCACTCTCACGCTTGGGATCGTGGGTTCGAACCCTGGTCGAGTCAAACCAATGACTTAAAAATTGCCAATTCTCGCTTTCTAGCATGGCGTTTTTAGCATTATTATGATAGGGCAAGGACTGGTTGGCTCAGTGTCAGGATAATGTGACTGAGTCGGATATCAGGTCATGGTGCTGGCGGCCTGGTCTCCCAGTGGGGCAGCACTATAAAGTCGCCATGAGTGCGCACTGTCACAAGTCGGTACCGGTCCTGATATAATCTAGATGTTGCTAGGATGTAAAACAAGAAACAACCAAAACAAACACTCACTTCCACACACACTCCACTAACTTCCACACACTCCACATACACTCCACTAACTTCCATACACACTCCACTAACTTCCACACACTCCACTAACTTCCACACAACTACCGACTAACTTCCACTTTCAACTCCGACTCTTAAACCTTCCACACACTCCGCGCATCTATAACCTTCTCACACTCACACTCCACTCCAACGACGATGTCGCCGCACTCCACTAGTCAGCCTTCCCTGGGCCGGACTATCTACAGGAGACTTCGAAACACTCACTCCACTAGCTTCACTACGCACTCTCACGCTAACTTCCACACACTCCACTAATCTTTCTCATACAACTCTCACTAACCTTCCAACAACACTCCAGTAACTTCCACACACCCCACTAACTTCCACCACTGTCTCATCACCTAACTGTCCCACACACACTCCACTAACTTCCACACACTCCACTAACTTCCACACACTCCACTAACTTCCACACACACTCCACTAACTTCCAAACACTCCACTAACTTCCACACACTCCACTAACTTCCACACACACTCCACTAACTTCCACACTCCCCACTAACTTCCCACACTCCACTAACTTCTCAGCCACACGCCCACCTAACATCCACCACACTCCCACTAACTTCCACACACCCCACTAACTTCCACACACCCCACTAACTTCCACACACACTCCACTAACTTCCACACACACACCACTAACTTCCACACACTCCACCCCCAATTTCATCCGTTTTCTGACCTCTGACCCCCAAACAGTTCTCACCGAATCGAGGCACTAAAGCTAGGATCCTTACACACGGTATGCGGCAGGCGGCAGGCGGCGTGAGTTACGGATGGTCCTTTCACCCACCCCACACCCACACCACACCCACACTCCACACCCTACTACCCTCAACCCACCACCCACGACCCACACACATGTCAGGTTTCCTCACCACTGTTCTCTATGGCAAACGCAGCAGCATTCGCATTCGCATGCCGCACCGATCGGTACAATGGACCGATTCAGTATTCGCATCCGCTGCCGCATGCCGCATACCGCGTGTAAGAATCACCCCCATTGACTTAGATGCTTTTCGATTTTTTGCCGCATTCGCATTCGCATACCGCATACCGCGTGTAAGGAATCCTAGCTTAAGGCAGAGAGAGAGAGCCTTTTTCGTTGAATTGTGCTTTGCGCGGTTTTGTGTTTTAATTAAATTGGCTGGCTTCCAGTGTTCGCCTACAATGCTAATATTGGCGCAGTCGTCATGCGCAGTTTGAGCTTAGTGGTGCCCGGTCACGTGGTACCCTCTCCCCCCCCCACACACACCGTCAGTGGGTGCTCGTTACTTGCTCGGCTCGATACAGCCCACTTCTAAATTATTGGCCGTCACTCAAAAGTCGAATCACAGCATATTGATTTGAGGCATACAATACGAATCGCCCACTTCAATATGGCCGACTTGCACGACTGGGCGTTGTGCACTGTCAACTCACCCGACTCAACATTCAACATTTAACATTTAGCGCGGGTAAACGTTGCGCGCTGGTAACCACCGATCAGACACAGTCGCTATGCTCTTTAAAAATATAGATATGGGTCACTCTCCTGAAAACTGGCCAGAAGTGTCACATGGAGAGTTAAAATTTAATATTTGAATTTTTTTACATTTTTTGGTTGCAAATGAAAGCTGGAAATCTCCCCTTTACATCTATGTAAAATATAAATTGATGAGATAAAAAATAAAGGTGTAGTCCATGAATAAGATATCTCTTATGGCAGTATAACATGGGCGTCACACGTGTAACACGTGTTTAGGACACCACACAGTCTGCTTAATAAATATCTAATCAGAATTAAATAATATCATACTTAGAAGCATATTAATCATGGCATAATATACAGAAATATCTAGTGCTTATATTGATAAAAAAAAGTAATTCCCAGCCATGCTTTATTCACTGAATAATTAGTGTACAATATTTGTGTGGCATCCAGACACCACGGTTACACGTGTGACGGAAATTTGTAATGTTATTTCTGAAGACATTAACATTTTTTTTTTTTAAATTTAAGCATGCATACATGTTAATACATACTTCCTCTTTGATTTTGGGAACTGTTTTGTTTGATATATCAATGCAATACAAGATGTTAATAAGGATTCAACCACGTCCCATATGTCATGTTACAAATGGCTGACTGTAAAATGGGGTTTTTTGGTACAAAAACAGTTCATAACTAAAAAGACCAAAGTTGCACACAGTTTTATTTTATTTCCCTTATTTCTTTCATCAAATCTGAGCATGAATATGAAAAGAATAAGGAAAAAAATAAGTAGGAAGGTTTTTATTGATGTTTTAAAATCCCATCTCATGCTGACCAGTTTTCAGGAGAGTGCCCCATATACAGTAAAACCTCTTTAAATCGCCTGACCATGGAATCGAGATAAAGTGCTCCATTCAGGGAGGGGGTCGGTTTAGAGTTAGAAGATCCTTTTATAATTTTTTGTTGGTAGATATAGCTTCCAAGCGTCGGTTAGACTTGACATTGTGGTAAATATGTTTATTCTGCTGAATACGTCTTTTGTCAGTGCCGAAGCACTGGCCTTCCAGCTAATTTTTCAATTCAGGGTTATTTACACAAAAGGTATATAGAATAAGGTGTACAATACCTGTTGAATACACACACAATTTGCACCATGTAACGCAATGAAATTCTGTAACCCAAAAGTTCCATAGCAATATGGTAACAGTAGTGTCATATAACTAGATCAATATTAGTCAGATCAATGTGAGTATTTACATAGTAATTTAGAATGTAAGCAGAAGTTATCTTCTGTATTCAGTTGGTAAAGTTGCAGTAAGTTTTAATGTTCAGTTGCAGTTAGGCAAGTGGTATAGAAATGTTTTGGTTTGTTAGGAATATTCTAGTGTAGTTAGTTATGTGAGTTTATGAATTATGGTCTTGGGATGGGGTGGACCAGCTGTGACGAGTGAAGCAGTGGGCCCAATCCCAGTGCATTTAAATCTTAAATTTTACAATGGTATTTTTGGGACCCAAATAAAGCGATGGATATAGGGGAGTGCTCGATCTGTGGAGGGGTGTCGGTATAGAGAGGTTTTACTGTATATATATTTTTTTCTGAATTGCTATGCGTTATTTTAAAGCTGCATAGTAACCAATCAGAATAGTGGCATGTCAATCCCAGCACACTGATTCCAGCACCAACAACTGGGCACGGTGGCCGAATCGGTAGAGCACAGGCCTCACGTGTGGAAGATCGGAAGTTTGCGGGTTCGGTTCTAATGGCTTAAAAATTGATACTTGTCGCTTCCTAGCCTAGTGCTTGGCATTATTAGGATAGGGCAAGGGCTGGTTAGTTCAGTGTCAGGATAATGTGACTGAGTGGGATATTGGGTCATGCTGCTGGCAGCCTGATTTCCCAGTGGGGCAGCACTATAAAATTGCCATGAGTGTGTACTGTCAACACCCGTCCTGATATGACCTAAGATGTTGCTAGGACGTAAAACAACAAACAAACAAACAAACAAACAAAACCAGCACCAACATGCTGAAATGACCAGCGCATCGATACTGGCATGGCGACATACCGATACCGATACCGATACCGAGTCATCAATGGTTCTGGGACCTGAGACCGGCTGTGGGACCTGATGACCGAAGAGCACTGATTGATTGGTGGTTGCAGCCAGGTAGGGATCTCCATCCCCTTACTATCCTGTCTCCATCCCTTTTCTCCCCTGTCTCCATCCCTTTTGTCCCCTGTCTCCATCCCCTTTCTCCCCTGGCTCCATCCCCTTTCTCTCTTATCTCCCACCTTCCCCCTTCGTCTCTCCACCACATTTCTCAATATATCTCAATATATCCCACTGCACCCTCAATATTATCTATTGAGCTATGTTTTCTTCCAACTAATCACCATATTAGTGATGGCGGAAATTTGTTCTGTAGAGGTTTTTGTCAGCTGCTACTATTTCCAGTTTGAACCAGATAGGACTGGTACTCGCACTGGTTGCTTTTACGTTTAAATGGATATTTAGCTGACACTGTAAAGTACAGTCTGAGTTTAAATGGATATTTAGCAGGGACTGGTATTAAGTGGGAACTACCTTCTGTCGGGATACCTAGGCTCTGTACCACACCCACACCGCCACCCACACCCACCCATGGAGCTCCTCACTCAGGAGGTGGATTCTCTGGTCACGTGATCGATCTTTAAGGGCTGAAGCCCCCCCCCCCCGTCAGATCGATTAACGGTGGATATTGATCACTGGTGGATCGGCCTAAACTGGGCTAAGGGAAGCTATTCACCACCCTACGTTACTAACGCTACCAAACACGTGTTACTAACAGTCACACATTAATGTTGGTAACAATAGCACCTTGCATCAAGTCACTAACTGTTTTACTGTAATGCGACCAACAGCGGTACTAACTATCTAATGTTGATAATTGTTACAACCACACATTACTAACAGTCACATGTTAATGTTGGTAACAATAGCACCTTGCGTTACTGTTTTACTGTAATGCTACCAACAGCGGTACTAACTATCTAATGTTGATAATTGTTACAACCACACATTACTAACAGTCACACCTTAATGTTGGTAACAATAGCACCTTGCATCAAGTCGCTAACTAGTATACTGTAATGCTACCAACAGTTGTACTATCTAATGTTGATAATTGTTACAACCACACATTACTAACAATGACACTAATGCTGTACGCTAGCACCTTGCGTTAATAACTGTCACCCTGTAATGCTACCAACAATGGTACTATATAATGTTAATAACCATTACAACCTTATGTTTCTCACCACCCTGATATGACCTTAGATGTTGCTAGGACGTAAACCAACAAAAACGTTATAATTGCATTTTGACTAACATTGCCATCCACCACAAGTTGTTAACAATCCTACCAGCCTACATATATAATATTAACAATGGCACCTCGCATTACTAATTAGCATACTATGATGTCACCACTGGGTCTAAATTAATAACTGTTACAACGTAATGTTATTAACAATCACAACCACACACTACTGACAACCACATGTTATTTAGTCATGATATGACCCCATATGTTGCCAGGACGTAAAACTCCCAACCAAAATGTAAATAGGGATCAAAGATGTCCGCGATTTCGCGGATTTCCGGGAATTTTCCTGTAGCTATAAGTGTATACTATTACGTTGTTCAAACGCCGCAGCACTGTAACTAGTAAATGCGTACTAATACTTTGCATTATGCTGCAGCACTATCAGCGTATACTACTAATAAATGCTTCAAATGCCACTGCACTATCACTATCAGCGTATACTACTAATATGTGCATCAAACGGTGCAGCACTATCAGCGTATACCAATATGTATGGAACCCGACTTCCACGAATTCTCAGCGATTCCCTGACATTGTTAAACCTATGGGAGAATATCAGCATTTCTGCTGCGCTAGATCAATGTTGGTAATAGGGTAACTGTGGCACCGTTACAAACGGTCGCACTATCTACTGTTAATAATCCTTACAACCTCATGTTACTAACAAACACAAGTGTACGTTATTAAGACCGATCGCATGTTACTAACAATGACATGTTAAAATTAATGAGGATGGAACCTGGCGTTCCGTTGCAAACAATCGCACGGTTTGCACGGGTGTAGATCTGTGCGGCTTGCTTCTAATTAACTGCGCACTGCACGCACATAGCTACACACATACGCACTGCACACACATAGCTACATACATACGCACTGCACGCACATAGCTACACACATGAGCACTGCACATACATAGCTAGACACATACGCACTGCACGCACATAGCTACACACATGTGCACTGCACACACATAGCTAGACACATGTGCACTGCACACACATAACTACACACATGCGCACTGCACGCACATAGCTACACACATGCGCACTGCACATACATAGCTAGACACATGCTAACTGCACGCACATAGCTACTGCAGGCCTTGATTTGGTATGTGTGTGTGTGTAAGAGTGGGGGGGGGGGGTGAATCACGTTGGCAGGTTGTGTGTATCGGGGGAGGGGCGGATGCACATTGGCAGCTTACGCGTCCAGGGCGGCCTGATTTAACAGGCGGCGGGCAGGGACGGCCTCACCTCCTCCAGCACCTTCTCACAAGCAGGGTGTCATTAGCTTAATGGGGGAGTGGGATAGGTGGTGGTGGCGGTGGCGGTGGCGGTGGCGGTGGCGGTGGCGGTGGCGGTGGCGGTGGGTGGTGGTGGCGGTGTGCGGTAGCGTGCTGCCTCCACCTAGTGCGACTGGTTCCCCAGATCCCACTGCACCCTCCCTCCCCACCCACTGCATCCTCCCTCCCCACCCTCTGCACCCTCCCCATCCACCGCACCCTCCCTCCTTCCCCACCATCTGCACCCTCCCTCCCTCCCTCCCTCCCCACCCTCTGCACCGTCCCCATCCACTGCACCCTCCCTCCCTACCCACCCACTGCACCCTCCCTTCCTCCCTCCCCACCCACTGCACCCGCCCTTCCTCCCTCCCCACCCACTGCACCCTCCCTTCCTCCCCACCTCCCTCCCCACCCACTGCACCCTCCCTCCCTCCCCACCCATTGCACCCTCCCTCCCTACCCACCCACTGCACCCTCCCTTCCTCCCTCCCCAACCACTGCACCCTCCCTTCCTCCCTCCCCACCCACTGCACCCTCCCTCCCTCCCTCCCCACCCATTGCACCCTCCCTCCCTACCCACCCACTGCACCCTCCCTTCCTCCCTCCCCACCCACTGCACCCTCCCTTCCTCCCTCCCCACCCACTGCACCCTCCCTCCCACTGAAATCATCCGTCCATGGCTTGAGACGGGGGGGGGGGGGCCGGCATGTCGGAATGTTGATACCGCTGTTGCCATGGCAACAAAGCAATGAGCTCCCTATCACCTCGTGACTGCGGTTCCTATGCAGGATGTTGGCGCTGGTACCTGTGTTGACTGGCTGGGTGGAGGGTTCCGTGGGTGGGTGGGTGGGTGGGTGGGTGGGTGGGCTCCCTCCTCCCACCCTCCCACTCCAAGCAGGGCACACTACATTCGCGGTTACGGCTACTCTCCTCCGATATTACGATTCCATTTGCAAATCTAACGATTTTATCTCAAGGACCTGAACAAAAATCAGCGAAAATACGAAATTCTAAATCAGCTCAAGGTGGCAAAGCAGAGCTTAGTCTGACTATATACTGTGTCATGATATATGTCCGATTGTCATACCGCGTGTTTGTGTTGCCGCACATAATCTTCCTCATAAAATGTTAAAATCTTCCTTATTTTTGGTCACACAATGCGCACTGCACGCGCTCGTGCAGTGTCACAGCGCGCGCTGCGCAGTAATCGGTGGGACTGCGCACGCGCGGAGCCTGATTGATGGGGGCCCCGAGCTGCTCCCTGCTCACAGGTCACAGCTCACAGGTCACAGCTCACAGCCCCCCCTCCTTGTTTGGCTCAACTGGCGATGACCTTAGCTGAGCCTGATTACCGGCCCGGTAAAGTACACCCCGTTTTAAGCGCACGCGACTGACTCAAAGAAAGCGCCGCCCGAGCAAGTGCACTCTAGGAGCGGGGTAAGGTGGGGTGGTAGATGGGGGTATGGTGGGGGTGGGGTGGGGGGCTGCACTAACGGGTCATCGATCAATGGGCAGTGCTGTGCTGTCTACACACTGTACACACTATACATCACTTATACTATACACACTACACACCACATACACACGACACACCACATACCAGACCACCACGCATCACCCACCACAATATGCACACCATAGTACACGTCCACACACGCCTTACCCTATACATGTTTTATATTGCAATATGCTACACACACAGCCCGCCCTACCCTATACGTGTTTTATATTGCAACACACACACCCCGCCCTACCCTATATGTGTTTTATATTGCAACACACTACACACACACCCCGCCCTTCCCTATACATGTTATATATTGCAACACACTACACACACACACACCCCACCCTAGCCTATACATGTTTTATATTGCAACACACTACACACACAACCCTATACGTCCACCTACCCTATACGTGGTATATATTGCAAGACACTATACACACACCCTGCCCTACCCTATGCATGTTTTATATTGCAACAAACTACACACACACGCGTCCCACACTAGCCTGTACGTGTGTTCGACTTATAGTCCAGCTCCGTTGGTTTATTTTACACACCCAGAAACGGCAACCCGCCAATGGCCGCTGTTGGTTCGTGAGTAGTACATGGAAGCAGGATGTACCCTGGAGCCCCCCCCCCCCCCCCTCTCCAACCTCCATGTGGTTGTCATGGCGACGGTGAGGAGCTGCATCGGGACCAGGCAGGCGGTCACGCTGATGACAACTGTCCGTGGTGGTGGTGGTAGTGGTGGTGGGTGGGTGGGATTAGGTGGTGGTGGTGGTGGTGGTGGGTGGGTGGGATTAGGTGGTGGTGGGTGGGATTAGGTGGTGGTGGGTGGGAGTAGGTGGTGGTGGTGCGTGGGAGTAGGTGGTGGTGAGTGGCAGTAGGTTGTGGTGGGTGGTGGGAGGTTGTAGCTGGCGATGGTGCCAGTAGTGCTGGGCGTCGTTATGCGCGCCAGGCGTGATGACCGGAACCGGAAATGGTGGGCTGCTGTGGCGCAGCAAAGTCACGTGACGGCGCAAGGTACTCGAATGGCGTCATAAATGAGAAGGGAGGACACATTTTATTTGTTTCAATTTGTTTTTAAACAAAAATAAAGCTATAAAAAAAACTGGGAAGCCGGTATAGCGTTAGGCCATTATTGGGTATCCGTGTGTCAGCCCTGTAGGGTCGGAGTGTGTGGTCATATAACTAATGCACAGGGCTCTAATGAGACCCATCCAGGTCACGTGGTCAGCCTGTGGATGGGCAGAGAGTGGGTGGGAAGGGCTGGGGGTAAAGGGTTCTTGCAGCAAGGCTGAACCTGAGCCTGGACAGTCCTGCGTTCAGGTAGGGGTGTAGGTGTGGGTGGGTGGTATGCGTGGGTGTTGGGTGTGCTTTGGGCCTACACGCGAGATGTCACTCTCACTGCGACTTACTCACGCACACTTCGTCATACTTACTCACGCACATTCACTGGCATCCAGTCTCACTTGCACTTCCTCTTACTCTCGAATTCACTCACTGGGACTCACTTATAACCCATCCTGATATGACCTTAGATGTTGCCAGGACGTAACCTTATACTCATTCACCCTCACACTTACTCTCATTCACTCTCACACTTACTGTCTCATTCACTCTTACACTTACTCATTCACTCACACTTACTCATTCACTCTCACACTTACTCTCATTCACTCTCTCACTTACTCTCATTCACTCTCTCACTTACTCTCATTCACTCTCGCACTTACTCTCATTCACTCTCGCACTTACTCTCATTCACTGTCACTTACTCTCATTCACTGTCACTTACTCTCACACTTACTGTCTCATTCACTCTTACACTTACTCATTCACTCACACTTACTCATTCACTCTCACACTTACTCTCATTCACTCTCACACTTACTCTCATTCACTCTTGCACTTACTCTCATTCACTGTCACTTACTCTCATTCACTGTCACTTACTCTCATTCACTGTCACTTACTCTCATTCACTGTCACACTTACTCCCATTCACCCTCACACTTTCTCATTCACTGACACTTACTCATTCACTCTCACACATTCTCACACTTACTCTCATTCACTCTCACACTTACTCTCATTCACCCTCACACTTTACTCATTCACTCTCACACTTACTCATTCACTCTCACACTCATCCACTCGCTCTAATCTATTCTCACTTATTCTCATCCACTCTCTTTACACTTACTCACTCTCAATCACCCGACTTTCCCACTGGACACTCTAGTCGTGTCATGAGCCGTGGTCACACGGGCGCTGTAAATCGATTCGTAGAAATCGACTTGTATAGTTTGGGTTACATTTTGCGTGTGAACGGGCGTCTGAGTCGAATTAGGGCTGAATCGAATCCTCTGATCCTGATACTGGAAACTCCTTGTGGAGATGCATTACACGAGTCGATTTCTGTGAGTCGATTTATTTTTCCCGTGTGGACGCTCTGAGGCGGATTAAGGATGTCACACGCATGCGCAGTCGAGAGCTTACTTTGTTGACTTTCCGGTCGATCAAAAGCGCATATTATATAATTTGGTCTATGAACATGCTAGAGGTGCACAAATATTTTGTTCATCATTTATTTTTAGGGTTTCACTGCCCAGCAGAAGTTTTGACCGTTCCAAACCAATACGATTCATTAAATACATATCTAGGTCGAACCCACTCTCTCGTGGTGATGTCGCCTAACCAAAAACTGGCGCTGGTCAGACTGGACTTGCTCATGCGCAGATATCAATTTCCGGCCCAAGTACTGCCCGTGTGAACGGGCCACTAATTCGACTCCTAGTATTCGCCTTGTCTAAATCGCTTTATTTTTTGCCGTGTGACCACGGCTATGGACACTGTCCGTCCGACGTCCCCCCCCCCCCCCCCCTTGTGCCGTTCAGCCTGGCCCACATCCCCAGTCCTCCTTGCCCCACCCCCTCCTCCAGCCCCTGCCCATGCCCCCTAGCGGACGTCAGGTCATTAAAACCTGAGGTCTCCACCAGGAGGCGCCAGGAGACGTTTGCGGCGTGCCGCGTGAAGGAACAGGGCGGTGTGACGTGATAGTGGGCTAAACCTAGCACCACTCTCTTCACCACGACTCACACCCACACTTACATACACACTTACATACACACTTACATACGCACTCACACACGCACTTACATACGCACTTACATACACACTTACATACACACTTCCATACACACTTACATACACACTTACATACACACTTACATACACACTTCCATACACACTTACATACACTCACATACTCACTTACATACACACTTACATGCACACTCACATACACACTCACATGCACACTTACATACACACTTACATACACACTTACATACACACTTACATACACACTTACATACACACTTACATACACACTTACATACACACTCACATACACACTCACATACACTCACACTCACATACACACTTACATACACACTTACATACACACTTACATACACACTTACATACACACTTACATACACACTTACATACACACTTACATACACACTTACATACACACTCACATACACACTCACATACACACTCACATACACACTCACAGACACTCACACTCACATACACTCACACTCACATACACAGGCACTCACACTAAGACAGGCACTCACACTCAGACATGCACTCACACCCACTACCACACTCACACTCAGACATGCACTCACATCCACTCTCACACTCAGACATGCACTCACACCCACTCACACTCAGACATGCACTCAGACTCAGACACACACACTCAGACTCACACTCACTCTCAGACGCACTCACACTCAGACACACACTCAGACACACTCAGACTCGCATTCAGACTCACATTCAGACACGCACTCACACCCACACTCACACTCAGACATGCACACAATCACTCAAACACGCACTCACACACTCACACTCATACACGCACTCACACCCACAGTCACACTCAGACATGCACTCACACTCAGACATGCACTCACACTCAGACACGCACTCACACTCAGAGACACACCCACACTCAGACACACACACACACTCGCATATATACACATCCACACCCCCATCCGGGCCGAGTCAAAGCCATGAATTACGAGATTGATACGTGGCACTACCTAGCCTTGCGCTCAGCATCACTAGGATAGGGCAACGACCGGTTAGCATCACTAGGATAGGGCAAGGACCGTTAGATCAGTGTCAGGGTAATGTGACTCAGTGAGATTTTCGGGTCATGGTGCCACCAGCCTGATCTTCCAGTAGGGCAGCACTATAAAGACGTTACAAGTCGGTACTCGTCCTGATATGACCATAGATGTTTCTATGACAATCATCCAACCATACACACGCCCAGATGCTCCACCCCCCGCCTCCACTCACTCAATCAATCACTCACTCACACACTCAATCACACATTCACACTCAATCACCAGACGGGATGGCCGAATGAGTTAGAGCGTCTTTCTCCCGTGCTGGTAGATCGTGGGGTCGTGGGTTCGAGTCCCGGTCGAGTCCCGGTCGAGTCAAACCAATGACTTTAAAATTGATACTTCCTAGCCAGGCGCTCGGCATTATTAGGATAGGGCAAGGACTGGTGTGCTCAGTGTCAGGATAATGTGACTGAGTGGGATACCAGGTCATGGTGCCGGCGGCCTGGTTTCCCAGTGGGACAGGACTATAAAGTTGCCATGAGTGCGCACTGTCACAAGTCGGTACCCATCCTGATATGACCTTAGATGTTGATAGGATGTAAAACAACAAACACTCAATTACTCACTCACTCACACTCACATACTTACTCACTCACTAACACACACATTCACAATCAATGAAAGCTGCCGTGATTACGTCCATGGTGCTGGAGCAGTGTTTTACAAGCAAGATCTTGTAGCGGAGGAATCTGTGTCATCAATTTCCTCCAGCACATGGGCTCCACCCCCCGCCTCCACTCACTCAATCACCCACTCAATCACACTCACTCAATCACCCACTCAATCACTCTCACTCAATCACACTCACTCAATCACACTCACTCAATCACTGACTCACATACTCACTAACACACACACACTCACAGACTAACACACACACTCACAGACTAACACACACACTCACACACTAACACACACATTCACATTCACAATCAATGAAAGCTGCCGTGAAGTACATCACGTCCATGGTGCTGGAGCAGTGTTTTACAAGCAAGATCTTGTAGCGGAGGAATCTGTGTCATCCTCTAGCCCCCCCACCCCCACCTCCACCCCCGCTCAACCATGCTTCATCCATTTCCTCCAGCACCACACTTCTATCTTTCCTCCATCTTTCCTTGAGTGTGTGCGCACGTTTAAACATTTGTCGTCACATAATGGGGATGCTGAGTCAATTTAATAGAGCCTGTCACCGCAGAAGCCTAAAGGCTGCATTCCATATACGCGTAATGCGTTACGCGTTATGCGTTATGCGAATGCCAGCATTCCATATACGGGTAATGCAGTGAAGTATATAAAAAGTATATAAAAAGTGTGTGTGACTCTGTGTCACACAGAATAGGACGGTCCAAACATGCCTCAGTTTAGCTTGCTTAGAGGGATGTTAGGACCGTCCCAAATATGAAGACTGCTTCCTCACAGGTCCGCCGCATAAACCTACATGTTTGCACCGGCTGTCCGTAATTATCAGTCGCCTCCTCCAGCCTTATATCAATGGACAAATGCGACTGATGCTTTTCTGTTCGCACCACCTTGTCCCGGCTGTCCGTAATTATCAGTCGCCTCCTCCAACCTTATATCAATAGACAAATGCGACTGATGCTTTTCTATTCGCACTGCCTTTACGCATTACGCACCGATCGCTACATGGAGCGATCGGGATAATGGATTTCTGACGCATTCGCATTCGCATTACGCATTACACGTGTATGGAATGTAGCTCATAGGTTTCAAGGCGTTTCAATTTTTTGTCGCATTCGCATTCGCATTCGCATTCGCATTCGCATTCACATTACGCGTATATGGAATGCGCCCTTAAAGCTAGGATTCCTTACACGCGGTATGCGGCATGCGGTATGCGAATGGTTTGGGTCCTTTCACCCACACCCACACACATTGTGTCAGGTTTCTCTAACACTGTTGTTTATGGTCATTCGCATGCCGCACCGATTGTTACATGGGCCGATTCAGTATTTGCATGCTGCATACCGCATGTAAGGAATCACCCCCCCATTGACTTAGATGCTTTTCAATTTTTTGCCGCATTTGCATACCGCATACTGCGTGTAAGGAATCCTACCTTTAGCTTGCCAAAATTAATTTGGCATGGTTTTTACTTCAAATGTCTTCAATGTTAGCCATTTAAAATGAAAGTTATTAGTAGGCTATAGCAATCAATTTAATATATTTATCTTAGAAAATGACAGAAAATCTAAATCATCGGGACGGGCAATCCAGACGGGATGGCCGAATGAGTTAGAGCGCCCGTCTCCCGTGCTGGTAGATCGTGGGGTCGTCGGTTCGAGCCCTGGTCGAGTCAAACCAATGACTTAGAAATTGATACTTGTCACTTCCTAGCCTGGTGCTTGGCATTATTAGGATAGGACAAGGACTGGTTAGCTCAGTGTCAGGATAATGTGAGTGGGATATCGGGTCATGGTGCCAGCGGCCTGGTTTCTCAGTGGGACAGCACTTTAAAGTCGCCATGAGTGTGCAATGTCACAAGTCGGTGCCCGTCCTGACATGACCTTAGATGTTGCTAGGACGTAAAACAAACAAACAAAAAATCATTGGATTATGCAACTTTAATTTAAGCATGTGTTACTATACCAGAATGGCATACATACATACCAAGCCAATTTAATTGCACCGGTTACTGGGGTTAGAATTGTGACCTTCTTGCTAAACTTTGCATGCTTTATTCCTGAATATCCGGAAAGTTAGCAATTAAGTTAGTCATTTAAAATTAAAGTTACCTCAGGGTAAAAACTAAGGCACCTGTACACACATAATGACCAACCAAACAGAAAGTCAAAGCGAGGCACACGCAATATTCAAGCCTCTCTGGCTGTGATTTGTTGGCAGCACGGCAGGCAGTGTCTATAAATATCACATGAACTATGATTAACAATGCGCAGATGGATTATTCGGGCGGACTTTGAAGTGTGCCGGCTGCAATTTTTTTTAAATTTAAATTTGTTTAAAATTATTTATTTTATTTTTTTTAGTCTCGAGGATGCCTTCTCCGTTTCGGCGCGCTCTGTTACCATGCGCACTTAGAGGCTTTATCCACCTTTTAGATAATGCATTCAAATTAAGCCCTTTAAAAATATTATTTAAAAAAAATAAAGCTGTTGGGGTGGATTGGATTCACACTGTAAACACATGCATGTATTAATGGCCGAATGAGTTGAGCGTCCGTCTCCTGTTTCGGGAGATCCGAACCCATGAGTTTGTGGCTTCGAATCCTGGTCTAGTCAAACCAATGACGTAAAAATTTATACTTGTCGCTTCCTAGCCTGATGCTCGGCATTATTAGGATAGGGCACAGACTAGTTGGCTAAGTGCCAGGATAATGGGGCTGGCGGGCTGGTTTTCCCATGAGTGCGTACTGTCACAAGTCGGTCCCCGTCTTGATATGAACTTAGATATTGCTAGAACAACAAAAAAACAAAAACTGTTTTAAAACCGTGGGTGTGGGTTGTTCAAGCTGATTAGGTTCACTCTGTAAGCCCATGCATGTATTAAAACTTGTGGTTGTGGGTAGGTTAGGATGATTGGATTCCCACCAACTGGACAGCCCAGGGCGGGATAACCGGAAATATAAAAGCCAGACAACAGATCCAACAACAATATAAATCAAATCAAATTCAAACAAACATAACTCAACCACCACATTACATACAGGCCTATGGACATGTAAATAAAATAGGCTAGTATAGAATTATGTAGAAAAAAGTGGAAAACTCTTCCCAAGAAAACCCCAAAACACTAAGAAAACAACTAACATAGATTAGAACAAAAATACAATGCCAAGAGGGTCCAACAAAACTAACATAGGCTACTAAACGTACCAACAGACTATCTATCTGCTACTGAAATGCAGACAATCAAATAACTTATTAGCGGCTACTACAGCTACAGCTGGCCAGCATTGAAAACAAGCCTGGGTACCCGGGCTTACATGCTATGGACAGTATAAACACAGCCTGAATTTTAAAAAAACAACCCCAAAAAATGAGTGAGCACTGTCACAAATTGGTACCCGTCTGATATGACCTTAGATGTTGCTAGAACGTAAAGGAACAACAAACAACCTTGCTGGACTACTTCATTTTTGCCCTCCATATCATCACTGTTGATTTCCGCTCACACACCCACTCGAACTCAATACCAACGTTGATGCTTGCTAAACCATACCAAATAAAAAGTAACGGATGGCTATGTTATGGATTTCCCAATGCAAATAGCTAAATGTATTTTTCACATAATAATCGAATCAAGCACTTCCAATGGCCACCAGTTTAAAGTGGCATAGTCCGATGGTTTTGAGTTTCTGTCATTTTTATGAGATAAATATATTAACTTGATTGTCATAATCTACATTAATTTAGCTTGAAGTATCTTTCATTTTAAATGGCTAAGTTTTGAGATATTGGAAGTACAAACATGTCAAATTAATTTTGGCAAGCACACCAAAAATTGGATACCATAGGCTTTAGCAGTAACGGGTTGTATTAAATTGCATCGTCATTCCCTTCGTCATGGCAACAAACGCTTAATAAATGCATCAGGACCTAAGTTAAATATATAGAATCAATTCTGGATAATTGTTTTGGTTTTGAAAATTTGATGCTTCATCGGACTATGCAGCTTTAAAAAAAAAAGAAGTATATATGTATATATATATTCTTTGTTTGCATTCTCTCCTAATTCCCCAACTGTATGCCAGTGTAGATAAACACTGCGTGCTGGAACCAGTGACTGAACTATTTAGTTGTTTCATACCGGGCAGTGTTTGCTCGGATTTCGACATTCTCCTCATTCAACCCTACACTGGGGAGGGATGGCTCCTTTATCTAACCTTATGGTTATTCTCTATGTCGGCGTGACGTCACAGCCCCGGAAACTAGCCCGCGAAGGGTAAAACATAGCAGTGATTTGTGCTGCAGCAAGGCTATGTTTATGCGGAGCATTTTTTTTTTGGTGCAAAATGAATTTAAAAGCTTTCATTGGGTCGATTAAAAATATCTTAATGCGCGATTGAAGAGGAAGATCTGATGTATTTAATTTAACCTAATCGCAATTTTCTATGAAAGTATTAAAATAGATAATAGTGAAAGTTGGGATATTCTGCGTGTCAGTGCCAGTGGTAGCCTTACCGGATCACGACCTCAAAAAGTGTTTTCGCAAAATAAAATAAATTCAAGAACTTCCAATTGGTCGATAAAAACAAAGATGAATGTGAAATTGTAGAGAAATATCTGAACTATTTAATAGAAACAAGAGGAATTTGCTTTCAAAGCATCAAAAAGCACAAATTACTGTGATAGTTTTAAGGTAGTTTTAATCCTGTCGCCTTCGAGCGTTGGGAGCGCAAAAAGTCCTTGCATGTCCGACATCGAGAATACTGACATCTCCTCTTTTCCTTCTCATTTACAGATTGAGGATGCCATGCTGATGTTTGACAAGGCCACACAGAGACACAGAGGTGAGTGTCATTCAGAAAAAAAAAAAAACACATATATGCCAAGAAAATCCCCGAAAAAATTAACATAGACTACTAACCAGACCAACCAACTATCTATCTGCTGCTGAAATGCAGGCAATCAAATACCTTATCAGCAGCTACTGTGTGATAAGATAACACCAACACTACAACTGGCCAGCATTGAAAACAAGCCTGAATACCCAGGCTTAATATGCTATGTACAGTAAATACAGCCTCAATTTTTTTTTTTTTTTTTTTGTTGTTGGTCCATTAGTTGTTTAAGCAGGGGAAATTTCAGTCATAGACGACTGGTCTTCCTCATTCCACTGCTGGTCGATAGAAAGCCTGAGCCTACACTTTTACCGACCCAAGGGATTTTTAACCTCCCACACCACATAGACATGGTGTGAGAGCAACCGGCCTTTGATGACGCTGTAAGTTATACACAGCGGTGGAAATCCAAATTGGCAGAGCTGGGGGCACGGGGAATCGAACCGCCAACCCTCAGATTAGGAGTCTGACCTAGAAAAAGTCAGGCACTCTAACCACCCCACCACTAAATTTAAATTGGCAGAGCTGGGTCTCACTTACGGTTTGATTGCAGCGAGCCGACGGCGGCCGCGTCCGGGATTCACAAGCTAGGGAATCATGTGGGGTGAAGATCATTAAGTCAGTTGCCCCCCACCCCCGCCAGGGATCCTTGTGACCTTCATGTCCACTCGGATGACCCACGTGACCGAACACGCTTGACCCATCCTCTCTCGACCTCAGTCGTTGGGAGATTTTTAACCCCCGTCTGTGGTTACCGGTGTGCGTTGGGTCTGTGTGTGTGTGGAAGGTAGGGGGAGAGCGCCGTTCTCTGGGTGTAGGGTGTGGGGGGTGTATATGGAGATGGCCGCGTGAGGGCGCCACTGAGCCGGTTGTAGGAGAACCTTTTGTTGATGCTGACAATTGGCGGCCACTCGAATTTCAAAATCCCATCAGGACGACGGAGAAATGCGGGTTTGTTTGGGGTCCTTTTTTAACGGGGGTGGGAGGGGGACGATGTGGGGTGGGGGGGGGGGCCCTTGTATTCAGCCCAGACCTGGGAATAGTGGTCTGATTGATGCTGGTTAGTTGCTCGCACAGGAGGTGAAAGCTTCTTTTGCTTTGGTTTCAAAGACATCCCCGATGACTGTGAGGGTTTTTTTTTGTCGCAAGATGTCGCAACCTTAGTGTAAGTTGTAACTGGGGCTTAGCCAACAGCCAACCGCTTCCTATGAATAACAAATATTCTGAATAAGCGTCATGGGCGAATTGCTCGGAACAACCTCCCCACTCTCTCCCACTCTTTCTGTCACTCTATCCTTCACTCTCTCCCACTCTCTCCCACTCTCTATCCCACTGTCACTCTCTCCCACTCTCTCCGCTTCTCTCTCCCACTCTCTCTCCCACTCTCTCCCAATCTCTGCCACTCTCTCCCTCTCTCTCCCACTCTCTCTCCCACTCTCTTTCCCACTCTCTCCCACTCTCTCCCACTCTCTCCCACTCTCTCCCACTCTCTCCCACTCTCTCTCACACACTCTCTCCCAATCTCTCCCACTCTCTTTCCCACTCTCTCCCACTCTCTCTCCCACTCTCTCTCCCACTCTCCGCCTCCTCACAGCCCAGAGACATTTCACTCGTTTTAAATCATCTCAAAAGTTCATCCCAATTACATGGAAGGTCAAGTCACGCTGTTTTGTCCAGTGGCCGATGCCTCCATTTGAGATGCGCTCTCATTATCCACATTACTATTCCAATGCGCTGCATCATTTAACTTCTTTTTATTGTCGTTAAGTCCATGCCTTTTTTTAATGACTGTTTGAAATTCCCGTCCCAAATGTAAATAGGATTGGTTCATTTGCTGTGGCGGATATGCGGAGTAGGCCTACAGTTGTGCTGTGCTGAGTTGGTTCCCATAACCTTCCAGGGGTTTTAGGTCCTAGCAGCAGGTCAGGTCACACCAGGATAGGTACTGAATTGCAATCGTTCATAGTACTTTATAGCATTGCCACACTGGGGGACCGGATTTCTTTGCACCATGAGCCAGTATCCCATAATACTGAGCAAACCAGTGACGGATCAGTAGATAGACGCAAGTATCAATTGTGTCGCGTCTTAGGTTTGATTCAGTGAATGAAGGTAGCTAGTGCTCATTCTATTGGCCACTCATGGCTAACACGTGTTTTTCTGCTCAAGGGGGCACCCTCCCCTTCGATGTATTGGATGTCAGTCCCCACTGACAGTAAAACACTTCATGGATTTCATGGCCCTCTGCGAACAATTTTACACTGCAAACAGCATGCGTGCTTGACCTTTTAGCCCTTTTTGAGGGCAGCTGGTCTGTACAACCTCATATAGCTCATTAAACAAATTCCATCAATGAATAATACTTTCATCTAGAATTTTATTTAGCTTGACCAGAAACTACTGTTATGATTGAGTTTTAAAATTCCTGAGTATTGATTAACACAAAATTGATTGTATGCGTTTACAAGTTAACGCGATGGTTTGAGACAAAAACAAACAGTTCTCGCCATGAATATGACCTATGCTGGCTGCACGGTGTAAAGCAACCACCAATCAATGAATCAGTGCTCTTCGGTCATCAGGTCCTACAGCCAGTCTCGCTTCCCAGAACCATTGCTGACTCACCAGTTCCGGTAGCAGTATAGGCATGTCGCCATGCCAGTATAGGTGCGCTGGTCATTTCGGCATGTTGGTGCTGGTATGAGTGGACTGGGATTGACATGCCACGATCACGTATCAGTGTGATTGTGCCGGTATTGGTGATCCAGTATCAAGCAGTGTTCTATCAGTGTGCTGGTACCTGGCATGCCAGTATCAATCAACCAGTGTGTTGTTATTGGTGTGCTAGTTTCAATCAATTTACTGATATCGTTGTGCCAGCATCAATCCGCACATGGGTACCGGTATCGACTTGCCTGGATCAAAGTGCTTGTATCAATCAGTGAGTCGGTACTAGTACCGGCTTTTCATAATTATCGGCGTGCCGGTATCACTATCGGTACAAGTATCGGCGTGCAGGTATCACTATCGGTACAAGTATCGGCGAGCCGGTATCACTGTCTGTACAAGTATCGGCGTGCCGGTATCACTGACGGTACAAGTATCGGCGTGCCGGTATCACTATCGATACAAGTATCGGTGTGCTGGTATCAGTGTCGGTACAAGTATCGGCGTGCCGGGTGACGGCGCCGGCGACATGTTGTGAGTGAAGCTGACGCTCTTTTGGCATTTGTGCGCCGCCTTTCGTGTCAATTCTTAGCCTGCCAGTGGCCTTTCTCTGGCCAATGTCTGGGATGGGCGGGCAGTGGTGGACGTTCTAATTACTTCTGTCCGAATTCAGTTTAAATCATGTGATGTTGATTTCAAACAAGGGACGGTCGGAATAGGTGGGTGTCCCGAAATGTGTGGAGAGGGATGGGGAGTGGGACGTCACATGTCACAGGTCACATCAGGGCCGCATTCAAGGTATGCCTCAGAGACACCTCGGAGATATTCCGGATGTCACACGAGTCTGAACGACTTTAGCTGTTGGGTGCATTGAAAAATGCGGCCTCTGTCGGGGGCAGCTATTTGCAATTGAAAAGAACAGCTCTGATTGGCTGAAACCACTGAATCAAGTGGCCATTTTGGAAGTGCTTTTTGCCTCCTATCTGAAAAGCGCCACGTCTTGAGGCGCACCCTGAACGCAAATGGGCCAAAAAGACGTCGCGGAGCCGTCTCCGAGGCAGGGTCGACAGGCCTCACCTCCGAGTTTGCATAAAGTTATAATATGTGTGTATCGGTGAGAGAAGGATGAGGGTGAGCAGGGCTGGACTAGAGCATATGTCGTGAGCTGTTGGCGTTCAGAAGTATTGTCAGTCCATGTGTGTGTTGGGCTGAGGGGGGGGGGGCATGCCCTGGAGGAGATGCGATGGGGGAGGATGCGGAAAGGATGAGGATCAGCTATCTCTACCCCGCCCTTCACCCCCTCACACACACACACAGACACCACTCACCCCCGCCCACTAAACACCCCCCTTACCCCCACCCATCACACACACACCTCACACCGACACCCCACACACTCCTCACACACAGACACCCCTCACCCACACCCATCACACAGACACACACACACACTCACCCCCACCCATCACATACACCCCTCACCCCCACCCAACACACACCCCTCACCCCGCCACACACACCCCTCACACACACATCACACACACCCCTCACACACGCACACACACCCCTCACCACCCAATATGGACAGGTTCTTGATTGAGCGGTTGTCCTTCAGAAGTATTGTCAAGGTGCCGTGGTAGGTTAGGGTGGTGGGGGCGGTGTGTGTGTGTGAGTGTGTGTGCGTTGGGGGCGCGTAGAGCTGGAGAGGATCAACTGGCCCCTATTGAATATGCGCTGTCTGTATTAATATTTCGGCTGTTGCCATTAGGCCGGGCGGGCCCTACACGCCTTAATCCGGCCGCCAAATAGGCTCATCAGGGCCCGCTTCTGAGCACGTCGTCCTTAATCACCCGCGCAGCGCCGCCAGGTGTGGGCGCGCCGAACTAGGCGCACTGCGCGCCGCCTAATTCGCCCGTAATGACCTTGGGGAGGGAGTGTTGGGGCTGGAGTGGAGGGGGGGGGGGTGCGTTGACATTGACGCATAACACTCAGTGGCAAATATTACCCGGCATTGTGACGCGCTGTGAGTGGGGTGAGGGTGGGGGTGGGGTGAGGGTGTTGCTGGGTGGGTGGGTGGGTGTTGACTTGCTGGGTTTGCCAAATTGAATTACGCTGTGGATTTAAAAGGGGTGGGTGGTGAAATAAACGCGTTGTGTGTGTGAGTGAGGAAGTGTGGGGTGGGCTGAACATTTCATTCCATGCACTGTGCAATCACATCTTGTTTGTGTGGGAAGGAGGAGAGGGGCGGCGGTGGGAGGGGGGAGCACGGCCACCTGAGCATTGTGCCCCCCCCCCCCCCCCGAGCCCCGGCCCCACCCTCGTCACTCAGAATGAATCCCTTCAGCTTTTCTAAATATAGAAAACTATAACAATTCCGCCCTTCCCCATCCGCTCAGACCTGTTGTCGACGGTATTAGATCCACCACTTTCGGCGCTGATAAGCGGATAACAACAGTGTGGCGGAAGCTGAGGTAGCAGTATTATTGACCCCCCACTCCCACCCACCACCCACCACCAGGTCAAGCCCTCCTCTGTACAGAATCGGCCAGAGCGCTGGCTGAATGAATAGCCATGCAGATTGTTTATTAGTGATAGGTCATGGGTTCTCCAAACTGACCCTTGCCTGATGCTCGGCATTAAAGTTGCCTTGTCCGATGTAATTTTTCTGAGATGAATAGATTAACCTGACCGTTATAATCGACCTTATTTAGCTTCAAGTCATGTTTATTTTAAACAGTTATGTTTTGAGACATTTGAAGTACAACATGTCAAATTAGTTTTGGCAAGGTTGCCAAAACTCTGACCCCATGTTTTTTCTTGAAGATTTATACTGCCTATCATAGATAAGTCTGAATAGACTTTGTTTTCCCCATTAGACAGTTTGTCAATAGAAAGCCCGAGCCTACACTTTTGATGACCCAAGGGATTTTTAACCTCCCACACCAAATAGACATGGGATGAGAGCAACCGGCCTTTGATGACGCTGTAAGTTATACACAGTGGTGGAAATCCAAATTTGCAGACGTTGGGGGGGCACGGGGAATCAAACCACCAACCTTCAGATTAGGAGTCAGACACCCTAACCACTCTGCCACAGAGAATGTTCTATTAAATTGCCTCAGTATTCCCAGCTGTGTGGCAACACATGCTTAATACATGCATCAGTATCTAAGTTAGATATGTAGAATCAATTCCAGATAATTGTTTTGCTTTTGAAAATGTGCTGCTTCATCGGACGATGCAGCTTTAATGGGATACGGCCAGGACTGGTTCACTAAGATCCAGATAATGTGAGATAAAGGACCTGCGGCCTGATCTCTCAGTGGGGCAGCACTATCAAGCTGGTAACCTATCTGAACGCATCTTAGGTATCGATGTGATTGAAAGCTCGTTGGTTATTGCAGTTTTACGTCTTGGCAACATCTAAGGTAAGAACAGGACAGAAGTATTGAAACATCTTACCTTAGATGTTGCCAAGACGTAAAACTCCAATAACCAACGAGCTTTCAATCACATCGATACCTAAGATAAGAAGGACGGAAGTAGTGAAACATCCCTAGACATGCCCAGAATATGCACAGGAGACACACCTGCGCTTATGTTTACACCTACAGATAACCGGCCGAGCTGACCGAATTGGTTGAGTACCGGCTTCCTGTGTGAAAGTTTGGTTAGACTCAGACGTGATGGCCGAATGAGTTAGAGCGTCCGTCTCCCTTGTTGGTCAAACCCCAGTTGAGTCAAACCAATGACTTAAAAATGCATACTCGTCGCTTCCTAGCCAGGCACTTGGCATTATTAGGATAAGGCAAGGACTGGTTTGCTCAGTGTCAGGATAATGTGACTAGGTGGGATATCAGGTCATGGTGAATGCAGCCTGGTATCCCAGTGGGGTAGCACTATATAGTCGCCATAAGTGCTCGCTGTCACAAGTCGGTACCCATCCTGATATGACCTTAGATGTTGCTCGGACTAAAATAACAAGAAACAACAACAAACTGGTTTAACCCGGCTCAGATTCTAAGTTATAGAATTGACTCTTGTCGCTACCTAACTTGGCACTCAGCATTAATAGGATAGGACAGAGACTGGTTACCACAGTATCAAAATAATTTGATTGTGTGGGATATGAGGCCATGGTGTCAGCAGCCTGGTCTCCCAGTGAGGCAGCACTGTCACTATGAGTGTGCACTGTCACAAGCCGGTACCCATCCTGATTTGACCTTAGCTATCATAGTATCATTACACTTAAACCCAGACTTAAACCTACCCTTACATTTAAACCTACCCTTACACTTAAACCTACCCTTACACTTAAACCTACCCTTACACTTAAACGTACCGTCACTTAAACCTACCCTCACAATTAAACCTACACTTGCACTTAAACCTACACTTGCAGTTAAACCTACACTTACACTTAAACCTACACTTGCACTTAAACCTACATTTACACTTAGACCTACACTTACACTTAAACCTACACTTACACTTAAACCTACACATACACTTAAACCTACCCTTACACTTAAAACTACACTTACACTTAAACCTACACTTACACTTAAACCTACACTTACACTTAAACCTACACTTACACTTAAACCTACACTTACACTTAAACCTACACTTACACTTAAACCTACACATACACTTAAACCTACACTTAAAACTACACTTACAGTTAAACCTACACTTACACTTAAACCTACACTTACACTTAAACCTACACTTACACTTAAACCTACACTTACAACTTTAAGTTTAAATGTAAGTGTAGGTTACACTTAAACGTACCCTCACTTAAACCTACCCTCACAATTAAACCTACACTTGCACTTAAATCTACACCTAAACTTACATTTAAACTTACACTTTAAGCTACACTTACACTTAAACCTACACTTACACTTAAGCGTACACTTACACTTAAAACTACACTTACACTTAAACCTACACTTACACTTAAACCTACACTTACACTTAAACCTACACATACACTTAAACCTACACTTAAAACTACACTTACAGTTAAACCTACACTTACACTTAAACCTACACTTACACTTAAACCTACACTTACATTTAAACTTACACTTAAACCTACACTTACACTTAAACCTACCCTTACACTTAAACCTATGCCTACACTTACATTTAAACCTACACTTAAACTTGCACTTAAAGTTGCATAGTCCGATGAATCATCAAATTTTCAAAACCAAAACAATTATCTGGAATTGATTCTACATATCTAACTTAGATACTGATGGATGTATTAAGCATTTGTTGCCACATATCAGGGAATACTGAGGCAATTTAATAGAACCTGTTACTGCTAAAGTCTATGGTATCAGAGTTTTGGCAAGCTTGCCAAAACTAATTTGACATGTTTGCACTTCAAATATCTCAAAACATAACTGTTTAAAATAAACAGGACTTGAAGCTAAAGTAAGGTTGATTATAACGGTCAGGTTAATCTATTTATCTCAGAAAAAATACAGAAACTCGACACCATCGGACTTTGCAGCTTTAAACCTGCACTTAAACCTACACTCACACTTAAACCTACATTTAAGCCTACACTTATACTGTCGTTTAAACTTACACCTCTTACACCTGCACCTCCCCACACACACATACTGGAGGCGGAATTGATCAGGATATCGGCAGCCGTCCGTGCACCCTGCCTCTCCGCCAGGAGCCGCACCCGTAATGACATGTATACACGCCAACGCCGCTAGGTGGCGTTTTGCAACATCCGGGCGGGGAGATGGCGATGGCGGATGTGACGTCAGCGGCGAGGTGGGACTGCCTTGCCACCTGGTGGCGAAGTGGCGTTTGAAGTGTCCCGTCGCCCACGCGCCCTGTGATGATACCTGGCACCTGGCGGCTCTTTCAAGTGGCGCTTGCCGGGATTGAACCGTCGGGTGCCGCCCTCTGTCGGGATGCCGCGTGGTTCAGGTCTTATCTAGGGGGGCACCACGGCACTCCTTTGATATCGGCTCATGTATAATTTTTTTAGAAAAACGGGGGAATTAACTGCAACTTTTTGTGAGTGAATAACCGCCTAGCAGCAGCAGGTCTGTACCTACCTCCCCAGTCGGTCAAACCAGGCGCGGATGTCAAAATGGTTCAGGATGGTCACCCAATGGCAAGGACGTGGGTTCGAATCCAACTCTTATAAGTTATGTCACATCCTCACTGCACCCCTCGTGTCAAAAGTACCGTGTACAGGTACCGTGTACAGGTACCGTGTAAGATACCGTGTACAGGTACCGTGCACAGGTACCGTGTACCTGATTGCAAACCCTGGATTCTCAGTTCCGCTTGTACTTTAGTAATGACTGAAGCTGATGCTCAGCACGCTGGGTCGCAGCACAGTTCGGAAGGTGAGGCGAGCTGTTAAATTACACATACATCGTTATACAGCAACTGATATTGTATCTCATGTGAAGTATTACTACGTCTTATCGCAACTCAGCATTTGGACATCCCCGGCAGTAGTAGAATACTAAACAGTGTCAAACCATAATTCTACAGGACTGAGCAGTTCCAGACTATACTGAGTAGCACCAGATAGTACTGGGCAGTACCAGACTATACTGAGTAGTACCAGACTACTGAGCAGTACCAGACTATACTGAGTAGTACCAGACTATACTGAGTAGTACCAGACAGTACTGGGCAGTACCAGACTATACTGAGCAGTACCAGACTATACTGAGCAGTACCAGACTATACTGAGTAGTACCCGACAGTACTGGGCAGTACCAGACTATCCTGAGCAGTACCAGACTATACTGAGCAGTACCAGACTATACTGAGCAGTACCAGACTATACTGAGCAGTTCCAGACTACTGAGCAGTACCAGACTATACTGAGCAGTACCAGACTATACTGAGCAGTACCAGACTATACTGAGCAGTTCCAGACTATACTGAGCAGTTCCAGACTATACTGAGTAGTGTCAGACTATACTGAGTAGTACCACATAGTACTGAGCAGTACCAGACTATACTGAGTAGTACCAGATAGAACTGGGCAGTACTAGACTACTAGAGTACTGAGAAGCACCATGCCGTACAAGACAATGCTTGGCTGTACTAGACAATGCTAAGCTGTACTAGACATAGCTAAGCTGTACCAGACAATGCTAAGCTGTACTAGACAATCTTATGCTGTACTAGACAATGCTAAGCTGTACTAGACATAACTAAGCTGCTCTCGACATAGCTAAGCTGTCCTAGGCAATGCTATGCTGTCCTAGGCAATGCTATACTGTACTACACAATTCTAACCAGAACTAGACAATGCTAAGCACTGCTAGACAATAGCCTCACTGGACACTAATGCCGTGGGACGGTGTCCTAACTCGCCGACACGCCCCTTCCCACGTTCCCACCTTCTGTACCCGGCCGTGCCTCCCGCTACTACTCCCACTTATTACTGGTACAGTCTGCCTCCTGCTCCACCACGTGATAAATAACACGCCTCATACAGCGTGGTACCCTCCCCACACACCAGGCGGCGCTCGGGGAGTACTACCGGAGTAGCGGAGGCGGGGGCGGGCCCGGCTCGAGTACGCCTCGGGTATGACGTATGTACCGTCTTGGTGGTGGATGACGGTAGTTATGATAAGGGGTATTTGGTGATGACATTCCACACATACTGAACTGACTAGGCATGCCAGCTGGCTGTGTGTGGGTGGGTGGGTGGGTGGGCGTGAAGGTGTGCGAGTATGGAGGGGTGGATGGCGAGCAGCCCAAGGCTGACAACTCGGTCACCAGTAGCTCTGTCCTCCTGCTTCAAGCCACTCGTGTTTGCATACAACATGGAGCCCGGGTTTGTGGAACTGCGTAGTGAGCAGCTCAAGCTGGTCCCATGGCCTTTGTTGGTTCGTGAGCAGCTCAAGCTGGTCCCAATGCAACCGGCCTGTGTTAGGTGAGCAGCTTAATCTGATCCACAGGCCACTCGTCTCTGTTGGGTGAGCATATCAAACTGGTCCCCAGGCAGTCCGTCTCCGTTGGGTGAGCAGCTTGCCTTGCACGCGGGCATTTTTCAGACTTAATTATCACAGGCCTGGAACTACCTCGTAGTTGAGAGGCTTCTGAGTGTGGGTTTGGCGGTTTGTTACTCAGCCTACATTGTAGGGCACAGTCGACCTACATTGTAGGGCACAGACGGTATACATTGTAGAGCACAGTCAGCCTACATTGTAGGGCACAGTCGGCCCACATTGTAGGGCGCAGTCGGCCTACATTATATGGCACAGTCGGCCTACATTATAGGACACAGTCAGCCTACATTGTAGGGCACAGTCAGCCTACATTGAAGAGCACAGTCAGTATACATTGAAGAGCACAGTCAGTATACATTGAAGAGCACATTGAGTAGTATTGCACTCATTCTATACCATGGCACGCACAACACTACAGAGCTGCAGTCTCCCAACACATACACCATGACACTTCTGATACACTCTCCAGACATATCCACCATAACACTTACATAACACATCCACAGTGCGAGCTACACCCCGAACACATCCACGATAACCACACTTACTGCAACACTCTCCCCAACACATCCAAATTAAGCACAATAACTGCGACACTCTCCCCACACATCCTCCACGACACTCACTACCACGACACAGCCCGTCCACCCACCCCACTGTACTAAGATGGCGTCGGGACCCACGTCGTGCGCGTAACATTAGTGCGCCTGCGCGGCTCGGCGCACACTTCCGGTGGCGCAGGAAGGGGTGCCTGTGGGGCCAGGGGCTGTACATAAGGGCTGTGATGGGCCGGGACCCGGCACCGGTGTTCTGTGAGGCATGCGTACGGCCCTCTGGTGACACTAGAGTGTGTGGTTATAGATGGTATGGGCGCCAGGCAACAGTCCATATCTCACAGCCAGAAATAGGCGGGTGGCGCCGTCTAGCGGTGTCCTGTACTGAGCGTATAATCTGCATGGCCAGGAGATCGATGTCTGTCTGTCTGTCTGTCTGTCTGTCTGTCTGTCTGTCTGTCTGTCTGTCTGTCTGTCTGTCTGTCTGTCTGTCTGTCTGTCTGTCTGTCTGTCTGTCTGTCTGTCTGTCTGTCTGTCTGTCTGTCTGTATCAGGGATGAAAAATCTCCGAGATTTCGCGGATTTCCGGGATTTGTCCATCCCGCAACACCATCAGCGTATACTAATACGTTGGTGCAGACGCCGCAGCACTATCAATGTACACTACTAATAAATGCTCCAAACGCCACAGCACTACCAGCATATACTACTACATGCTTCAAATGCCGCAGCACTATCATCGTATACTAATACTATTACTAATATATATGAAACCTGACTTCCGGAAATTTTCCTCGATTCCCTGACAATGTTAAACCTATGGGAGAATATCTGCATTTCCGTTTTTTTTTCATCCGCAGACCACTGTCATCCTTGATGTATGTATGCATGCAAGTGCATGCAACACGAGGTACACGAGGACAGCATGCACATGTGTATGCAAGTGCAAATAATGCATGCACGCTTGATGTGGTAGGGAGGGGTCCTGTTGTTTTTGTGGCGGTGGTGGTGGTGGTGGTGATATTAGGAGCGTAGTGCTGATACTAAAGGCACAAAGAAGATACAACTCTAGGAGCAGAGTTGTTGATCAGTCCTGAGGGGGTGGCGCCCCATGCTGGCCACATCACACACTGATTAGTTTACCCAGAGTTCCCTGTCGGCAAGTATCCGTGACATAAAGCAAGCAATGCTCACCCTACTGCCTAATACAAGTACTGCCAATCTAGATAGTTTTGCTCATTTTTAACCGGAGGCTGCGTTAGCATACCGTGCGTTATGATGCGTGTTTGGACCGTGGTCAGAGTGTGATGGTCTGCACTGATCACACAAGTAAGGAGCCACATAGGTAGAGGTATATGTATAGATAGGTATCTATATATATAGGTATAGATATAGGTATAGATATAGGTATAGGTATGCTTGTTGTTTTACATACTAGCAACATCTAAGGTCATATCAGGACGGGTACCGACTTGTCACAGTGCGCACTCATGGCGACTTTATAGTGCTGTCCTACTGGGAAACCAGGCTGCTGGCACCATGAACCGTTATCCTAACACTGAGCCAACCAGTCCTTTCCCTATCCTAATAATGCTGAGCGCCAGGCTAGGAAGCAACAAGTATAAATTTTTACGTCATTGGTTTGACTCGACCAGGGTTCGAACCCACGATCTACCAGCACGGGAGACGGACGCTCTAATGCTAGGTACACACATACCGTATAGGATTCGCGCACTAAAACTCCCGATCCGCTTAAAACTGAAATCGGGCCGATTCATTTTTCGAATCGGGAATCGCAATCGTAATGCTAGCGCACACCTACCGTTTTAGCCCTAAAAATTAGTTTTTAGTCGTGAATTGCAATCGGTAGGTGTGCTAGGGGAGTGCACACCTCACGATTTTTGGGCAGTTTTAGATCGTATACGGTAGGTGGGTGCGGAAAAACGATCGTATACGGTAGGTGTGTACCTAGCATAAGTCATTCGGACATCCCGTCTGGTCTATATATTTATATAGATATAGGTAAGGACGAGGCGGCCTATATAATAGGCTTCTGGTTAGGACGCTAGCTCCAGAATGGCAATTCCCGCCTTCACACCCCCCCCCTCCCCCTCCCCCATACCCTATCAATACCACCACCGCCATGCCATGGCTTGGGCCTCGTCCATATTGTGTTCAATATTAGCCATCAGCCATCCTGAGTGGGGGCTTGTTAGAGGGGTGGTATTTTGTGTGTGTTTTTACTTGGCGTTTGGCCTAGAGGGAGCTTGCCAGGGATTTGGGGGTGGGGCGAGGACCAGTGTGCGGGGGCACCGGCGGATCCATGCCGCCACCCCCCATCCTCCTCCCCCTCCTCCTCTCCCCCCTCCTCTCCTCTCCCCCCTACCCCCCCCCCCCCCCTCCTCTCCTCTCCCTCTCCTCTCCTCTCTCCTCTCCCCTCCCGGCCCTCCCTCCCCTTCCCTGCCTGCCTGCCTGCGGCCGCCAACTCCCTCCCCCCCCTCCCTCCTCCCTCCCTGCCATCCCTCCGTCCCTCCCTCCCTCCGTCCCTCCCTCCCTCCTTCTCCCTCCCTCCGTCCCTCTCCTTCCCTCCCTCCCTCCCTCCCTCCCTCCCTCCCTCCCTCCCTCCCTCCCTCTCCCTCCCTCCCTCCCTCCCTCCCTCCCTCCCTCCCTCCCTCCTCAGTCGCTACCACAGCCGCAGTGGCGGCCGCATCCCATACAGCTGAGATAGCAAAGCCAGGCGCCCGCGATATGAATGTCATAAGGGTCCCGATAAGAAGGATGGATAGCGGGCGCACGGCTTTAACTGCGGCAGTGCGGGGATGCGCCGCGTGGTGGCGCCGCCTGTGCTCGGTGACAGTGACGCATGGCACCGAGGGGACCAATGTCCTACAAGAAATGAGCCCCCGGCACCGGCGCGCCGGGCTCTTGAATGGGGAGGACCCGCAACCCGCCCGATTAATGGACTGGAGGAAATGAGTGAGCGGGCTTGCCACTATGCACGTATTGGTTTCTGCGTGAAACCCTGGAGCAGCCTTTTACAGGATGGAGGGAGGCCCCACCCCCACCCCACCCCCCGGCGCCGCACTGCCGTGCTTGCGGACCTGGTGGCCGAATTGGTCGCGCGCAGGCCTCCAGTGCGGAAAGTGGGAAGTTCGATTCCCGACCGAGTCAAAGCAATGATATATTTTTTTTTAATTGATCCTTCTTGCCACCTCGCCTGCCACTCAGCATTTGGCATTACTAGGATAGGGCAAGAACTGGTTGGCTCAATGTTAGAATAATGTCACTGAGTGGCATATATATCGGTTCATGGTGTCAACGGTCTGGTGTTCCAGTGGGCAACGCTATAATATAAAGTAGCCATGAGTGAACAATGTCACAAGTCGGTTCCCGTCCTGATATGACCATAGACCCCCCCCCCCCCCCTCAACAAGGATCAAAACCATGGAGCAGCCTTGTCCCTCACCTTGTCCGCTGGGTAGTGCCTGTATTGAGTGGTCTGACACAGACAGAGCGCTCTCAGCGTCATTGTATGATCAGCCATATCCAAGCATTGTTCAACCTTTCTACTCTTTTTTGTAAAAAAAAATTTTTTAAAGGAGGCGGGGCTACGCGTGGCACATTTAGTGTTCTCCTTGGCCGTAATCGATTAACACGACCCTGGCGACCCGGTTCAATTCCCTGTGCCCCCACCTCTGCCAATTTGGATTTCCACTGCTGTGTATAACTTACAGCATCATCAAAGGCCAGTTGCTCTCATACCATGTCTATGTGGTGTGGGAGGTTAAAAATCCCTTGGGTCTGTAAAAGTGTAGGCTCAGGCTTTCTATCGACAAACTGTCTAATGGTGAAAACAAGTCTATTCAGACTTATCCATGATAGGCAGTATATATCTTCAAGATCCTCATCGGACTATGCATAATAATCAAATGATTTTGAGATTCGACCCGCATCTTCTTAAGAAATTATGAGATTGATAATTATGGAGTAACCAGAGAAAGTGACTTATTTCAAGGGGTTAGGTCGCATGAATTTCGATATCCTTAAATGAATACCCTATTTTGATCACTGTACGATTCTTTATTTTTAACGGATGATCTTTGGAGACAGTATTTAAATTTGACTTCCTTGTTCAGATGCTGCACATCATATTCATAGGCTTCAACAGTGACCAATTTTTTAATTAATCTATGGAGCAATACATGCCTTATGGCTGCCTCTCGATATGTAGGTTCAAAGATAGGTAAAAGTGTTTTGGTTTAGACAAGTTCATGCTTTCAATTCGGACTTTGCTACAGGGTCCAAAACAGGGAGTAGGACTGTAAAAGGAACAAGAAGGTGGTGAGTGTGCAGTGGTGCAGTGTTTACTACAATGTACATGCAGGCAGTGCACTTCTAATGCGTCTGGTAATTGGCGGAGTGAAGTCGCAGGGATGTCCTGAGGACGGCCTGGCGGGCTGAGGAAGTGACGTCACTGTGTTATGTCATAGTCCTAGCAGCTTAGAGTTAGACATGCGCAGAAGTAGGGCTGTTGCGCAGTGACTGATAGGTACTTAGCGTGCCTCCCATCCCCTCCCCCACCCCCTCCCACCCCCTCCTCCGTCTAACCTTTCTTCTCCGTGATCTCTCCCTCCATCTCTCCCCATCCCTCTCTATTCTTCCTTCTTCTCCCCTCCCTTCCCATCGTCCATCTGGATATGACCTTAGATTTTGCTGGGATGTAAAACACCAACAAACAAACCATTCTACCCCCCTCTCCTCACTTCCCTTCCTTTCCCTTCCCCCTCCTTTCGCTTCCCCTCTCCTCCTCTCCATTCCTTTCCCTTCCCTTTCCCTATACCCATTTCCCTTCCCCTCCTCCCCTCCACCCTCCCTTCCCCTCTCCTCCCTTCCATTTCCTCTCACTCTCTCTTCCACCCTCTCCTCTTCCACCCTCCCATCCCTTCTCCCCCCTTCCATTTCCTCTACTCATATTCTACTCTACTCTACTCTCATCACGCAGATATACACACAGCTTAAACACCACGAACCGCCCACACCTTCCCCCATTCCCACACACACCCTCCCCCTATTCCCACACTCTAACCACCTCCCTCTCCCCAATCCCCCCCCCCCAATTTCCACACCCTCCCTCCCCCAATTCCCCCCTCCCCCAATTCCTCCCCTCCACTCCCCTCCCCAATTCCCGCACACCCCCCAATTCCGCACCCCCCCCCCCCCCCAGCCCCAGCAATAGGGTTCGACGCCTGTCTGCTACGTGCAAGCAGCTCGTCGTGCGTTATAACCAGGACTGCCGGCAGGGGGTGGCCAATTCGGCGTCTCGGGGCACCAGAGGGAGGCAGGCGGGCCGTGGGAACGCGCTGACCCAGTCCCTGCAACGGCAGCGCGCGGCAACCGATGATGCACGCGCATTGGGTGGGTGTGGGGGGGGGGGCGGCGAGAGGGGCAATAAGCAGGTCGTTTCGGTAAGTTGATTTAATGTGGTTAGCAATTAAACAAATAATGACATGCTTTTGTACTGTGTGTATACGATATAGGCAGTTTGAATATGTCGGTGAACCCTGAGTAAAACCCGTCGTTGTTGTCGCTGTCCCGGACATGACGTGGTGGTGTGTTTGGGGGGCATGCCTAAGGGGTGGGAGGGGGGGGGGGTGCGGCATGCATCTATCTAACCTCGTCAAGGAACCCAGTGACTCAAGGGTAACTGGTTTAGCATGTGGCGCGACCCGGCCCCGGCAAATAAATTTCCATGTAGCCATCCAAGGTGTGTTTGTGTGTGCCTGGGGCGCGCGTGCACGTGTGTGTGTGCGTGTGTGTGTTGTGAGGGGCGGGGCGGGTGCCGAGGGGTACTGAGAGGAGAGGGCGTGGGAAAGGGGGGGGGGGATGAGGAAGGGAGGTCTGTGTGCTCTGGTGAGTGTTCAGTGTGCCAATATTAGGAACGCGGCCCCAGGAGGCTGTAAGTGGGTGGCGCCCCCTGACGCCGCCCGCCGATAATACAAGACGCCGACTGTGGGCCCGGGACTTCCGCCCCGCGCTCTCCCCGCGCCCGCAGCCGTCAATCATTGCAGTTCGCCGGAACCTGATTGTGTGAGCTGCTCGTGCCCGGCGTTACCCCGCCATGGGGCGCCTGGCCACACAGGAACAAGTCGGGTCGAGTCAGGGACTTGGTGTACAACGTGTAGAAGGTTGGGAGTTTGAATCCAGTTTAGTCAAACCAATGACTCACACAATTGATGCTTGTCGCTAGCCAGTCTGATACTTGGTGTTACTAGGATAGGGCAACTTGTCGCTACCTAGCCTGATTCTTGGTATGGATAGGGCAAGGACTGGTTAGCTCAGCATCAGGATGATGTGGGAAATGGGTGTCAGTGGTCTGGCTAGATAAAAGATTCACCCGGTACTTGTAGTACATGGGTGAAGACCAGCCTTATATACAAACGGTAGAAAAATCCTCCTAATGAATTGAGTCGTTATGAGAGCCTAATTTCACAATCTAAGAAGCAACATTTATTCTTTGTATATGTCTTCATGTTTACCCGCTACTTTTGAGTTGGAAAATATAATAAAACATATACTTTAATGCAATTGAAAAGTGAAATCGACGGAGTTCTCTGGCTGCCATCTTGTCTTGGCATTCTCTCCCATTTCACCAACTCTGTGTTGATATAAGTAAGCATCTGACCCTGGTGCCAGGCATACTACTTCCCGTTTCATACTAAAGCTATTTTCGCCCGTATTTAGACTATGTTGTCGTTCACATCTGTACTGTAAGTATGGCCAGTCCTATACAGTCTTCATGGGTGTATACTGTCGGTGTCCATCCTGATATGACATTAGATGTCGCAAGGATGTAAAACTCCAATAAACTAAACAAACATTCCGACAAGCAAATCCTGACTTCCAGGAAATGGATACATGCGTCCAGTTGGGCATTCGAGCGTGAAATTAGAATGAAGGAATATTAATTGTAATCTATTTAAAGTTGTCAGGAGAGCACATTTCAAATTGTGTCAATCTAATTTGGTTATGTAAATAATATGGCAGAAACAGAGAAAATCCATCTATTTGATCATGCAAGTTTAGCGTAGCTGGTGTCTTTGGCGGCAAACCAACCCTCAGGCAGAACACACGCCGCTGCCGTATAATTCCATCTCGGTGTGACGTCAGAAGCACGTGACCCGGTGGGTGCACGTGCACTTAGCGTGGCGCGTGATAAGGTGATGCGGCGATAAGAGGCGATAGCCAAGAGCTGCCGGTTGAGTTTCACGCGCCGCTCCCCCGCTAGGTGGCGCCCCAAGCTACTACTACGCAGTAAGGTCACGTGGTGATATGTACGTGTGTGCAGCAGATTTCCAACATTTTTGATAATCGCCGGTTAGCTATCATGAAATGTCAGGGATATCTGTATGACGGCGATTGGTCGGTCAGTTTGTTTGTTTCTTGTTTTACGTCCTAGCAACATCTAAGGTCATATCAGGACGGGTACCAACTTGTGACAGTGCGCACTCATGACGACTTTATAGTGCTGCCCTACTGGAAGACCAGACCGCCAGTACCATCACCTGATATCCCACTCAGTCACTGAGCCAACCAGTCCTTGTTCTATCCTAATAATGCCGAGCGCCATACTAGGAAGTGACAAGTATAAATTTTGAAGTCATTGGTCTGATTCAACCCGGGTTCAAAACCCACAACCCCATGATCTACCAATATGTGAGACGGACGCTCTAACTCATTCGGCCATCCCGTCTGGTTTGGTCAGTCAGAATCATGTTGCTAGGACACGAGACCCAAACAAACAGAAAACTGAGGAGTTATTGTTCGGAAAGAAAAGTAGATTTAGCAGCTTGTGCGATAATAGGGTCATAATGATGGTGGACTCATCTTCAAATAGTCTGTACTGATGGAACCTGACTTTTCCACGATTCCCTGACAGTGCAGCGCCTATGGGAGAACATGTGACTTTCCCCCCACTGAAATGTCATTATAATGGACAATATATTTAAGACAATTACAATTTATGGAATCCTCACAAGATTTCTTTTTGTTGTTGTTGTTGTTGAAGATTTTTACTGCCTATCATGGATAAGCCTGAATAGGATTGTTTTCACCATTAGACAGTTTGTCGATAGAAAGCCCGAGCCTACACTTTTACTGACCCAAGGGATTTTTTAACCTCCCACATCACATAGACATGGTATGAGAGCAACTGGCCTTTGATGACGCTGTAAGTTATACACAGTGGTGGAAATCCAAATTGGCAGAGGTGGGGGGGCACAGGGAATCGAACCACTGACCTTCAGATTAGGAGTCCGACCTAGAAAAAAGTCAGACACTCTAACCACTCTGCCACAGAGAACACCGCTTTCTTTCGTGAGTCAACCCTTTCATCACTGTCAAGTGTCAGGAATAGGAATGTTTTAAAGGCCCCCAAACCAGCCTCAACTTCCTGATGTGCGTATGTTTTGAAGCTGCGACCCGGTGTAGCAGGAAATCGCAAACCCTGTAAATCGCAAACCCCCACTTGTGATTTCCTAGGAAATCGCAAACCCCCATGCCATATATGGGCATGGGGGTTTGCGATTTCCTAGGAAATCACATATCCCCCATGAGATCACAAACCCCCCATGTTACTGATACACCACACCGTACCAGGTTTAAGGGCGGTGTTAGGTACCGATTAGGCCCAAATCTATTCAATGCTATCATATGTAACAGAATTACATACTCAAAAAGTGAAATTTGATCAAATTAACCCTAAAATCGAAGTGATATTAACGCCGCCACTACAGCGGGGGTTTGTGATTTCCTAGTAAATCGCAAACCCCAGGATGTGCAATTTCCAGGGGTTTGCGATTTACTGCTACACCGGCGCTCTGAGTCGCACCTTCAACAAAACGGTCTATTATATATCAGTGGTTGGATCCACTGGTAGCCAGGTGTGTATGTGTCTGGAGGGTGTGGAACAGCCGTCAGTCAATCAGTCCGCACCTGACAGCCGCCAGGATCGCCACCTGGCAGAATAACAAGATCTGCGCGTGCTGTAATGCGTAGTGCAAGGTTGGACTGACCCTGACCAGGTGTGAAGTCTGCGTCTGTGCCTCCCCCCCCCCCCACCCCCACCCTTGCGAACTGCTCATTTAGATGCTCATAGGCGGCCGGGCGAGCTACTCGTAACCCGATCAAAGCGGTGTTCGGTCCGCCCGCCTAAGCGCGCCTACAAGTGCACCCCGGGGACCCGGCAGTTTACAGCCGGGCCCGGCACTTGTGATATTGAGGATGAGAGGCGAGGTTGGGAGGACAGGGGCGTGGGAGGGGGGGATGAGAGGGGAGGGTGGGAGGGAGGTGGGGTGGAGGAGTTGTAGTATGAGAGGGGCAGCTGGGATTGGCTTTGCTGATTGTGTCAAAATAGTATCCGTAGCAGGGTTAGTTCTTGTTCCCCTCCCCGATCCCAAACACAATATTAAAGAGTTTATTTCTTGGCCTAGGAAGATGCCCGACACCTCCAAATTGGTATCTTTTTTTAAAAACATTAATGTTTTGCTTAAAAACTCTTCAAATTGTTCTCGGTTTATTATAGCCACTTTTTTTCAGCTTAGATTTTTACTCCTTGTATAAAAACAAAATGGCTATTATTAAACCGTAAACAAATAAATAGCATTTTCAAGTTATTGACATAATTGACGCACAAAAATAACACAGGAATTCTTTCCTGATGACGTTAGAATGAAGTGTTTTCATTTTTTAGCCTTTCCATTTCCCTGCCATCTCTCTTCCCCTCCTCCATCTCTCCCTCCTCCATCTCTCCCTCCTCCATCTCTCCCTCCTCCATCTCTCCCTCCTCCATCTCTCCCTCCTCCATCTCTCTCTCCATCTCTCCCTCCTCAATCTCTCCCCCTCCAGCTCTCCCTCCTCCATCTCTCCCTCCTCCATCTCGCCCTCCTCCATCTCGCCCTCCTCCATCTCTCCCTCCTCCATCTCTCCCTCCTCCATCTCTCCCTCCTCCATCTCTCCCTCCTCACCCATCTCCTCCGTCCCCTCATCCCTCTCACCGTGACCTCACGGTGTGAGCACAACCCAGGGCCGTGGGGGACATGCGCATTAGGTCCGACACCCCGGCCCTACATCCCGGGTGTAAGTAGCATAATGCGTCGGCACATTGCGCCGGGTGCGGCCCGACCGGTCCGAGCGCCCAGGGCGGGAAGGGCGCCGTGTGTGTATGTGTGTGTGGGGGGGGCTTGTCACGTAGAGTGTGCGGGGGGTGGGAGGGGGGGGGGGGGGGAGGGACGGAATGTGTGTGTGTGTGTGCGCCCGGCCACTGTCTTCCTTCGGGGTGGCAGTGGCAATGGATCGTGAGCCCGCGGGCGAATTTAATTCCTGCACACCAGGCCGTGTCGGCCGTTGGAGGCGGCACCTACCGCCAGTCCGCCTGATTGGATCTGGGCCGCCAGAGATTGCACCATTCCTTTGACACTCCCCCCCCCCTCCCCCCTCCTCCCTCCCCCCCCCCCCCCAGACATCGCCACCAGCAGCGCGTCCAACATTAATCCTCACGTAGCGTCCGCCTGTCACGTGCATACATATATATATATATACACACCAAGTCTTACCAACTCCCACCCTTTGTCACCATCGGACGCAGTCGCTGAATCGGTAAGAGCGCAGGATTCCCCTGTGCGGATGGTCGGGCGTGTGCGAATCGCGTCTTGAGTCAAATCAATGACTTTAAATACAAATTTATACTTGTCGCTACCTATCCTGGCACTCAGCTTTACTAGGAATACGACAAGGACTGGTTTAGGATAATATTACTTTTAGTGGGGTATCAGGTCATGGTGCCAGTGGCCTGCCTCTCCCTCCCAGCTGGGCAGCACTATAAAGCCACCATGAGAGTGTGACATGACCTTAAGATGTAGCCAGGATGTAAAACCAAAACAAGCAAAACTCACCTAATAAATATTGGTGTGACGTTCATCTGGTGTCGTTAATATTTACCGCTCTGTTGGGGTGGGGGTGGGGGAGGGGGAGGGGCACTTGGAATCACCTACTAGTGCGCCTGGTGCGGCCAGTGCCCACTTTATAATTGCACATGGCCGGCCGTGTGTACCTGCCCCAATCAGATAGGAGGAGGACCACTGGTGCCAGGGCCTGTCAGGTACTGATAGATAGGTAGATACGGCCCGGCCGGACGGGGGAACTGTCCGGCGTAGATAAGCCGGGTAGCGGGCGGTCCCATCAGTCGTCAATCGCTATCGGGGGATGCCATCTTTGTCCTCCTGTTCCTCCCCGCAGCATTTACTCCCGCATCCCGGATCCACCCACACACACACACACCACACACACACAGCACACACCACACACACACAGCACACACACAGCACACACACACAGCACACACACATAGCACACACATCACACACACAGCACACACATCACACACACAGAGCACACACACACAGAGCACACAGCACACACATCACACACACAGCACACACACACAGCACACACACATCACACGCACCACACAGCACACACACACATCACACGCACACACACATTACACACACACATCACACACACACATCACACACACATCACACACACAGCACACACACAGCACACACACATCACACACACATCACACAGCACACATACATCACACACACATCACACACACACAGCACACACACACACCTCAGCACACGCACACAACTCAACACGCACACAACTCAACACCAAACCTCAACACGCACATACCTCAAGACGCACAATACCGGGCGCGGTGGCCAAATCGCTAGAGCACAGGAACTCAACATGCACACAACTCAACACACACGCACCTCAACACACACAACTCAACACAGACAACTCAACACACACAACTTGATACTTGTCACTTCCTAGCCTGGCTTAGGGCAAGGACTGGTTAGCTCGGTGTTGCTGTTTGTTACAGTGTTAGGACAGTGTGTCGGTGGGATATCAGGTGGCCTAGTCTCCCAGTGGGGCAGCACTATAAAGTCGTCATGAGTGTGCACTGTCACAAGTTGGTGCCCGTCCTGATATGACCGTAGATGTTGCCCTGATGTAAAACACCAACCAACCAACCAACCAACCATCCTCATGAAGGACACTGAATACGCATGTGCAGTGTGCTTAGTGAGGCCTGTACTGTGTGACACATGGATGTGGCTGGGCAGTGTGAGATATGTAGAGGCATGTTCTGGTATGTAGGTGTGGTGTAAAAGACATGGTCGTGTTAGGTAGGTGTGGTGTAATTATAGGAGTGTTAATGATATGGGTTTGGTCAACACAGATAGTGTTATGTAAGTGTTGGTTGGATAGGTTTGGTGTAAACATTGTTAGATTAGCTTGGAGGAAACTGTGTTAGATAGGCTTGGAGGAAACAGTATTAGATAGGCTTGGAGGAAATGGTGTTAGGCTTGGTGTAAACAGTGTTAGATAGGCTTGGAGGAAACTGTGCTAGGTTTGGTGTAAACAGTATTAGCTAGGCTTGGAGGAAACCGTGTTAGGCTTGGTATAAACAGTGTTAGATAGGCTTGGTGTAAGCAGTGTTATGCTTGGTGTAAACGCAGTGTTACTGTTAGATAGGCTTGTTATAACCAGTGTCAGAGTGTTGTAAACAGTGTTAGAATGGCGGGATGTAGAGTGGTGGAGCCGGTTCCAATGCGGCCAGTGCTGCAGTGCTTTAGCTGACGTCGAGGCGTATGTAGGGGCTGATGGTGGGTGGCTGGCGGCGGGTGTAGGTGTCCGCAGTGCGGTGGGAGGGCAGGGGCGGGGGCGGGGACTGGACGGGGCGGGGCATGTGATGTGTGAGGAGCAGTGAGGTGTGTGAGGTGTGTGAGGCGAACCCTTCGTCGAGCAGTCCACACTAGGTCAGGCATGCGCGTGTGACGATGATACGGTCCCCTCTCCCCTCTCTCCCCTCTCTCCCCTCTCTCCCCTCTCTCCCGTCTCTCCCGTCTCTCTTCTCCTCTCTCTCCTCTCCCCTCCCTCCTCTCCCCTCCCCTCCCTCCTCTGCCCTCCCTCCTCTGCCCTCCCTCCTCTCCCCTCCCTCCTCTCCCCTCCCCTCCCCTCCCCTCTCTCATTTCCTCTCCTCTCCACGCCTTTCGTCCCGCTGCGTGCCGACACATCACTCCCCGCCCCGGCACACCCCAGGCCCCGCTCCCCGCCCATCCCACATCCACAGGCACCTCGCACGGCCACCGCCACCACCAACACTCTCAGAGTCCCGCTGCCTACCACCGCCAGATGGAAGCAGTGGTTGGGGTATCCATGGTTACCGCTGCAGCCTCACCGCGCCAAAGGCACTAGGGAAGGATGGCGCGTATCGCCAGCACGCACACACATCACACACCACACATACTCGCATCACACACCCACACGCACACACTCACAGCACACACAGACACACCACACACACCACCGGGGCCTGACAGACTGCCAACCGGACGCGGTGCCCGAATCGGCAGAACGCAGGCTCCACACGCGGAAGGTCGGGAGTTCGAAATGCAGTCAGGTCAAACCAATGATTTATCAAATTGATATTGTCGGTACCTAGCCTGGCGTTCGGATTAGGGCAAGGCCGTTTGCTCACTATCAGGATAATGTGACTGACTGTGAAATTGGGTCATGGTGGCGGCGGCCTTGTGGGGCTGCACTATAAAACCACCACGAGTGCGCACCGTCACAAATTGGTATCCCATCCTGATATGACCTTAGATGTTGCCAGGATGTAAAACTCCAACGACGGAGACTGCCTGGTATTGCCCGACTGCCTCACAGTGGTGGCGTCATCTGGCGGGCCTTCCGGACGTGACGATCACGTGATGGTGGTAATTTGTGACGTCACTGCTGTGCCGAATGGTGGCGTGGTGATGCGCCGGTCTCCGGGCGGCGTGACGGCGCCCGGCCGTGGTTGTGGCGCGTTTTGGGCTGAAGGCACGGTGAGACGCCGGGGGAGGGAGCTTCCGGTTCCGGTGCATAAGTCTATTGGGGGGGAAGACGTGACAACGTGATTGTAATGTGCGTGTGTGTGACAAGGGCTGCTAGTTCTGGTACACCAGTCTATGGTGGTGGGGGGGGGGGGGTAGGAGTGGGGGGAGATTGTATCGTGCGCCTGTGTGGCAAGAGCTTCTGGTTCTGGTACACCAGTCTATGGGGGGTAGGGGTGGGGGGAGATTGTAGCGTGCGCCTGTGTGGCAAGAGCTTCTGGTTCTGGTACACCAGTCTATGGGGGGTAGGGGTGGGGGGAGATTGTAGCGTGCGTGGCTGCTGGTCCTGGTACATTCTACAGTAAAACCTCTATACCGACCCCTCCCGAGATCGACCACTCCCCTATATCGATCGCTTTATTTGGGTCCCACCAATAAATACCATTGTGAGGATATTCTAACTCTAAACCGACCACCTCCCTAATTGGACCACTTAAAGTCGGTCCCATGGTTGGTCGAGTTAGAGGTTTTACTGTATTTGGGGAATATGGAATGACGTATGCAATATCTATTTGGGGAATATGTCACGGCATATGTGTGTGGCAAGACATCAACTGCCTTCGGTACACTAGTCTATTTGGGGAATATGGCATGACGTATGTATGGCAAGATAGCCTTCGGTACACTAGTCTGTTTGCGGAGATTGTAGTGTGTATGAGAGGGGGGGGGGGGCAACTGCGTATGTGGGTGGAGAGTTAATGTGGCTCGAGAGTGATGTACATGTGGGTGGGGAGTGGTGTGAATGTGAGTGGAGAGTGGTGTGAATGTGAGTGGGGCGTGGTGTGAATGTGAGTGGAGGGTGGTGTGAATGTGGTTGGAGGGTGGTGTGAATGTGGGTGGAGGGCGGTGTGGATGTGGGTGGAGAGTGGTGTGCATGTGGGTGGAGAGTTGTGTGAATGTGAGTGGAGGGTGGTGTGCATGTGAGTGGGGAGTGGTGTGAATGTGAGTGGAGAGTGGTGTGAATGTGGTTGGAGGGTGGTGTGAATGTGGGTGTAGGGTGGTGTGAATTTGAGTGGAGAGTGGTGTGAATGTGGTTCTAGGGTGGTGTGAATGTGGGTGTAGGGTGGTGTGAATGTGAGTGGAGAGTGGTGTGAATGTGGTTGGAGGGTGGTGTGAATGTGAGTGGAGGGTGATGTGAGTGGAGAGTGGTGTGAATGTGAGTGGAGAGTGGTGTGAATGTGAGTGGGGAGTGGTGTGAGTGGAGGGTGGTGTGAATATGAGTGAAGAGTGGTGTGAATGTGAGTGGGGCGTGGTGTGAATGTGAGTGGAGGGTGGTGTGAATGTGAGTGGAGAGTGGTGTGAATGTGAGTGGGGAGTGGTGTGAATGTGAGTGGAGAGTGGTGTGAATGTGAGTGGAGAGTGGTGTGAATATGAGTGGGGAGGTGTGTGCATGTGGGTGGAGAGTTGTGTGCATGTGAGTGGAGAGTGGTGTGAATGTGAGTGGAGGGTGGTGTGAATGTGGGTGGAAAGTGGTGTTATTGGGGGGTGGAGAGTGGTGTGAATGTGAGTGGAGGGTGGTGTGCATGTGGGGTGGAGGGCGGTGTGCATGTGGGTGGAGAGTGGTGTGTGCATGTGGGTGGAGAGTGGTGTGAATGTGGGTGGAGGGTGGTGTGCATGTGGGTGGAGAGTGGTGTGCATGTGGGTGGAGAGTGGTGTGAATGTGGGGTGGAGAGTGCATGTGCGTGTGCATGTGCATGTGCATGTGCATGTGGGCGCAGGTTGTGAGGCCCTGTATGTCTGTCCGTCCCAGTACGTCGAGAAGAATCCACATATTGTCGTCGCGTTAACGAAGCGGCCGGGATGCGTTTTGACGTCGGCAGTAATCGAGTTGTTCTCGCACACAACACAGCCTCATCTGAGTTAGGGGGGCGTCCTAGCCCATCCTGCCCCCCCCCCCCCCCCCCCCCCCCCATCAAGCCGCCACAGTCCGTCCTCACCCTGCCTCCGCCTCAGTCTCAGCCCGCCTGCCCCGCCTCTGCCTCAGATTCAGCCCCAGCCCGCCTTGGCCCCCGCCTCAGCCCGCCTTTCCTCCCCGATAAGGCCGGTCGGTGCTAGATAAGAACACGGCCTGGCTCCTCGGGCTAGATTGGCCGGCCGGAATGATGCATCAGCGCTAGGGGTGAGAGGGGGAGTGGTCGGCGCCGCGCTGGGGTACTGGAGGAGCAGGGGGACACTCAATCACGAGGCCGCCTCTACCCGCGTGCCGCCCGCCGCCTCCTCCAGTCGATGAATGCCACCATAACACCAGGTTACCATGGCAACACAAGCTAGTCGTGTGACAAGTTTTATCCCCTCCTATCGCTGTTGGGTGTGCAGTGGTAGGAACGGTTCCTGGTGCGTCGTGTGTATGGAAGCAGGGCAGTGTACGCGTGTGCTGGTTTAGTTGATGGGGCAGGCAGGCTGGGGCAGGCTGTGTGTCGGCGGTTAGGGGCTGGGGCAGGCTGTGTGTATGGGATGGGCAGCTTCTATGTGCTGGTTTAGATGATGGGGCAGGCTGTATGTAGGTGGTTAGGTGCTGGGGCAGGGAGTGTCCATCCAGCCTGCGTGTGCTGGTTTAGATGAGGGGGCAGGCTGTATGTAGGCAGTTAGGTGCTGGAGCAAGGAGTGTCCATCCAACCTGTGTGTGCTGGTTTAGATGATGGGGCAGGCTGTATGGAGGCGGTTATGTGCTGGGGCAGGTAGTGTCAATCCAGTTTAGATGATGGGGCAGGGAGGCTGGGGCAGGATGTGTGTATGGACTGCGGCAGCCTGTGTATGCTGGTTTAGAGGCTGAGGCAGGATGTGTGTATGGGTACGGGCAGCCTGTGTGTAATGCCTAGTACAAACCTACCGTTTGTGTGCACTCACCTAGCGTATACGATCTAAAACTGCCAGTTTCGCGCACAAAAATCGCTAGGTGTGCGCTCCCTGCGCACACCTAGCGATTGCGATTCGCGACTAAAAACTCAGTTTTAGGGCTAAAACGGGCCGATTACGATTGCGATTCGCGATTCGAAAAATGAATCGGCCCGTTTTCAGTTTTCAGCGGGTCGAGTCGCGAGTTTTAGTGCGCGAATTGTATATGGTAGGTGTGTAGCAGGCATTAGGGGTTAGGGACTATGGGAAAAGATGCGGGTACGGTTTAAGAGACAAGTCAGGGTTTAGAGGATGTGGCAGGGAGTGTGGCAGTCTGTGTTTAGGGGTTTAGACAATTGGGCAGGGAGTAGGGATAGGGAATGTAGCGCACGGGTAGTAAAGTGTATAAGGCAATCCTATCGTACAGTGAGCTGTAGTCATTCCTAGTCAGGGGAGGGTGAGGGAACGGAGGAGGTGTGGCAGTTGGGTGTAGGGGTGAAGGCTGTAATGGAGAGTTTTATGTGCCCTGCTAGATTCGCCTACTTTAGAAGCCAAGTTGAGACACGCGCTCCTAGCGGCCTCTAACGACACCACTCTAAGGGAAAGCACGGCCCCCATGCTATATTTAGCCATTTTCACCGACAGCCGGCCTGTCACTTGTGGACTGATTAAATGAACCACCCATCTCCCGAGTGTCAGTGGTAGTACTACTAGTAGTAGTAGTAGTGGTGATGGTGATGGTGGTGGTGATGGTGATGGTCATCTCCCATCACGGACATGCACAGTCTGCGGCTGCCTGTCTCTCATCATGGACATGCGCAGTCTGCAGCTGCTAGTCTCCAATCATGGGCGTGGTGTTCTCTGTGGTGGAGTGGTTAGAGTGTCAGACTTTTTTCTCGGACTCCTAATCTGAAGGTCGGTGGTTCGATTCCCCATGCCCCAACTTCTGCCAATTTGGATTTCCACCGCTGTGTATAACTTACAGCGTCATCAAAGGCCAGTTGCTCTCATACCAGGTCTATATGTTGTGGAAGGTTAAAAATCCCTTGGGTCGGTAAAGGTGTAGGCTCAGGCTTTCTATCGACAAACTGTCTAATGGTGAAAACAAGTCTGTTCAGACTTATCCATGATAGGCAGAAAAATCTTCAAGAAAATAATCTGTGACTGTCATGTGCAGTCTGTGCCTATCCGTCTCCCATAACAGACATGCACAGTCTGCATCACAAGAATGTACGACCACCAAACCAAAGATGTTCTACACTAACTGACCTAGCACCGAATTCTGACCGCAATAGTGTAATAATAATCAATTAATGCTAGGGCTTTTTCGGTTGCCCACTAACAACATGCTTTTTTCTCCCCTTCTTTCCCGCCCTACCTCTAGAATGTCACGTGATTGAATTAGGTAGATTATTTTATTTAATGTTCAACTCATTCTTTGTGGGCATAGCACGGGGAACAAACAAAACAGTCTTGGGAATCAAAAGACAAATTTATTTCAATCATCAATCTGCCGCAATCAGTTGTTTTGTTTAACAAGTTAAACAATTAGGAAGTAATTTGCGGAATGGCAAACTGTAGTGTAATTGGGGTAGGTTTTACGAGAGCTGGGCCCGTATGCAGGAGTCAGTGTTAGCGGGGTTTGTTGTTAGAGACTATTACCGGTTAGCTATCGCCGACGTCGCGAACTGTGTCAAGTCATATGCAGGAGCACGTAACACTTTCATTATAGCTAAACGTGAATTTATTTATAGATTTGGGAAATCCCTCTGCGTCTGTACCCATATATTAGGCTTAAATATATTAAATGCGATCATATTTAACAGAAGTAAATACGTAATAACTGAAATTTGAGGAAATTAACCCTAAACTCGAAGCAATATTAACGCTGCTGCCGTAACAACGGCGATATTAATATTTATATGTTCGAATCGACAAACGTAAAGTAAACAAATCGCTGCAGCCGCCGCATCGACGTCGCTTTCCCTACTGGAGGCGGCGGCGGTTTGTTTACTTTACGTTCGTCGATTCGAACATATAAATATTAATATCGCCGCCAATACGGCGGTAGCCTTAAGGAGGGTTCGGATTTAGGGTTAAATTGATAAAATTTCACTTATTGCGTATGTAATCCTATTAAATATGACAGCATTGAATAGATTTGGGCCTAATAAATTCGCTAAACCTAATATTTTTTAGGGGTAAGGTAACACCGGTTAAGCCTTTGGTGTTAGGCCTAACACTGACTCGTGCATACCATTTTTCGCCGCTAAACCGGAATTCCTGCCAAACACCGTTTTTCCTCGCTAACACTGACTCCTGCATACGGCCGCGGGTTCGTAGGGAGGTTTATTGGTTCACTTGTTAGCCGTCTCCGTGCTGGTATGACCTTAGATGATGCTAGGACGTAAAACAACAAGAAACAAACAACCGTTAGCCATCTATTTGAATAAAAGTGACTGTTTGGGGAATAAATCATGACATGTGTGGGTTTGTATGTTCGCAACCAATTTTGAAATCAAAGTTTCAAGTAGCGCTTCGCAGTACAATACAACCCCTTTAAACCAAGCTCGGTTAAACCAAACGATCGGTTAATCCAAACTTTTGTCGGTGGCCCAGCAAAATACTACCATTTATCATATGTAAAAAAGTCAGTTAATCCAAAGTATTGGTTAATCCAAACAAAATTGTCGGGCCATAGGCCACTTCCGGTACGGTTAAACCAAACTTCCATGTGGTTATAAGGTAATCTGACTTTTTTTATATATGATAAATGGTAGTATTTTGCCGGGCCGCTGACAAATGTTTTGATTAACCGATCGATTGGTTTAACCAAGCTTTGTTTAACGGGGTTATACTGTATATACATAAAAAACAATAATCAAAGTGTCACATACATTGTATATTACATTCATAATGCACACGCATTTTTGCCAAAGTCAAAGCAAAGCTCGCTTAAACCAATGATCGGTTAATGCAAACAAATTTCTAGGGTCCCTTCAAGTTTGGTTTAATGGGGTTATACTGGGGCAAGCTTCAAAGTTTGCATGGAGCGCTACTTTTAAAGTTGCATAGTCCGATGCTTTTGAATTTCTGTATTTTTTCTGAGATAAATATATTAGATCGATCACTAGTATCTACTTTACATTAGTTCAAAGTTACTTTTATTTTAAATGGTAAACTTTTTAGAGAAAATTAGTTTTTACACCATAGACGTTTGCAGTAACAGGTTCTGTTAAATTGACTCAGTATTGCCTTCTACGCAGAAACAAATGCTTAATAAGTGCATCAGTATCTAAGTTAGATATATAAAATCAAATCTAGATAATTGGTTTGGTTTTGAAAATTTGATATTTCATCGGACTATGGAGTTGTAAGCTTGTACAAATGATGGGTTCTTCCAAGTAATATAGATTAAAGCAGCATAGTCTGATTAAATATCAAATTTTCAAAACCAAACCAATTATCTAGATTTGATTTGATACTGATGCACTTATTAAGCATCCAGTTCTGCATACAAGGAGGCAATACCGAGTCAATTTAACAGAACCTGTTACTGCAGAAGTCTATGGTGTCAGAGTCAGTTCGAACCCTGGTGGAGTCAAACCACTGACATCAGAATTAATACTTGTCGCTTCCTGGCCAGGTGCTTCGAATTATTAGGAGAGGGCCAGGACTGGTTGGCTCAGTGTTAGGATAATGCGACTGAGTGGGATATCAGGTCATGGTGCTGGTGGCCTATGGGGGCAGCACTATAAAGTCACCATGAGTGCGCACTGTCACAAGTCGGTACCCGTCCTGATATGACCTTAGCTGTTGCTAGGACATGAAACAACAAACAACTAACAAACAAACAGCTACAACATTGATATGTGTTGATAGGCATACATAGGATGAGGCAAGAATTGGTTGATTCAGTATCTGCATAATGTGACTGAGTGGGATATCAGGTCCTAGTGCCGGTGGCATCGTCTCCCAGCACTGTAAAGAAATCGTCACTAGTCGGTAGTGTCCTTGTATTACCTTTGTAAAGCCTCCAACAAGGAAACAAAGAAACAAATAGCAGCAGCACTATTAATTAAGTATTAATGATGAAGGAAATCAATCCGTATGTATTATGATCACTACTGCACAGCAGCGAAAGGGTGTTTGTTCTCTATGGCAGAGTGGTTTTTCGAGGTCGGTCTCCTAATCTGAAAGTCGGTGGTTCGATTCCCCAACCTTGCCAATTTGGATTTCTCCAAACTGTGTATAACTTACAGCGTCATCAAAGGCCGGTTGCTCTCATACCATGTCTATGTGGTGTGGGAGGTTAAAAATCCCTTGCGTCGGTAAAAGTGTAGGCTCGGGCTTTCTATTGACAAACTGTCTAATGGTGAAAACAAGTCTATTCACACTTATCCATGATAGGCAGTGCAGTACAACCCCGTTAAACCAAGCTCGGTTAAACCAAACGATCGGTTAATCCAAACTTGTTGTTGGCGCGGCGAAATATTATCATTTATCATATAAAAAAGTTGGTTAAACCAAATTCGGTTAATCCAAATTATCGGTTAATCCAAACAAAATTGTCGGACCCCAGGCCACTCCGGCATGGTTAAACCAAACTTTCATGTGGTTATAAGGTCATCTAAGACCCCACCAACTTTTTTAATATGATAAATGGTATTATTTTGCTGGTCCGCCGAAGAAAGTTTGGATTAACCAATCGTTTGGTTTAACCGAGCTAAGTTTAACGGGATTATACTGTATATACATTAAAAAACAATGATTAAAGAGTCCACATGCATTGTATATTACATGTGCAATACACACTTACTCAAAGCGTGTATTGCTCATGTTAAACCAATGATCGGTTAAACCAATGATCGAGTAATCCAAACAAATTTCTAGGGTCCCTTCAGTGTAGTACAGTTTGCTTTAACGGGGTCATACTCTACAAGTCTTCAAAAAGGAATGCACTTAGCCGTGATAAGCAGAATAAATCAACAATCATTAAACAAAAAAATAAACTAAAATTTAAACATATATTATTGTATAATCCTCATTTTAATGTTGCTTTTCTTGTTTTTGCAGGTATGTGTACAGTCCATAGTTGATTACGGTTCGAGCTGTAAGGTCCACCCGCCGTCTGCGTGATGTACGGTACTGTATATACTCCCCATCTGACTCCCGTCAACGGTGTGGTGCATTATGAATTACAGGTCATAAAGAATGCCCAGTCTATATACTGTGGGACGCGTTGTGTAATACAAGAACAGTAACACCTCTATAAATCGACCGCCCATGGGACCGACTATAAATGGTCCATTTAGGGCGGTGTCAGTTTAGGAATACAATGGTATTATATGAGTGATTGTTTGGGACCCAAATAAAGCGATCGATATAGGGATATGGTCGATTCGTAGAGGTTGCCGGTTAGAGAGGTTTTACTGTCATCGATCCCCACCTATGGATAGTTGTATGCGGCACGCTCGACTGCTTTGATCGTGGTCGGATAGAGCTTATGCCGTGGAGGATTCACCTGGCTGAATCAGGGATACCCTGGAGGAAGCACCAGTCCGTGAAGGAGGACCTCCTGGGACCCGGAGATGAGGCGATGAATGCAGTTTGGGTTGGGTTGGGATCTTTGTTGTTTTACCTCATAACATCTAAGGTCATATCCGGACGGGTACTGACTTATGATGGTGCACACTCATGGCGACTTTAAATTATAATGCTGCCCTACTGGGAGACCAGGCCGGCGATACCATGACCCAATATCCCACACAAAAATCGCAAGGTGTGCGCTCCCCGCGCACACCTAGCGATTGCGATTCGCACATAAAACCTCAGTTTTAGGGCTAAAACCGTCCGATTACGATTGCGATTCGCGATTCGAAAAACGAATCGGCCCGTTTTCAGTTTTAAGCGGGTCGGGTCGAGTCGCCGGTTTTAGTGCGCGAATCCTATACGGGAGGTGTGTACTAGGCATTAGTTTGCTCAGTGTCCGCATAATGTGACACTGGGATACTGGCTCATGGTGGTAAGTGACCTGGTCTCTCAATGGGGCAGAACTATAAAGTCACCAGGAGTGTGTACTGTCACACGTCATACATGTTCTATGATATGAGATGTTGCTAGCAACAAACAAACGCAAAGATTATTAACACGGAGGTGTAAAAGGAGAATTCCCCAAGGAAAGCATTAGAAAGTGTACGCTGACTAATACTTGTAATAGTGGATGTGACTGTCTGTAATTCCACCAATCCCTTCCCTTCACAGAATGGGTTATTTGAGCTGTGGGACTGATCCGCAGAGAACCTTTACATCTGGGTATCCCACAGTGCACTGCAGCACCAGAACTCTGCAGCACCAGTGCTCTGCAGCACCAAAGCTCTGCAGCACCAGTGCTCTGCAGCACCAGTAATCTGCAGCACCAGTGCTCTGCAGCACCAGTGCTCTGCAGCACCAGTGCTCTGCAGCACCAGTGCTCTGCAGCACCAGTGCTCTGCAGCACCAGTGCACTGTAGCACCAGTACACTGCAGCACTGCAATACAATGCACTGCAACACAATGCACTGCAGCACAATGTACCTCAACAATGCAATACACTGCAGCACCAGTGCACTGCAGCACCAGTGCACTGCAGCACCAGTGCACTGCAGCACCAGTGCAATGCAGCACCAGTGCACTGTAGCACCAGTACACTGCAGCACTGCAATACAATGCACTGCAACACAATGCACTGCAGCACAATGTACCTCAACAATGCAATACACTGTAGCACCAGTGCAGTGTAGTACCAGTGCACTGTAGCACCAGTGTACTGCAGCACCAGTGCACTGCAGCACCAGTGCAATGCAGCATCAGTGCACTGCACCAGTGCAGTGCAATGCAGCACCAGTGCAATGCAGCACCAGTGCAATGCAGCACCAGTGCAATGCAGCACCCATGCAATGCAGCACCAGTGCAATGCAGCACCCATGCAATGCAGCGCCAGTGCAATGCAGCGCCAGTGCAATGCAGCGCCAGTGCAGCACCAGTGCAGTGCAATGCACCAGTGCAGTGCAATGCACCAGTGCAGTGCAATGCACCAGTGCAGTGCAATGCACCAGTGCAGTGCAATGCACCAGTGCAGTGCAATGCACCAGTGCAGTGCAATGCACCAGTGCAGTGCAATGCACCAGTGCAGTGCAATGTAGCACCAGTGCAGTGCAATGCTGCACCAGTGCAGTGCAATGCAGCACCAGTGCAGTGCAATGCAGCACCAGTGCAGTGCAATGCAGCACCAGTGAAATGCAGCACATAGGTCCGACCAGTCCGGCGGAAGAAGGGGAGGACGGACAGGCGGTGTGTCAGAATGTGACAGCCCATTGTGCCGTGTGTGGGGCGAGCTGCAGAGGCTTTGCACGCCGTGGTGGTAGCAGGAGACGGCGGGGAGCTGGAGGGGTGCAGTGAACTGCAGTACAGTGCAAGGTAGTGCAGGCACAGTGTAGTACACTGCAAGGTAGTACTAGTGCAGTGGATATTTCTAGAAGATGAATACTTTTGTGAAGCTGTAGTGAATTTAAATGTAAGCAATACAAATTAGAGGACCAAATGTAAGCCTTCTAATCTGTGCTAAACTGCATTAATGCTAAGTTGTGCAGGTTCCACTGTAATCCCCCCCCCCCCCCCCCCCCACACACACACTAGGCTTGGCGTGTTCGGCGCACTCAGGCTTGTAGGCTTGCTTCCTCCACCACCACTTCCACCACCACCACCCTCGACAACTCGTGTAGGCGCCCCTAATTTAATTGCGGTTAATTTGGCTGTGGATTGGGTTATTCGGATTAAGTGGGATGATTGAACGCAGGCTCAGCGCTGCTGCAACGGGACCGGTGCAGTGGGGCGGGGTCCCGGGTGAGGGGAGTCGCCATGGGCGCTGTGAGCGATAATGGGACATTGTAGGTTAGGGGTGTGTGTTGGGGGGGGGGGGGCGGGATCTGAGTGTCCTGTTCCATTGGAGGCTGCACACTGGGCCCAAACCACGGCCTCCGCCAAATGAAATCCTCAGTGTACCGTCGGTCCCTCCCACACGGCCGGCCGGTCTCGCTGCACCAGACTCGTACGGCGTGTCGACCACCCTTGCCTTCCTCAGGAGCGTCCCTGATCTTCCTCTCAGCGACTCCCTACCTACTTCCTCTCCCCTACTTCCACCATACCCCCGTCCTCTCCTCTCCTCTCCTCTCCTCTCCTCTCCTCTCCTCTCCTCTCCTCTCCTCTCCTCTCCTCTCCTCTCCTCTCCTCTCCTCTCCTCTCCACAGTCTCTACTCTCCTCCACAGCCTTTCTTCTCCACAGCCTCAACTGCTCTCTCCTCTCCCCCCTCCCCCCCCCCCCACACACACACTTTCCTCTCCCTCTCTCCCCCTCTCCTCTCTCTCCTCTCTCTCCTCTCTCTCCTCTCTCTCCTCTCGCCTCTCCCTCTCCCCTCTCCCCTCTCCCCTCTCTCCTCTCTCCCCCCTCCGCCCCCCTCCGCCTCCCCGTCCTCTGAGGCGCGGGTATTATGATTACCCACCACAGCGGCAATGAATGCCCCGACCACATTTTATCACGCTTCACGCCTGGCTGGCCACCAATATCATGACTCAGACCATCGCCATGGTAACCGGCCTTGGGGCGGCGCATGTGTGTATATGACGGGTGTGTGTGTGTGCGCGTGTGTGGTAGAGCCCACCCCTCCAGCTACCCGCCGTCTCCTGCTGTGCCGAGTCTCCGCAGCTTGCCCCCACACACGGCACAATGGGGTGTCACATCTGACACACCGCCTGTCCGTCCTCCCTTCTTGCAAAGGTCACCGCCGTGACCTTGATGGAGCTGGAAGCCGGTTCACCATGAAAAGCCGCGCTTCACGGTGCGTTATGCGGCGCGTTCCCTGTGGCGCCCGTGAGGCTACTGGAGGAGCTGGTGTCTTCTTCTATCCACCCCCCCCCCCCCAACTCCATGCTTTCCCGCCTTGATTTAGAATTCTCCTCAGTAGTTGAATACCCTGCGGTATTTAATAATTTTTAATCTGTTTCCACTTAAAGCTGTATTGACCCCCCCTACCTCCCCCACTACCCTTCCTCCCCCTACCCATCACATCTCCGCACTCCCTTCCACAGCTCTGTCGGTACCCGTCCTGATATGACCTTAGATGTTGCTAGCACGTAAAATAACAATAAACAAACAAACAAACTCTCCATCTTCGCACTCTCCCCATCCTGGCAAACCGCTTTTTCAAAAACAATCCTGTCCTGATGGATCGTAAGTGGTGTTGACCAGCCCTGAAGAGTGGGAAATATAGCCATCCCACTGCACTGTCATGGAACTAACTGATGAGGCGACAAGTCTTTGGTAGGATGGCAGTGGTGGTGGGTGCACACTGGTATCCTCCTGTGGCTGTTTCCACAGACAAGAGGCTGTTCGTGCAGACATCTCATTCAGTCTTCGGTTCGTGCCGCTAGTGTTAGGGACGCGGCGCCTGGCTGTTAGTGAGTGGTGACGTCACTGAGCCCACAGCACAGCACAGCCGGGCGTCTTGATGGCTGCGCGGTGCTTTGTGGGTGCGGGCCCCGTCTCGGATTCCTCCGGCGCTGCGCGACTTACGCCGGGGCTGGCGGGCATTCAACGTTGCGCGGCCGTATTTGGTTTCGGCCCGAGTAAGTTAGTTCCACGGCTCGCCGCCGTGCGATGCTGCACATTGCATGCTGTACATTGCACGCTGCACATTGCACGCTGCACATTGCACGCGGCCAGTAGTACACAGGGACGGGCCTAGGTGGCGGGCGCCGCATATGGCGCCGCCTGCGGGTGGGGGGGGGGGCGCCACACGTTGTCGTCAGTGCGCCGTAAAATAACCCAATTGCGTGCCAAGAGCTGGAGGCTGGGAACTGCTCAGGAGCTGGGAGTGGCTGGGAGCTGCTCAGTGACTGGGAGCTGCTCAGTGGATGGGAGCTGCTCGCTGCTCAGGAGCTGCTCGCTGCTCAGTGGCTGGGAGCTGCTCAGGAGCTAGAGCTGCTCCTAGCCACTGAAATGGGTCAGGCCGCAGGCAGCAGCCTCTATGTTTGTTAACATACTCGGCGGCAGTTTCTTAAATATGGATAATAATTGGCGCATTGCTTATTTCCGTGTCGACTGGTAACTGGTCACGTGGGTGTAGGAGGTGGGGTTGTGGTGTGGGGGGGAGGGGCCATGGTCACCACCCAGGAAGCCACCGGGTCAGCAACGGGCGCAGACGCCGGCTATAAATGTGGATGGTTGGTATTTATAACCACATGAGGATCATTAATATACGGTATGGTGCACACTGCTGGTACCAAGAGCTGGAGGCTGGGAACTGCTCAGGAGCTGGGAGTGGCTGGGAGCTGCTCAGTGACTGGGAGCTGCTCAGTGGATGGGAGCTGCTCGCTGCTCAGGAGCTGCTCGCTGCTCAGTGGCTGGGAGCTGCTCAGGAGCTAGAGCTGCTCCTAGCCACTGAAATGGGTCAGGCCGCAGGCAGCAGCCTCTATGTTTGTTAACATACTCGGCGGCAGTTTCTTAAATATGGATAATAATTGGCGCATTGCTTATTTCCGTGTCGACTGGTAACTGGTCACGTGGGTGTAGGAGGTGGGGTTGTGGTGTGGGGGGGGAGGGGCCATGATCACCACCCAGGAAGCCACCGGGTCAGCAACGGGCGCAGACGCCGGCTATAAATGTGGATGGTTGGTATTTATAACCACATGAGGATCATTAATATACGGTATGGTGCACACTGCTGGTACCCCCCCCCCCCCCCCCCCCCCCCCCCCCCTGTTACAAGATCGGCACAGTGGCATGTTACGTGTATGCATAAAATATACACCAGTATCGCCATGGAGATGGCTATATAGTGATATAGAAACAGCTTATATGTATTAGAATATAGTTATGAGATGTAGAGAGATTGATGCATAGAAACAAATAAGTACAGATAAGGACGAACAGGTAGACATACCGACAGATCTAGATCGGTAAGAAGATTTAGATAAGATTGCCAGAGATTCAGATCGGTACAGATATAATGCAAATGTATTACATACATATGGAGATAGATATATATATATATACTGAGATATATACCGCTAAAGATTGAGCTGAATTTTCTAATTCTAATTCCGACAAACAGAAATCTAATTCTGATCAGCTATTTCCATCCCTGTTATATATCCGTTGTGGGCGTGCGGCACCGGCCTCCGAGTGCATTATTGTATACAGGCGCGTTCTGATCATGGTTGTGGTGTGCACTCACTATTGTCGCTCAGTGCTGGTGAAGTGGGAGCGACTACGTGATTTCTCCCTCCCCCCGTCCTCCCTCCTCCCTCCTCCCTCCTCCCTCCTCCCTCCTCCCTCCTCCTTCCTGCCTCCTCCTCTCCCTCCCCCTCCTCCCTCCGCCCTCCTCCTCCTCCTCCCTCCGCCCTCCTCCTCCTCCTCCTTCCTCTTCCCTCCCTCCTCATCCCCCCCTCCCCTCCCTCCTCCCCCCTACCCCCCCTTGTCTTCCCTCCCCCATCCAACTCCTTCCCCCTCCCTCTACCTCTCCCCTTTCCCTCCCCATCCCATCCCTCCCATCCTCCCATCCTCCCTCCTCCCTCCATCCCTCCCCTCCCCTTCCCCCTCCCCCTCCCCCTCCTCCCTCCCTCTACCTCTCCCCTTTCCCTCCCCATCCCATCCCTCCCCCATCCCTCCATACCTCTCCCTCCATTCCCATCCCATCCCATCCCCCCTGTCTTCCCTTCCCCATCCCACTCCTCCCCTCCCTCACCTCCCCCTTTCCCTCCCCATCCCATCCCATCCCATCCCATCCCCCTCTCTCCCCTTCCCCATCCCACTCCTTCCCCCTAGGACCCCTCCCCCTGCACGTGCCAACCGCGTCAACTATGCAGTCGTAACACGTCGGCTGGGCACGGAGCCCAACCAGCCCCGATACGCCACATCTCTCCACCTCCACATCTTCTCTCCCCTCCACTCCCACATCTCTCCAACAGCACTGTCGCCCCTCACACAAGCCCACCTCCCACCCCATCCCTTACAGCACTAGAGCAACACATCTACTAAGCATGTTTTGCGAGTAACGGCAATGCGGCGTTTGTGTGGTGCGTGGGGTGGGTTGTTGTTGCTTGTATCCCGGCGCATCCATGACTTGAATGGCTGGTGTCAGATGTACCATCTGTGACTGTGTGTACGCTGTGCGTAGCGCAGATCGACCAGCTAATGCCAGCATCTAAGTAGAGATGTAGCGGAAGCATGCCCGGCACACGGCAACCAGCGCGCTTTGTTCGGTTCGCTGGTTCAAGCGATGTCCTCCTACTTCCTGCAGGCGCATCGCTTGACCCTCGAGGGACCGGAAGTGCGCGCGAGCGCGCGCGGGCGCGCGCGCGCGTGCGTGTGTGTGTGTGTGTGTGTGTGTGTGTGTGTGTGTGTGTGTGATGCGCGCGCATTTCGGTGTGACGCAAGTGCGACATCCTACCTCTCGTGTGCATTTACCACCCGGCGCGGCAGACACGCAACGCCGCCCTGGTGGCAATCTCTGCAAGCTCACAGTGGGCCAGGTGGGTTGATGCGTGATATGGAGAAGGGGGCGGGGGGGGGGGGGAGCCTGGGAGCTGCTACTGCAAGCTGGAAGGCGGGGCGGGGCGGGGCGGGGCGGGGCGGGGCGGTGAGGTATGCATTAGAGGTTGGCCTTGGCAACACTGGACAATCCGACCTGTGACGCGAGCAGCTGCTCTAACCTGAGTGGCTTCTTGCTGCCTGTGTACGGCCTCCTGCTATCTCACCGACTTCTCAATTTGATTCAGGCTTTCACGTGGTGCCCCTCCCCCCACAGACCCGCCTTGTGGAGATTAATTAATGACTCAGCATCATATCTGGGTGGGTTTATCTGTGTGTTTGCGTCCACGTGTGAATGAATACTAGCTAAGTTAGTTATAAGATTGCCAAGTGATGAGTAATGCTAGCAAGCCTTAGCCTGTATGTCTGCTTGTCGATCTCTCTGCCTGTCTTTCAGTTTCTGTCTCTCGGTCGGTCTGTATGTCTGTTGGTCTCTCTGTATGTCTGTCTGTCTGTCTGTCTGTCGCTCTCTCTGTTTGTCGCTCGGTCTGTCACTCTCTCTGTCTGTCACTCTCTCTGTCTGTCGGTCTCTCTGTCGGTCGGTCGGTCGGTCGGTTGGTCGGTCGGTCTCTCTGTCAGTTGGTTGGTCTCTCTGTCGGTCGGTCGGTCTCTGTCTGTCTGTCTGTCTGTCTGTCTGTCTGTCTGTCTGTCTGTCTGTCTGTCTGTCTGTCTGTCTGTATGTATGTATGTATGTCTGTATGTCTGCCAGCCTGCCAGCCTGCCTGCCTACTATCTAAACCAGCATAATCATGTATCCTCAATAGGTTTATCATCAGCATTAAATGTGGTCACCTGAGTTGTACATGTATTCATTACATGTTTGTTCTCCTGATATGACCTTATATGTTGCCAGGACGTAAAACTCCAACCAACATGACTGTTCGCTTTCTATGAACAATAATACTCCTTCTACAAATATCAAACGCCATTGCACTTAAAATAGCCACTAAACATAGATACTACTATAGTACTAATAGTACTATATAAAAATATGCGGTAAAGTGACCCTATCCCAGGCGGCGTTAGGCGTGGCAGTACCGATGGTGCAGATCCTCCATCTCCGCGCAGGAGGGCATCGTGGCTAGGGGCATCACGGTCGGCGGCCATGATGGTTGGGCTGGGCCATTATGGGTAGGGCTATCATGCAGGGATAAAGGATCTCCGCGATTCCGCGGATTTAGGTTTTTTTTCAATCCCGCATCACCATCAGCATATACTAACATATACTACTAAGAAATGCTCCAAGTGCTGCAGCACTATCAGCATACATTACTAATAGATGCTTCAAACGGCGCAGCACTCACTATCAGTGAATACCAATATGTATGAAACCCGCCTTCCGGGAATTTTCAGCGATTCCCTGACAATGCTAAACCTATGGGAGAATATTAGCATTTCCGCTTTTTTTCCCCCGGAGACCAAATTCACCCCTGTTCGTACTCTCCCCATCCTCTCACTCTCCCCATCCTCCACTCTCCCTCACTCACTCTCCTCCACTCTCTCTCCTCCACTCTCCCTCACCCTCACTCTCCTCCACTCTCCCTCATTCTCACTCTCCTCCACTCTCACTCTCCTCCACTCTCACTCTCCACTCTCCCTCACCCTCACTCTCCTCCACTCTCCCTCATTCTCACTCTCCTCCACTCTCACTCTCATCCACTCTCACTCTCATCCACTCTAACTCTCATCCACTCTCACTCTCCACAATTCATGGAATAGGGGGCTAGCATGGTGTGGGGAGATAGCATGGTATGGGGGGGGGGGGCTGGGATGGTATGGCGGGGGGGGGGGGGGGGGGCTAGATAGCATCGTAGGGGGCAGGTTGAGTGGAGGTGGTAGGCAACACATCTGGCTTCCGCGCATGTTGTGGGGGTTGGGTTGTAGGTTCAGGGTTTCTTTATGGGCTGAGTGGGTAGAAGGGTGGAGTGGGGTGTGGATGGGAGGTGGGTGTGGGGGGGGGGTGCCAAACCTGGCCACACGCACCTCACACATCAGGATTGCACACAGCCACGCTCCCCCATCCCGGCGCTACACGCCCACCAAAGGGCGGGCCCAAAAAGAGGGCAAAGAGACGCAACTACAAAGGACCCTTCCTCCACACGCACGCACTCACTCACACACACGCGCACACGCACAATAGAGACGCACACACGCACATCTCGGACATCCTCCACATCCCTCCCCTCAGCACACATAATCATATACATCACCTGACACACACACAGACACTGTCACACCACACACTCATACATACCCACACATTATCATATTACACCTACTGCACGCGGTGACCGACTCGGTAGAGCGCATGCTTCCCGTGCGGAAGGCCCTGAGTTGGAAATTACAGCCGACTCAAACCAATGACTTATAAAATTTAGATGTGTCACTACCTAGCATGGCACACGGCATTAATAGGATAGGACAAAGACAAGGACTGGTTACACACTCAATGATGCTCAGTGTCAGGATAATATGACTTGAGTGGGATATCAGGTCATGGTGCTGGTGGCCTGTTTTCCTAGTGAGGCAGTGCTATAAAGTCGCCATGAGTGTGCAGTGACAAGTCGGTACCCATCCTGATATGAACTTAGATGTTGCTAGGTTGTAAAACAACAAACAAACGGCCAAGTAACACACTCATAACACAACTCCAGATAAACCAGTTCTTATAACTGGCCAGCATTGAAAACAAGCTTGATCATCCGAACTTACATGCTATGGACAGCATAAACGCCCCAAAAAAGCTTTAATCTGGCCACTAGATTTTGAGCTATGCAGCGACCACTTGGTACACGGACGTCTCCTCTCACACGGCAGACTTTTTGCTGATTGGTCGGGTTGTTTTGCCGGGAGCTGGGTGAGGTGTGGCCGGGCACGGGAGGGGAGGAGGAGGTGGTGGTGGGGGGGGGGGGGGGGGGGGACTACGCGGGCTTCCGCTCTGTATTTACCGCTGTGTTGTGTGACTGAGTGACACAATATCAGTAGGGAGAGTGGCCCGCGCACTGCGGTCGTTGGAGGGATGCCAATTAGGGGCCGAGATTGAGGAGGTCATTACGGGGCTGGGCGGCGGCATTAAGGGCCAGCAAATTGACACGAGCCAAATTAGGGACGGCCGGAGCGGGGCTGAATTAGACTGGAGAGGGGGGGGGGGGGGGGGGCTGGCTTCTTTTCTTATACTTATAGGGCCAGTTGGTTGCAGGAGTGGGCTGTGGTGGGTGGTGGGTGTTGGCGGGGGAGGGGGAGGGGGAGGGGGAAGGGGAAGGGTAAGGATGGAAAGAGCACCTTGGTTGGTAATAACGCAGTGTAGGCTGGGATGCAGTGATTCAGTGTTTGGGGGGGGGGGGGGGGGCATGCTTCCAGGTTGGCCCTTCTCATGGCGAGGTCCTATTGTCGTCCTCCTGTGAGCAGCTCGGGTCAGGGTGCGGAGTGTGGGTGTGATGGGAGGTGGGAGGGGGGGGGGGGGGACTAGTAGTGCTTTATTAGCTAGCATCTTGATGATGATGAGAGTGCACAGGGCAGTCCCCAAGGGCCGCTCACGGTCACCTGACCCATCAGCCACCCTCACAGCGCCACCCAGTTAAGCCCCCCCCCCCGCCTTCACCCTCCTGCCCGCCACCAGCGCCCCCTGTACGCCGGTACAGGACCAGTGGTGCTCGGCGTGTACGGCACGCCGCCCAGCTGGTCTATAAACCACACTTACCTACGGCCGCCTCTACTCCACTGCCACTGCAACTAGTAGCACAGCACCTCCTCCTCCTCCTCCACCTCCACCACCACCACCACCACCACTACCACTACCACTACCACTAGGCTACCACTACCACTACTACCACCCACCACCACCACCACTACCACCACTACCACTACTACCACTACTACCACCACTACCACCTACCACTACCACCACTACCACCACCACTACCACCACCCTACCACCACCACCACTACTACACTAACCACCACCTACCCCACCCACCACTACCACCTACCACCACCACTACCACCACCACTACTACCACCACCACTACCATCACCACCACCACCACTACTACTACCACCACCAACACCACCACTACTACTACCACCACCACCACCACTACTACCACCACCACCACCACCACCACCACCACCACCACTACCACCATTTTTCTCCTTCGCTTTAAATTTGTGTTGTGTAAATCGCCCATGGTTTCCATATGCCTGGGTGGAATGGTATATAGTAATACGTAATAGTAGCAGTATAGTGAACTTGCGCCCAAACTGTCAGAGCCTGCCAGCCCTGCCTCCTCTCCGCTCTCCTCCCTCTCCCTCCCCTCCCCTCCCCTCTCCCTGGCGGCGTGGGGCGGTACTGAGTGCGGTACCCCTCCCCCCGCGCGCATGTCACGCAGCAATGATCAGCCACCATCAACCTTAGCTGTTGGTATTAATCGATGCATTTCCCTAATAACCCCACTGCACCCTCACACAATGCTGCCTGTATTGCTACCTCACCAGTGGTGGTTGTAGTGGCGTGGCGTGGCGTGGCATGGCGTGGCATGGCGTGGCGTAGAAGAGACATATTGTTGACACATGTACGTATTAAGCAGACCTGGTTATTATACATACAGCAGGGAGAGAGCCCTCGCCCTCGCCCTCGCCCCCGCTCTCCACCCCCACCCCCACCCCCACCCGGTCCCGTCGCCCCTGAGCTGTTCAGCGCTCACTTGTTAAACACATACTGTGCCACAGTTCTTACGCACAACGCTGACCGATCGCCGTCCTACACCATGAGCGGGCGGGGATTGGGTTCAGCCCTGGGAGAAAAGTAGACGAAGTGTGTTGAATTATTCAGCTGGCTGATAAATGGATCAGCCATGGGCCTGGTGTGTGTGGATCAGCCATGGGCCTGGTGTGTGGGGCCAGTAGTGTCTGTGTGTGGTGTGGTGATTGGGGGGCGGAGGATGTAAGGGGGGCGCGTATCACCAGCGACTCATACGCTTGTTTCCTTTTCGGTGAGTCACTTAGAGCGCTGGCTGCATTGATTGAAGGTTTTGGGTTCGAATAAAGGCAAAATCGAACCAAATTGCTACATGTTGCAACTCTTGTGTGGTGCTCGGTATTCCTGGATGGACAGGGTAGCAACTGGTTTGCTGGATATCAGGATCATATTGCTAAATGGAGTATCGGACTGGTTAGCCCAGTATCGGGATAATGTGATTGAGTGGGAAATCAGGTCATGGTGTCGGCAGACATCGTCTCCCGGTTGGGGCAGTACTATAAAGCCATCATGAGTGTGCACTGTCACAAGTCGGTACCTGTACTGATATGACCTTACATGTTGCCAGGAAGTAAGACTCCACAGACTGATGATACCCCTCGGTCAGAATCTTATCTGCTGCATTATCTGTCTGCTAGTGGTGCACTATTATTAATCTATAACAAATCCCCCCCCCCCCACACACACACACACAGCCGGGGCACCCTCCCCCCGGGATTACAGTCCGGGCAGCTTGTCACTTGGCCATGTAATCCCATTGTTGCCATGGGGATAGCTACTCCGGTGCCCGCTCAACTGAGGGATTTAGGTAATCCGCGGGTTGGTGGATTAGGCTGAGCGTATTTGGGAATATGACGTGATTGATTCTAGTCTCACCCCCCCGCCCCCCCCCCCCCCCCCGTGCTACTGGAGCGGGTATGGACGAGGGGTGGGGGGCAGGCTGCATAAGTCATTGGTTTGACTCGTCCAGGATTCGAACCCACGATCTACCAACACGGGAGACGGACGCTCTAACTCATATTCCATCCCGTCTGGACCAGGCCGGTTACAGGGTACTGGTTACCACCGGGTACCGATTACTCATCATCATCATGCTGTCGGTCGCGATGCGACAAAGACTGCTTTCATTACTTGACTGCCGCTCTCCATTTAGCTCTCTGCTGTGAGAGTTGCGTCCATGAGTCGGTCTTAATGTCTCTCAGCTTCAGGTTTACATTTCATGAAAGCTGCCTGCAAAAGTGTTGAAGTGCTGCTGGCTTTTGCAATTTACCAGCTGCACTCTCTCGGGGAGTAAATAGAGGTTTCACACCGGCAAGAAGGTGTCAAGACAGGCGCAAAACTATTTGTTCCTGCAGTGGCTGGTCGGGAGATGTTGGGAGTTCCAGACATCAACCTTCGGTTCTGTCAAGAACCTGTACCACAGGGCAGTGGTTTACAACTCTGCAAGGCAGGGGCGTCAAGCTCCCTGAGGTATTGCTATACCTGCAATACCTGCAATACCTGCATACCGATTACTACCGGGTACTGGGTACCACCGGGTATCGGGTACCACCGGGTACCGGCTGGCCCCGACCGCAGGGCGGTGGCTAAGTCTGGAGTAGACCACATTCATTATACCTCTCACACACTTACTAGCTGGTGCCTATGCATTATTCATCCGTCCTTAACCGCCCGGTATAATGGAACAAGTGTCACGTGACTCGGTCAGTGCCTCGCATGTTACGGCTCTATCCGCGCTACAAGTACCCCACACATACACACCCTTCCCCCACCCTTCCCCCCACCCTTCCCCCCCACCCTTCCCCCCACCCTCCCCCGCCCGCCTTGTAGTCTACGCTAGTATCGAGCACACAGAGGGCGCCCCGACCGTAACTGCCGCTGACAAGATTCAGAGTGCCTTAGTGGGAGGTAGGTCGCCTGACGGGCAGTGGTTCCGGGGCGCACCCCCCCTCCCCCAGCCTCTCCACCCCCACCCCCACCCCCACCCCCACGCCGTGAGTAGTATACGGCGCGTCGCACCTGGTGCGGGCACTTTGAGGTTTCCAGCCCCCGCATTTATCACTGCCTACTTCGGCGGCAAACCACCTCTGTCCTCCGAAGCCCAAAGGTGGTAATGGAGGTTGGAGTGTCGATAATGGGAGTAGTTCGGGTGATAAGCAGAGAGACACGGATTAAAGTCGACTGGGTGTGCAATGTGCTGTACAGTTGGGGTGGGTAGTAGTGGTGGCACCACTAGGGGCTGCGGTAACTAGGGGGCGCGGTAGTAAACTGGTTGTAGGAGTCCGCCGCCAGGGCGCGCTAGGCACCTAGTTGTCGGAGGATCTGACTAAATAATGCCACCAGAGGGCGTGTCAGGCATTTGGTTGCGGGAGGATCTGACTGACTAATGCCACCATGGGGCATGGCAGGCACCTGGTTGCAGGAGGATCTGACTGAATAATGCCACCAGAGGGCGTGTCAGGCACCTGGTTGCAGGAGGATCTGACTGACTAACGCACACCAGACGACAGCTTGTAGGAGACTGACGTCGCCAGGGGGCTCGGCAGGCAGCTCGTTTCTTGTGTCAGTTTCTTGTGTCAGTCACGTGGCCTGGCGGGAAACCCGAACCGTGCCATGTGTGTGATATTTATGCCGCACGGTGGCGCTCACCTCCCCCACCCCCACACACACACACACAACCTCGGCCGGCACGCTCATACCGGCTCATACCGCACTACCACGATAGTACATTTGCACGGAGAGCCTGACCTCAACCTCAGACTTGTCTGACCCAATGTCCAATGGCCGTCGTCCTCCGGGGGCGGCTCGGTGAGGATGGGTCTATTTGATACTGGCCATTCTCTGTGAAATTAATGAGAACAATGGATCCTTTCTGCAAGTATTCTCTCCTCTCCTCTCCTCTCCTCACCCTCTCCCTCTCCCTCTCCCTCTCCCCCTCCCCCTCCAATCTCTATTTTCGCAGACTTCCTCAATTTGTTATATTAAGGCCCTGTTACACTACGACGTACGGCGTCAGCGCGTGCTCAAACGTAAAAAAAATTGCCAATACGTCGGCATTCGTCAAACTTTTCAGTGGCAGGGGGGGGGGGGGGGGGGGGGGTTGGGCGGAATGGGCATATACACAACATCTCTGACGTATTGCTAGCGTACGAGAGCATTCATGTGCCTCGCAAAACGCTTGCATACGTTCACGGAACGCTGACCAACATTACATACGTTGACAGTACGCGGACTGTACACAGACTGCACATTCCCACTGACTGAACGTACGGCTAACATGTAGCAACATATACCAACGTATCCCTAATGTCCTCCCAACATACGCAACGTATCCTAAAATACATGCAGCGAACATTCAAAATACGAGCCACACGTTGACAATTTTTAGCATAATTTCTTTTTTCGGAGTATACGCCATATGCCCAATGTACACGAATGCACGCCGACGATGGTCGAAAATCATACATTAGCGCACGTTGAGGCAATACGTCATAGTGTGACAGGCCCTTTACCTTCATAAAACGGTTAGTTCGAATCCCAGAGAGTGGAGGGTGTCGGGAATCGGCCTGAATTAGACCCCCCCGCCCCCCCTGCTGGCACCCCAACATGACTCGCTTCACTTCCCCCTCTCTCTATCCCCCCTATCTCTCCCCCCTCTCTGTCCCCCCTCTCTGTCTCCCCTCCCTCTCTCCCCTCCCTCTCTCCCCCTCTCCCCTCCCTCTCCCTCTCCCCTCCCTCCCCTCCCTCCCCTCCCTCTCTCCCCTCCCTCTCCCCTCCCTCTCCCCCTCCCTCCCCTCCCTCTCTCCCCCTCACCTCCCTCCCTCCCTCCCTCGCCCCTCCCTCCCCCCCCTCCCTCTCCCCCTCCCTCTCTCCCCTCCCCTCCCTCCCTCCCCTCCTCCCCCCTCCCTCTCCCCCTCCCCTCCCTCTCCCCCCTCCCTCTCCCCTCCCTCTCTTCCCCTCCCTCTCTCCCCCCATCTCCCCTCCCTCTCTCCCCTCCCTCTCTCCCCTCCTCTCTCCCCTCCTCCTCTTCCCCCACCTCCTCTCCCCACCCTCCTCTCCTATGTCCTCCCCCCCCTCCTTCCCTCCCCCACCTCTCCCCCTCCCCTCCCCCTCTCTCACCTGCTCTCCCACTCTCCCACTTACCTTTCCCCCTCCCCCATTTCCCCATTTCCTCTTCCCCATTCCCTCTTACCCCTAAACCCGGTCAATACTCACCCCATCCACACAACGCCCAACAGAAAAGCCCCGCTAGGTGGCGCCGTGAAATGGGTCGGTTACGCTGAGCTTCACGCGAGCCGCCTTGCCCTGGCGACCTGCAATGGTGCCCGGTGTTACCAGCACGCCGGGCACTCTGCGGCTGGTGGCTCGGCATTCACGACGGGTGATTAGTAAACCGGAACAAGTGTGTCACCGAGGGGAATTGTGCTAATGACGTCATATGGAACGGTGGCGACAGGATGCGCTACCAGCTCTAACTTAGATTTCACCGCACTTGAGCAGCTTGATGTAGGTTAATTAACCACGTGATATGCACACTGCAACACAAATATGCACACTCCAGCAAAGGTATTATACGGATACGCCTACAGATATGCACCTGCTAACACAGATTTGATGATATGCACATGCCAACATCAATGTGATATCTACACGCCAACACAGATGTGATATGCACACACCAACACAAATTTGATATGCACACGCCAACACAAATTTGATATGCACACACCAACATCGATGTGATATCTACATGCCAACATGGATGTGATATGCACACCCCAACACAGATGTGATATGCAGATGCCAACACAGATGTGATATGCACATGCCAACACAGATGTGATATGCACACACCAACACAGATGTGATATGCACACACCAACACAGATGTGATATGTCCACGCCAACACAGATGTGATCTGCACACGCCAACAGAGATTTGATATGCACACTCCAACATCGATGTGATATCTACACGCCAACACAGATGTGATATGCACACGCCAACACAGATGTGATATGCACATGCCAACATAGATGTGATATGCATACACCAACATCGATGTGATATCTACATGCCATAACCATATGATCATATGAAAAGGGCAGCAACATGCCAACACAGATGTGATATGCACACACCAACACAGATGTGATATGCACATGCCAACATAGATGTGATATGCACACACCAACACAGATGTGATATGCACACGCCAACATCGATGTGATATCTACATGCCAACATAGATGTGATATGCACAGGCCAATGCAGATGTGATATGCACACGCCAACACAGATGTGATATGCACACGCCAACACAGATATACCACAATGTTTGATAATCCCTGATTAACGTTGACAAAATGCCAATGATACATGAAGAGTTCAGGCGCAAAAACACGTAAACGCCAATCCAAAAATGGAGATAACCATTGAAATCAAACGTACAAACAGTTAATTTTTTTATATTCCTACCTTGTGTGTTCATTGCTGCATAACCATATGATCATATGAAAAGTGGAATTTGTTAGAATTAAAATAATTTTCAGAGAACATATTTCTGGATGGGCGTTTACGTGGGTTTGCGCCTGAACTATTCATATATATATATGACAAATCCCATTAGAACATAACATCCATACAAAAAAGTGGTTGTGAGGAGAGAACAAGCGGAATTGGCAACATGGGCGATAATTCAGTCACAACAAGGACAGTGGAATGCTCTCCAAGGATAGTCTGTACTGATGATAGGGGAATGGAGCTAGGATAATGCTAGCACCGTAGTGGATGAGACCCGACTGACTTCTGGTAATGTTCCTCATCGTGCTAAACCTTTGGGAGAATATCCATGTTTTCATGGAAATTTACTTTTCGTTTCCTTTCTTTTATAATAATAATAATAATAATAATAATAATTACTGGGATAATGATGCTGTTATTGCAGCGATATTATTTACAGATACCTTCGCCATAAATCCCCCCCCCCCCCCACCCGCCCCCTTTGTGTTGGGGAAACCACTTTCATGCCTGATAGTGTGGAAACTGAAACCAAAGGTGCCGTGATCCTTAGAATCAGGGCAGACTAGATTTCAGAGACACCCCTCGACACGCCTTGCGGTGAGTGCAGTGTCACCGCGTGTACATAGAGGGCAGCACCATCTATTGGGTGCGGGTTACCCATTCATGACGTTGCCGGGGCTCGCATATTGACGGGGTCGTGGGATGGTTGCATGGGGAAATTCACCAGTCATCTCCACCTGACACATGCAGCTGGGAATACCACTAGATTGTCATTACATTCATCTTCACCTGACACATGCAGCCGGAAATACCACTAGATTGTCATTACATTCATCTACACCCGACACATGCAGCCGGGGATACCACTAGATTGTCACTACACACATCTTCACCCGACACATGCAGCTGGGAATACCACTAGATTATCACTACGCTATCACTACACTCATCTACACCTGACATGGTGCAGCTGGGAATACCACTAGATTGTCATTACATTCATCTACACCCAACATGTGCAGTCGGGAATACTGCTAGATTGTCACTGCAGTCTACACTGACAATGTAATGCCATTTAGCGATTTATTATAAAAATAACTATTTAATAAATTAATTATGTATGTAGACAAGATCTATGCAGTGCAATATAGCTATGTAATATAATATTGCTATATAATATATTAAGCAGGTAATATGATATAGCTATGTAATCACTACAGCTATGTAATATTAACCAACTAATACAATATAATATAGCCAGTTAATATTATGTTTATGTAATGTACTCGAGCTATATGATACATTCAACGAGCTATGTAATACATTCAACGTGTAGTACATTGCAATTTGGCTATGTAATAATATATTAACCCTTTAATAAACTACATTTATAGCTATGTAATATATTAACCAGATAATATAGCGAGGCAGCAATATAATACTATATATATGCCGTCCTGAAATGACGGTATTTGTTGCCAGGGCATAACACATAAACAAAAATATACTAACAATGTAATAAAATGTAGATGTTAAGGACCTATTTAAATGACAATATAACTCAGTATGTGATATAATAATGATGCAGTATATTCGCACTGCATAGAGTAACCAGTCAATAATGTCGGTGTTAAATTTAGCCATGTTCTTCGTGACAAGTACTATTCATGTTGATCATGTGCCTAGTGGTGGCCGATCATGTGCCTAGTGGGGCAAAGTAATGCCTAGTTGTAGCTGATCATGTGCCTAGTCAGGCGAAGTAATGCCAAGTGGTCGCTGATCATGTGCCTAGTCGGGTGAAGTAATGCCTAGTGGTCGCTGATTATGTGCCTATTGGAGTGAAATGCCTAGTTTGTTTTGTTTGTTGTTGTTTTACGTCCTAGCAACATCTAAGGTCATATCAGGATGGGTACCGACTTGTGACAGTGCGCACTTATGGCGACTTTATAGTGCTGTTCCACTGGGAAACCAGGCCGCCTGTACCATGACCTGGTATCCCTCTCAGTCACATTATCCTGACACTGAGCACACCAGTCCTTGCCCTATCCTAATAATGCCGAGCGCCTGGCTAGGAAGCGACAAGTATCAATTTTAAAGTCATTGGTTTGACTCGAACCCACGACCCCACGATCTACCAGCACAGGAGACGGACGCTCTAACTCATTCGGCCATCCCGTCTGGTCTAGAAATGCCTAGTGGTCGCTGATCACGTGCCTACTGGGGTGAAGTAATGCCTAGTGGTCGCTTATCATGTTCCGAGGGGAGATGCAGACATGCCTAGTGGGACAACACCCATGTGCGGTGAGTACGAAACTTGAGAAGTCTGTGTCTTAGGTGAGGAGGGGTTATGGAGGAGATATAGAGGGAAGTGGATGAAGTGGTAGAGTGTGCGGGGGGGGGGAGTGTATGTGTCGGTAGGGTAGGCGGCATGACTCCAAACCTCGTCACGTGGCGAGACACGACGAGACAAGACGCCAAACTCCTGTTATTTTCTGGTGGTCAGCCCGGATCGTGACGGTTGTTGTTTTGCACACTCCTGCAATATCCCAGTGACCCCTCCCCCCCCCCCCCCCACACACACACATACACACGCACATTCCCCAGACTCACGTGCATTGCGGATGGGGAATGGGTGGGTGGCGCTTGGGGGTCACTGGGATATTGCAGGAGTGTGTATGTATTGTTATACCCGTTTATATATATTATACATATTATTTATCTATATTATACATATTATTTATCTATATTTCATATATTTCATATTATATATATTTTATATTGATTCATATATATATATTATATATTTATAACATATATATATATATATATATATATATATATATACATAATGTGCTATATTCTCATGGCACCGTTATATTATATACATGAGGGAGCGGGACTGCTGCTGACTGCAAGCTGCATTGTGGGTAGTGTCTCCTAGAGAAAGCCTGTGAGGCCGTGCACCGCCTGCATTCCAACGTATGCCATCTTTCTGCGGCCTGTCCCACTTTGGGAACATCGTGTGTGGGAAGGGAGCGGGGGGGGGGGGGGGGCTCGGACCACCCCAAATAGGATTCTCTCCTACCCCCCCTCCCACTCCTCCCTCCGGCCCTCCTCGGCCCCTGTGCTGAGGCTCAAGGTACACACAACACAGTAGCTGAGAGTGTGCGTGTTAGAATCTTAGTGAATCACGGGAGTGAGTAGTTTCACCCGGTCGTGTGGTGGTGGTGGGTGGGGGGGGGGGGCCCTCAACGCCCCCCCTTGCTTGTCCCCACCTAACCCGACCCCCTCCTCTCCCGCCACTTTTCACCGCCTCTCCCCTCGTTTCACCCCGCTTCTCCCGTATCCTCCCATAACCTCTTCCACTCCTCTCTTCCACTCCCCCTCTCTCTTCCACTCCCCCTCTCTCTTCCACTCCCCCTCTCTCCCCACTCCCCCCTCTCTCCCCTCTCTCTCCCCACTCCCCCTTCTCCAGCTCTCCCATCCATTCCCCCCTCTCCCCCTCTCCCATCCATTCCCCCCTCTCCCCCTCCCCATCCATTCCCCCCTCTCCCATCCATTCCCCCCTCTCCCTCTCCCATTCATTCCCCCCTCTCCGCCCTCTCCCTCTTCCCACTCTCCCTCTCTCCCTTCTCTCCTTCTCTTCCCCACTCTCCCACGCCGATTCTCTCCCCACTCTCCTTCTCTCCCCACTACCTTCCCCTCCCCTTCCATCCCCCCTCCTTCCCTCTCTCTTCCCCTCCCCTCTTCCTCTCTTCCACTCCCCTCTTCCCCTCTCCCTCTTCCCCTCTTGCTCTTCCCTCTTCCCCTCTCTCACCCCTCTTTTCCTCTCCCTTTCTCCCACCCTGTACCCTTCTCCCACCCTCTCCCCGCCCTTCTCCCACCCTCTCCCTGCCCTTCTCTCACCCTCTCCCTGCCCTTCTCTCACCCTCTCCCCGCCTTTCTCCGCCGCCGCCGCCGCCGCCGCCTCCTCTTTGTCATGCAGGGGTCAGGAAACGAGGTTAGCAGACGACCAGACGACCCCAGTTGGCGGCGGCTTTGTCTGTCAGGATTTGGCGGGAAAAGTGAGACTCAATAGACTACATCGCCATTCCAGCTGGGCGGTGCATTGTGGGATACGTGGAAGAAAAACAAACCTGCGAGAAGCACATAGCACACTGGGTGCAGCTATGAAATGTGATAGTTTCAGCTCATCTCAGCTCTTGTTTGAAACATAGAATACCAACTAAAAAATATATATATAATAAATTAAGATATTAATCTTTTATCCAGCATTGAATTTACATCAGTATTATCAGCACATCTTATGCCATGTGAATTTAGATTTAGACAAATCTGGGCACTCAGACTAGTGTTACAGCCATTGTCAGTCAGTTTTACTTATTTTATTCATGTTTTTATTTATATCCTATGGTTCATGACATGTAGAACTAGAAAATGAGTATGGTTAATCACATATATTGGTTATATATTTCTTTGAAACACATAGTTTTTGTTGACACATTTGACATTTTAATATTTAAAATTACTTATGTCTAATCAATGGTGATGTAAACATCAACCTGTAAAGTGACTGAAATTGTATGTTTCTTAGCTCAAAATGCTTAATTATGGAGACGTGTGTCTTAAACATATTCATTATATTATTTTATTGCATCCATCCATCCGTGTTTGAGCCAAATTGTTATGTATTTTAAAAATTAATTTGTTGGAATAAAATCGAAAGGTTTGCCCTACGCGTATCGGCAAACGTAGGCCTTTGCTTTGCTGCCAACGTCGTTTTCAGCGCATCCGCAGTCGGAACAGTGATCTCGTGAATGTGCCGGGCGGGAAGGGGAAGTGAAGTGAAGTGAAGGGAAGGGGTTTGTTTGTTTGTTTGTTGTTTTACGTCCTAGCAACATCTAAGGTCATATCAGGACGGGAGGGAAGGGGTTGGGGTAGGGGGAGCGAATCAGAGGTGAGGAGAGGGTGAAGGGGCCAGTGACCCCGCTCCCCCCACATTCCCTCCCTCCCGTACACACACACACACAGAGACACACACACACACACATACACACACATACACACGCCCCACTGACCGCTGCTAGGAGGGAAATGGCCGGAGGTTGTGTCTTACATAAAAAGATGTCTCCGGTGGAAGGTAGAGAAAGCTGCATTAAAAAGAGAACTTGGGGGGGGGGGGATATAATAAAAAAACACCCAAGAAAAAGGTGCAGCTACCAGCTATCGTCTAGCACAGGCTCTGGAAACTGGAGCAGGAACAACAAGGCCTGATTCATGGGGATTACGGAACATAAAATAGGATTTCATGACAGCTTGTTAAAGAATGCGCAACAAAGGGCACGGTTATGAATCTGGTGCAGATTGCAGATTTGGTTGCACAATACATCATTGTTGTGTGGCCTAATGAATTACACGTGGCATTGCTGATAATAATTCAGTTCATACGCGTGTTTCAATTTGAAGAATAAACCTCTCTTGTTTGGTTGGGGAACTCAATATTAACAGCATATGTTAGTTATTTAAAGATGAGACATGTGGGGGAGGGATGGGAGGGGGCGGATGTTTGGCCATCAGTGTTTCTAAGGGCCAGTGATGATTGCGGGTACTGTGGATACAGTATATTGGAGATCCCCCCCCCCCCCCTGCTAGCTCTGGGGTAAGTGTGAGGTGAGTGCATCTTTTGATCTCGTCTCCAGTTATATTGAAGGTTGTGTGTATGTATCAAGTACAAGGTGCAGCATAAAGGTGCATCAAGTACAAGGTGTATCAAGTACAAGGTGCAGCATAAAGGTGTATCAAGCACAAGGTGCAGCATAAAGATGTATCAAGTACAAGGTGCAGCACAAAGTGGGATCAAGTACAAGGTGCAGCATAAAGGTGTATCAAGTAGAAGGTGCAGCACAAAGTGGGATCAAGTACAAGGTGCAGCATAAAGGTGTATCAAGTACAAGGTGCTGCATAAAGGTGCATCAAGTACAAGGTGTATCAAGTACAAGGTGCAGCACAAAGGTGTATCAAGCACAAGGTGCAGCATAAAGGTGTATCAAGTACAAGGTGCAGCACAAAGGTGTATCAAGTACAAGGTGCAGCATAAAGGTGTATCAAGTACAAGGTGCAGTACAAAGTGGGATCAAGTACAAGGTGCAGTACAAGGTGCAGCACAAAGGTGCATCAAGTACAAGGTGCAGCACAAGGGTGCATCAAGTACAAGGTGTATCAAGCACAAGGTGCAGCACAAAGGTGTATCAAGTACAAGGTGCAGCATAAAGGTGTATCAAGTACAAGGTGCAGTACAAAGTGGGATCAAGTACAAGGTGCAGTACAAGGTGCAGCACAAAGGTGCATCAAGTACAAGGTGCAGCACAAAGGTGCATCAAGTACAAGGTGTATCAAGCACAAGGTGCAGCACAAAGGTGTATCAAGAACAAGGTGCAGCACAAAGGTGTATCAAGAACAAGGTGCAGCATAAAGGTGTATCAAGTAGAAGGTGCAGCACAAAGGTGCAGCACAAAGGTGCAGCATAAAGGTGTATCAAGCACAAGGTGCAACACAAAGGTGTATCAAGTAGAAGGTGCATCACAAAGGTGTATCAAGTACAAGGTGCAACATAACGGTGTATCAAGTATGAGGTGCAGCACAATGTTGTATCAAGCACAAGATACAGCACAAAGGTGTATCAAGTTCAAGGTGCAACATAAAGGTGTATCAAATACAAGGTGCAGCATAACGGTGCATCAAGTACAATGTGCAGATCAAAGGTGCATCAAGTACAAGGTGCAGCACAAAGGTGCATCAAGTACAAGGTGTATCAAGCACAAGGTGCAGCACAAAGGTGTATCAAGCACAAGGTGCAGCACAAAGGTGTATCAAGCACAAGGTGCAGCACAAAGGTGTATCAAGCACAATGTGCAGCACAAAGGTGTATCAAGCACAACCTTGCAGCACAAAGGTGTATCAAGTACAAGGTGCTGCTGAGGCACTGGTGGCACGGTGCAGCAACCAGTATGGTGACTGGTGCATGCACCGGTAGACGTGGCGGATGCAAATGTAAATACTGCTTGATTGCTTGATGCTTAATTGCAATTTACATACATACATATACACATACATATACACATACATGCAAATACATGCAAATACATATACACATACATACATACATACATACATACATACATACATACATACACACACACACATACATACATACATACATACACACACACACACATACATACATACATACATACATACATACATACATACATACATACATACATACATACATACATACATTTTCATTTCATTACTTACTTCATTTCAGCATTATGACAATAACTTGATGGAAATTTGGGGAATTAAATTCATGGAAGCAAAATTAAATTTCGTGGAAGCAAAATAAATCCATGGAAGGAAAAAAGAAATTCATTGAAGAAAAAAGAAATTCGTGGAAGGAAAAAGCAATCCATGTTGGCAATAATTCCGGGGGAGGGTAGGAAATAGAATTAGGAAAAAATTAAATTGGAAGGGGGGGGGGGGGGGGGGGGGGGGGGGGGCACATGCCAGGAAGGTCTGTGGTGTGTGGTGTGTGGATGCCGGGAAATGAGCAGTGTGTGTCTGACGAGGCCGGCAAGTGGAACCTGGGGGGGGGGGGGGTTGGAGGGTGGGGGAGGGGGGGATGGGTCCGGGCTTAATCTTTTATTTCCGTATTTGCTTGATTAGTAGTTCACCCGGGGAAAGGTCAGCCTGCAATTTAATCACGCGCCTTGATGGATGCTGTGTGTGGGTGGGTGTTGGGGGTGGGGGGGCTGTGGGTGGGTGTTGGGGGGGGCTGTGGGTGGGTGTTGGGGGGGGGCTACATTTCTGGGCAAAGTCAGTATGGTCCTTCCTGGTTACTAAACAACCAAGTCTGGTTTACCGTCAATACTGATATTTATTTAAACTCTAATTAGCTCCTTGTGTGTGCGCCAGGGATAGGATTGGTAGTGGAACATGACAGTCATGGTAGTGGTTATGTTTGTGTTAATGGGGTTTGTGGTAATGGTAATGATAGCGATAATGGTTGTGGTTGGTGGTGGTGGTGGTGGTGGTGGTGGCGGTGGTAGTGGTAACAGTGATGGTTGTGTTAACGTTTTTTTTGTTTTTTTTGGTACATTAGTTGTTTAAGCAGGGGAAATGTCAGTCGCAGGCGATTGGTCTTGCTCCTTGCCCTGTCCTAATAATGCCGAGCGCCTGGCTAGGAAGCGACAAGTATCAATTTTTAAGTAATTGGTTTGACTCGACCAGGATTCAAAACCACAACCCCATGATCTACCACACGGGAGACGGACGCTCCAACTCATTTGGCCATCCCGTCTGGTTTAAGGGGATGGTTCATGGGGATGGTAGTGGAAATGGTGGTGGTGGTGGTGGTAGTGGTGATGTTAGTATTGACGGGGTGGTAGTGGTGGTGGTGGTGGTGGTGGTGATGATGGTGGTGTTAATGGTAATGAGGGTGATAATGTTAGGAGTGAAAATGGCGATGATGGTCTAGGTGCTGACGCAGACACAGTGGTTTGTTTGTTTGTTTGTTTGTTGTTGTTGTTTTACATCCTAGCAACATGTAAGGTCATATCAGGATGGGTACCGACTTGTGACAGAACGCACTAATGGCGATTTTATAGTGCTGCCCCACTGGGAAATCAGGCCGCCAGCATCATGGCCCGATATCCCACTCAGTCAGATTATCCTGACACTGAGCTAACCAGCCCTTGCCCTATCCTAATAATGCCGAGCACCAGGCTAGGAAGCGACAAGTATCAATTTTTAAGTCATTGGTTTGACTCGACCGGGAACCAAACTCGCAAACTCCCGATCTTCCGCACGCGAGGCCTGTGCTCTACCGATTCGGCCACCGCACCCGGTGACACAGTGGTAGGCACCAGAGTTTATTGTTGGCATGGTTACGCAGCACACACACACACACACACACACCTCAGTCTCCGCCTTGGCTCCCCAGCTCCACCTTTGCTGCCTCCTATTAATTCTATTATTGGTTATTAATTTCCCGCCACAGAATAACCTAGCCTGTGTATGTGTAAGTGCACTGCCTGTATGTAATTGTAAGCATTAACAGACTTACAATTCCAGGGGGATGAGTGTAGTGGTCTACACTGACCTCAGGCAAGGAGCCGCATAGACGGGTAGGCATGGCTAGTGTGGTGACATCATGGAGTCTAGGTGGTGTAATGGTTAGCACACTGTTCGAGTCCCGCTCTAGGCTCAATATTTCCCATTTTCATCACCCCCACGACAGTATGTTGAATGCGATATATGTGGTTTGTGTGCTATGTGATTTATACCGTGGATAAGATATATATGATAGATATGATATTTAAATTATAGGTATATATATAGATTATATATGATATATATGTGATATATAGTGGGATATACGTAATATATAGTGATTTTTCAAGTTTCATTAATTCATTGTCATTTATGCAAATGTCATGGGCCATGGTCTCTGTGTACCAGTTGCGATGGGACATGGAACGCTGATTGTGGGTGGGGGTGAGGAGGTGGAGGTGGGGGTGTTGTCAGTGGTTCTCTTTGTGCAGTTCGGCAGCATTGGCTCTCGCCTTGTTGAGAGTTCTATTGGCATTCAGCGTACGTTGGTTAGGTGGGTGCAGTGGCGGGCCCGTTTTGAGGGGGGTGGGGTGGGGTGAGGGGGGCCTGGGTAGTCCTTAGTTAGGCCAGCATAGGCTAAGTGGGTGGTGTAGATGCGGAACCCTGGAGGTACCGGGGCGCACAGCCTGCCCCCACCGGCTCGGCTGCCGTGTCAATATTTATGTTAGGTAGAAGGAGTAGCCGGTTGGCACTCGCACCCTCATCACCCAACACCCTGCCATTGCAGCCAGCCTGCACACCGCTCGTACAACTTAGGGCCTCCCAGCACAGTCTGTGTAATGAGGAGGCCCTCCCAGTACAGTCTGTAATGAGGAGACCCTCCCTGCACAGTCTGTAACGAGGAGGCCCTCACAGCACAGTCTGTGTAATGAGGAACACCATCACTCCCAGCATAGTCTTTGACCGAGGAGACTATACCCACACCACCACCACCACCACCACCACCACCACCAACAACAACAACAACAACAACAACAACAACACTCCCAGCACAGTCTTTGACCGATGACATATTGTGACTGAGTCACATATTGTGACTGAGTCGGGATATCGGGTGCAGAGTGGTGGTAGTGTGTGGTGGTAGTGAGTGGTGGCCGGTGTTACCTCTCTCTCTCAACCAGCGGGATATTGTGACTGAGTCGGGATATTGGTCATGGTGCTAACGGTTCATGTATCCCCGTAAGGTAGCACTATAAAGCCTGGCTGTTGTCCTAACAAGGATCAGGATGTGTACCGACTTGCGACACATGGTGTACTCATGGTGGATAGTGCTGCCCCACTGGGAGGGTATTCTGTTGGCACTATGACCTGATATCCCACTCAGTTATGTCCTGGTAATGTGACATGGAGCAGGCTGGGTAGCGACACATATCAATTTTATACAGCATTGTTTTGACTCGGTCTGGTTTCGAACCCATTTGGGAAGTCGAAATGCTCTTCGGCCATCCAGGAGGCTCCATGGATATGATATCTTAGATGCTAAAAATGGTATTTCAGATGTTCTTGGGAGATAAAATCCCACTCACTATATGAACAGAACATGGGCGACTTACTGCTCTGTCTCTGTCTGGCTCACTCCTATCTGTCTGTTTGTTTGCTGTCTCACTGTCTCTTTCTTACACCGGGGAAAAGGTTGTGTGTAGAGTACAGTATATACCGTGTCTAATACAGGCGTGACGTCATAGCGCGTTGTTCACATTCCTGGCCGCCACTACCACCCACTACCACCCACAACCACTACCACTACCACCACCACCACCATCACCACCACCACCACCACCACCACTACCACCACTACCACCACTACCACCACCACCCACTACCACCACCACCCACTACCACCACCAGCACCACCACCACCAGCAACACCCACCAACACCCACTACCACCAACACCCACTACCACCAACACCCACTACCACCAACACCCACTACCACCGACACCCGCTACCACCAACACCCACTACCACCAACACCCGCTACCACCAACACCCACTACCACCAACACCCGCTACCACCAACACCCGCTACCACCAACACCCGCTACCACCAACACCCGCTACCCACTGCCACCAACACCCACTACTACCAACACCCACTACCACCAACACCCACTACCACCCATCACCACCACCCACTACCACCAACACCCACTACCACCCACTACCACCAACACCACCACCCACCACCACCAACACCCACTACCACCAATACCCACTACCACCACTCACTACCACCACACACTACCACCAACACCACCACACACTACCACCAACACCAACACCACCACCCACCACTCACCACCACCGCTCACCACCACCACCACCCTCACCCTCACCCTCACCCACCACCACCACCACCACCACCAACAACACCCAATGCCACCACCCTCACCACCACCACCCACACCCACCACCACCACCACCACCACCACCACCACCACCACCACGACAACCCACTGCAGGCAGGCGGCCCTCCAGGCGCTGCCTTATCTGTTCGTTGCAGATGGTGGCAGGTATCTGCTTGTCGGTCGGTGCCTCTACGCTGGGTGCCGACATGATTGATCCCGATTGGGACGGTGAGATATTGTACACACCACGACGAGCAGGCACACCGGGCGGGCGGGCGGGAAACCAATTGTCGTCTGCTTCTCATATGATGTCGTCTGCTGGAACGTTGGCTGAAATGTAGCAGGTGGCCGACCTATTATTGGGCAGGGCCACCCGACCGACCCTCACTCTGTCACCATGTGTGCTATGCCATACTATGCCGTTCTATGTTACTACTATCAAAGCACTGATAAAAGAAACACACACACAAAAAACACACACACAAAAAACACACACACAAAAAACACACACACAAAAACACACACAAAAAACCACCAGCTTGCCACTATCTAGCCTGGCGCTCAGCATTACTCAGATGGCAATGAGCAGTGGAACGAGGAAAACCCAATTGTCCACGATTGACATTATCAAGTAATGTACTGAACAATGTTAATTGAAGTGTGTCATACTATATTATGATACTGTGCCATACTATACCATACGATACTATACTATACTGTAACATACCATAATGTAATTGCAAGATAAATTGTACATGTGCATAGGTATAATATTATCATGCTAGGCGGGCGCTCAGCATTACTAAGACGGGACAAGGAGGAGTGGAACGAGGAAGACCCAATTGTCCACGATTGACATTATCAAGCAATGTACTGAGCAATGTTAATTGAAGTGTGTCATACCATATTATTATACTGCTATGATACTATGACATACTATAATATACCATACCATACTATACTGTAACATACCATAATGTAATTTTACTAATTGCAATATAAATTGTACATGTGCGTGTACTTATGCACATTGTGTGGGCGGTGACATACCATACCGCACTATCCTATAATTGAACATGGGCGTAGAAAATGCTGTAAATCAGGTGATTGGGAATCACTGCGCTGACTCGCGAGGATCTTCCAGCCTCCCGGCCAGGTGTACACAATCATGATATTCCTTTGTTTATTACACATTTAAACATTTGCTATTTGTATTTTAAGGGACCTTTTGTCAGGCCATTAGGCCGAGTAGAAGGTATCCCTATATCACTGTAATATGATGTAGTGTGTTAGGCTAGGTTATGCGCACAATATGACACAACGCAGCACTACTACACTGTCCCACCAGTACTACATATTACACTACACCAAGCTACACTACACCTTACCATTCCACTCCACACTGCTCTACAGTATGCTACACTGCTGTATGCTACACTACACTACAGTGTGCTACACTACAGAGTGCTATACTACAGTGTGATACACTACAGTGTGATACACTACAGTGTGATACACTACAGTGTGCTGCACTACAGTGTGCTGCACTACAGTGTGCTACACTACAGTGTGCTACACTACAGTGTGCTACACTACAGTGTGATACACTACAGTGTGATACACTACCGTGTGATACACTACAGCGTGCTACACTAGTGTGATACACTACAGTGTGCTACACTAGTGTACTGCACTACAGTGTGCTGCACTACAGTGTGCTGCACTACAGTGTGCTGCACTACAGTGTGCCGCACTACAGTGTGCCACACTACAGTGTAGTACTCCACATCTCACTGCACTACAGGAAGCACTATAGTACATTACACCTCATTACACCACACTGCACCACACTACACCACACTACACCACACTACACTACACTACACTACACCACACCACACCACACCACACTGCACCACATTACATCGCACTACACCACGTTGCACCAAATTGCACCACCCTACACACCACACTTCACCACATTACACCACATCACACCACACTTCACCACCACATTACACCACATCACACCACATTACATCACACCACACTACACCGCACTGCATCACATTACACTACACCACATTACACTACATCACATTACACTACACCACACGGCACCACATTACATCGCACTACACCATGTTGCACCAAATTGCACCACCCTATACACCACACTTCACCACCACATTACACCACATCACACCACATTACATCACACTACACTACACTACACCACACTACATCACATTACACTACATCACATTACACTACATCACATTACACTACATCACATTACACTACATCACATTACACTACACTACACCACACTGCACCACATTACACCGCACTACACCACGTTGCACCAAATTGCACCACCCTACACACCACACTACACCACCACATCACACCACATCACACCACACTCCACCGCCCTGCATCACACCACTCCCACACCACACTGCCTGGGGCCCCTGTGCTCCTGTTTACGTCTGGCCTGTTAAAGAGTGGACTGACGGCAGGCCGTGCTGACTGGGTGTGGGCCGGGTGTTGGCTGGGTGGTTTCCGGTGTGGGCTTGATGTTGGCCGACGTTGGCTGTGTGAGAACCGTGTGTGACGTTGTGAACCAGAAACTAACTTGCTTCTATTGGGGACTTGTGGCTCCCTCTGCTGTCGGTCCGGTCCACACACGCCCACTTCACTGTTTTCATTTTGATTCCGGTCACGTGCCACGGTCAGCGTGTTCCTTTGGTTGACATCTCGGCCATGTGGCCACACTGGCCACTTTCCGCGTTCATGGGCATGTGTGTGTGAAGGTCTGTGGCTACAAGTAGATGCCTAGTGATCATGTGCCTACTGGTGGCTGATCACGTGCCTAGTGGTTGCTAGTCATGTGCCTAATGGTGAAATTCATGCCTAGTGGTCACCTAGTGGGGTGAAATATGCCTAGTGGTGGATGATCATGTTCCCAGTGGATTGAAATACATGCCTAGTGATGGATGACCATGTGCCTAGTGGTGCCTAGTGGTCGCTGATCATGTGCCTAGTGGTTGCTAGTCATGTGCCTAATGGTGAAATTCATGCCTAGTGGTCCCCGAGTGGGGTGAACTATGCCTAGTGGCTGATCATGTGCCTAGTGGAGTGAAAAACATGCCTAGTGGTGGCTGATCATGTGCCTAGTGGTCGCTGATCATGTACCTAGTGGTTGCTAGTCATGTGCCTAATGGTGAATGAAATTCATGCCTAGTGGTCGCCGAGTGGGGCGAAATATGCCTAGTGGTGGCTGATCATGTGCCTAGTGGAGTGAAATACATGCCCAGTGGTGGCTGATCATGTGCCTAGTGGTGCCTAGTGGTCGCTGATCATGTGCCCAGTGGTTGCTAGTCATGTGCCTAATGGTGAAATTCATGCCTCGTGGTCGCCTACTGGGGCAAAATATGCCTAGTGGTGGATGATGTCATGTGCCAGTGGTGTGAAATACATCCCTAGTGGTGCCTGATCATGTGCCTACTGGGGTGAAGTAATGCCTAGTGGTCGCTTATCATGTGCTGAGGGGAGAGGCAGACATGCCTAGTGGGACAACACCCAAGTGCGGTGAAGTGGGTGTCTATAGGCATTCAAAGAAGTGGCACACATTGTGGAGCTGTAGACATTTGTAGGTCACCTGAACACGAGGGAACACGTGCGAAAAGCTGTAACCAGTCTACTGTACCACAAACACACATACATCCTTCACAACGCCGGGCATACCGAACACGGGAAACCTCAATTGTGTACGTCATTTGAATGAAGAGTAATCGTACTACTGAACATGTCGTGTTTAGCTCCCACCAAAACAGACACCCACACACACCCACACTCGCACATCCCACACGCACACACAGGCATACTGACACCTACCAATATGCGCACACATCCCACACTAACTTACACACTCACATACCTCATACGCACACTCCCCACACTCACTTACACACTCGCACAATCATCACTCAATAACACACCTCACTCACACATATACTGACATCCACACATATACACACACACCTACTCACACATCCCACACTCACTTACACACTCGCACAATCATGACTCAATCACACACCTCACTCACACACATATTGACATCCACACATATACGCAGACACCTACTGACATATCCCACACTCACACAATCATCACTCAATCACACACCTCACTCACACAAATACTGACACACTCAGAGACGTGCACACACACACACATACACTCATCCACACATACACTCACCCACATCCACACTCCATCACCATACACACCCACTCACATACACACCACCCACACACACATACATTCACTCACCCACACACATTCACTCACCCACACACTCACTCACACACTCACTCACACACTCACAGTCACCCACACACACCCAAATACACTCATCCACACACACATACACTCACCCACATCCACACACACATACTCAACCACACACGCATTCCCCCCCACACACACACCCACACACACTCAGTGGCACACATGTGCGTGCTAGATTCGCCAGCTCCGCTTTCTATTTGGATTCAGCAGTCATCCATGCCTGGAATCAGCAAACTGTAGACGGGCCTGGGGAAGTGACTGCATAGTTTCAAAATACCGCTTGCACAACTGAAGCTAAGATTCCTTACACGTGGTATGCGGTATCCGAATGCGGCAAAAAAATCGAAACGCCTTGAAGTCAATGGGCTACAACCCTTACACGCAGTATGCGAATGCGACAACTCGATCGGTCCCTGTAGCGATCGGTGCGGCATGCGGCATGTGGGGTTGCGAACAGAAACATCAGTCGCACTTGTCCATTAGGTTTAGACGAGGAGAGGCGACAGCATTACGGAACGGTCACACACAAGGGTGCTGATTGGAAACATATGGTAGTGGTGGTGGTGGGGGTTCGGGTTGGTAAAAATGCTACCAGAGCCACAAAAATATGAATACTTACCTATAATTTGGTAATTATAAAGGTAGGAACCTCCATGTGATGTACCAAGAGTTACATAGATATACCTGCCATATTAGGCCATATACAGTGCAGTATGGAGTATACTTGTTTATTTTTATTTTTTAAATATAGCCAGTCATGTACCACATGCCGCATTCCGTGTAGAAGGAATCTTCCCATTCGCATGCCGCATGCTGCATGCCGCATACCACGTAGAAGGAATCTCAGCTTTAGACGGGGAGAGACAATTCGGCGACGGGTCTTCTACCGGGACACTGCGGGGCGGGGCGGGGCGGGGCGGGGATGCAGGGATAAGCAATTTCGACGGCTTTTCGTGGGTCATTTCCACTGTTGCGTTATCAGCATATCAAAGAGGGGAAAAAAGATGTTCACCTTGTTGTTTGAGGCCACTTGTTGTTTTTGGAAGCGATTCTCTATGGGCAATTCTGTGGCTGCGTGTTCCATGTGGTGGGTTTGTGGGGGTTGGGGGTTGGGGGTTGGGGGGGGTGGGGTTCCGAGTGGGGTACTTTTAAGCAGCCAGGCTACATGTCCAGAGCACTGATTTGACACCGGCTCCTGTTGCAGTAAGCCTGCCATCATCGGCTTGGGCTTCTTTTTGTGTGCACCCCCCCCCCCCCTTGCAACAAGAGAAAGTACAAATTCAATCCGGATGTTTTGTGTGTCTGAACGCCTTCCTCTGATCGAACGAATCGTTATTAGCGCTGGCTGACTGGCTTTCCGCACGGGAGGTCGTGGGTTTGAATCCCAGCCGAGTCAAACCAATGATTTACTAAATTGACTCAGGATACTGTGACTGAGTGGGATATCGGGTGATGGTGCTGGCAGAATGATTTCTCAATGGGGCAGCACTATACCATCATGAGTGTGGGCGGTGACAAGTCGGTACCCGTCCTGATATGACCTTAGATGTTGCCAGGACGTGAAATTTGAACAACCAACCAAAGAATAGTCCGCATACTCTTTACTACCAGCCCTTCTAATACCCCCATCACACCAAACTAGTTCTCACTACGTTCTTGAAAATATTGCTGAACGGACTCAAACTGCGTGCGAACGGAATGGACGTAGTAGCAACTTTTTACGGTCTTTTTATGAACAGAATCGGCAGGATAGAATGGATTGGTGCTCCAGAACTTTGAGCATGGCCAAAATCTTCTTGCAGCCACGTTCTACCCCGACCACAGCTCGTTTTAGAACGTGGTCGGATGTTTTGAGAACTAGTTTGGTGTGATGTGGGGGGGGGGGGGGGGGGGTGTTACTCCATGTTGATACACGCAGTCCCACCCCGCTCACCCCAAGAACCGCGGGTTTTCTCTTTTGTATAAATGTTTGTCAATTAGTGCCAGCATGCCGGGATGGAGAATTGGGTGGGAAATTGTCTTTGGGTGCGTCGTGTGAATTGAACGGTGCGGGGGTTTGGGGAGTGTGGGGGATGGGGGGGGGGGAGGGGGAATGGTGTGTGTTGGTTGTGGGAGCAGGTTTTGTGTAAATGCTCGGGCAAATATTAGAGTGGTCGGAGGCGGAGACGTGTAGGTAAACACTGCCTGTTTGTTCGTCAGAGTGGAGGGTCGGCGGCGCGGACTGGTTGTGGCATCAGGTCTGGGCGCGACCGTCAGTGATGTCACCGACGGAGGATGCTTGGGTTTCAAACCAAGCTTCTACGGCAGTCTATGCAGGACGTTAGTTCTGAGGGAGGTTCTCTAGCGTACTGAGCAGCCACTTTTAGGGTCCCTACGGAGCATGGAAAGTTCTTCATTTCAAAGCCTTGAGAAGCCTTGAATTTAACCCATTTTGGGTAATTAGTCTTGAAAAGCCTTGAATCCTATTACACTGTCCCCACTGATCTAAGTTAGTCCAATATTGCCATTAGCTATTTTTTGGGGGGGTTTTCTTTCCTGAAATCCAAATGAAAAACGGCCTTGAAAAGCCTTGAAATAACCTACCATATATTTTCACATGTGTGCTGAACCTGCTTTTTTCACAGCCTGCCTTGTCCTGCTAGTGTGGGGGTCATAAATACTGTTATGAAGATATTTTATACATGGAGTAATATTTGATTTATTTAAATATGACCAGTTCAGTTATATTTTGATCTTATAATCTACTTCATGGCCCAGTCTAGACTAGCCCATACCAGCTATGTTGAGCCCAGACCAGTCGCATCTTCTGAAAAGTGAAATGCGTCGATGTGTGCAGGTGCGGGGGGGGGGGGGGTATGTGGGTCGATGCGAGACACTGACTGCCTGCCTGCCCAGCTGGTAAGACGATGACGTCAGAGGTAAGTGACGTCATCGAGGGATTGGAATGTAAGCTCGCCATAAGAAAGCACTGGATTGATTGATGAGTGATTTAGAGCTGGATATGAGCATGCGCATTCCAGCACGTGCTGATGGGCGTGTACACCGGGCAAGCTACCCCAGCCAAAACACACACCCCAACACCACCACGCTTCTCCTTCCATCCCACCCCTCTCCTTCCCTCACACCCCTCCTTCCCTCACACCCCTCCCCTTCCCTCACACCATTCCCCTTACACACTCCTCACCTCACTCACTCCCCCACACACCCTTTCACCCCTCGCTTCACTCTACCTATGCATCTCCCACCACCTTCCCCCGCCATCCCCTCTCCTTACCCACATAACCTCTCCTCTCCCCCCACATCCTCATTCCCCCTCCCCCACATCCTCATTTCCCACTCACCCCCCATCTCCCCCTCCACAGCTTCACTTCCCCCCTCCACACCCTCATTTCCCCCCTGCACACCCTCATTTCCCCTCCCCCACACCAGGGCCCTCATTTCCACCCACATTCATTGCCCACCATTTCGCGCGCTAACCTCCCCCCCCCCCCCATCATTCCCCCAATTCTCCTCATTCCCCTACACCCTCTCCTTCTCCCACACTCCACCTCTCACTCACCCCCCTCTCATCGCCCCACCCCCCCCCCCCCCCCCCCACTCATCCCGCCTACACCCACCACGCCCCCTACGTGTCTTTATCTGTATCAGTGGCAGTGTTGGCGCGTGTCTTCCCGGACAATGCCAATCTGATTGCGGCGCAGGCGTGTTTGTGTGAGAACCTACTTCAATATACACATATAACACTTGTGGCCCTCCCCTCCTCCCCCTCTCGCCTCCTTCCCCCCTCCACGTCCTTCCCTCCTTCCCCCCCCCTCCCTTCACCCCTCCCTCCTCCCCTCCTAACGCCCTCCCTCCTGCCACTCCTTCCCTCCTCCCTCCTGCCACTCCTTCCCTCCTCCCCTCTGCCACTTCTTCCCTCCTCCCCTCCCCCTGTCCTCCCCCTCCCCTCCTCCCATCCTCCCCATCTCCCCCTCCTCCCATCCTCCCCATCTCCCCTCCTCCCATCCTCCCCATCTCCCCTCCTCCCTCCTCCCATCCCTCACCTCCTCCCTCCTCCCTTCCTCCCTCCTCCCATCCTCCCCCTCCCTCCTCCCATCTCTCCCTCCCCCCTCCTCCCTCCTCCCTCCTCCCTCCTCCCTCCTCCCTCCTCCTCCTCCCCTCCTCCCTCCTCCCTCCTCCCTCCTCCCCGTCGTAGGTTCGCCTATCCTGACGGTTTCGCCGTAAGGTGTACAGTACAATATTGTATGTCCCCATCATCACCATAAACCGATCTTAAGGTTTTCCATTGTGAATTGCTGTGTCCAAAATGCACCATAGAACATATAAGATGTTAACATTGTTCTTGGGGGGACTACCCTCCGACCTCCCAATATAACATCCCTTAAGATCTTCCGGTATTTCATTTCCAATGTTGGCAACCTTGCCCTGCTCCCCGTGCTCCCCCTGCCCCCCCCCGCTCCCCCTGCTCCCCCTCCGCCTCCCTGCTCCCCCCGTCTCCGCCCCTCTCCGCCCTCACACGGATCCATGACTGAGAAGCGAGCAGCCCGCAGGTACCAGTCCGCTGTGTGCCGGAAGTGTGGGGCGAGCTGGTCCCCTAGCCTTCACACAATGGTCGGTAATGAAGGCAACCTGTCGGCATGCCCCGCGTTACTCTGCAGCTACTACAACACTACCAGTCCCGTCACACTTTGCGATTGTCCCCCACTTGCATATGTCGATGGTTTCTGGCGAGATTTTCGTTTCATATAAATAATACTGGGGTTGATCATTCAGGGATGAAAAATCTCCAGAATTGTATTAATCTTTTTTTAAATTTTATTTAAGTCTTTTCATATTTAAAATATGGTGTATATCGGAGTTCCTTTTCGATGACTACATTTGTATATCTATCTATTCTGATGGAAAAAGTCCTTCGGTGCGGCTGACACTGGTCAACATCCGGATGAGGTGAGGGGGCCAAGATGGCGCCACCAGTATACATTTTTTTCTGAGGATTTATACTGCCTATCATGGATAAGTCTGAATAGACTTGTTTTCACCATTAGACAGTTTGTTGATGGAAAGCCCGAGCCTACAGTTTTACTGACCCAAGGGATGGTTTACTTCCCACACCACATAGTCATGGTATGAGAGCAACTGGCCTTTGATGACGCTGCAAGTTATACACAGCGGTGGTAATCCAAATTGGCAGAGGTGGGTGCATGGGGAATCGAACCACCAACCTTCAGATTAGGAGTCAGACCTCTAACCACTTTTATGGTGTATATAATTTATATTATAAACTAAAATCGATATATATGGGCGCGACCACCTCGGATGTATAAGAAAGGTGTTTCTGGTGAGTGTGTATGTAGGATGTGTTATACTACTTCTAGGTAAGGCTCCAGTATAGGGATGTGTGTGTGTGGGGGGGTGGGGTGGCGAGCCTGATGGTGCTGCAGGCACCACCTCTTCAGGCCACCAATCACGGCCACCGCTACATGGACCCCAACCATTCGGTGCTGCCGCCTGGTGGCGGTGGTGGCTACCGTCTCCCCGTGTGAACGACCCTCACATGAAGGAGACGGTGAATAGATCTTGCTCCTCCATTGTCCCTCCCCTTTCCTTTCTTCTTCCTCCTACATCTGTTCATTCCCCCCCCTCCGATCTCCCTCCCCCCCCACCTTCTCTTCCCCCTCCTTCCTTTTCTCTCCCCTTTCCACCCCCACCTTTCCCTTACCTTTGTATTTCTCTTCCCTCCTCCCCTCTTCCCTCCTCCCCTCTTCCCTCCTCCCCACTTCTCTCCTCCCCACTTCTCTCCTCCCCTCTTCCCTCCTCCCCTCTTCCCTCCTCCCCTCTTCACTCCTCCCCTCTTCACTCCTCCCCTCTTCACTCCTCCCCGCGTCCCTCCTCCCCTCCTTCCCTGCCTCTTCCTCTCACCCTCTCCCCCCTCCTCCCTCTCCCCCTCCCCCTTCTCCCTCTCCCTCCCCTCCTCCCTCGACTCCCTCACCCCCTCCTCCCCCCATTCCTCCTCCCACCATCCCTCATCCCTTCTCCCTTCTCCATCTCCACACGGCCTCATCTAATCCCCTGCACTCATCACTTTAAGAGAAGGGAGAAGCCAACCTGGCCGCCCCCTCCCGGCGAGCGGCGTGATTAAATCGCCGTGCATGTGGCGGATGTGGCGCCGCTGCGCGTGTCTGCTGGCCGCAATGTGATAGCGCCAGTTTGCAGGGCGCCGAGCGGCTCGCCCACGTCCGGTAATGGGGCACGGGGCGCCTCCTGCCGGCCGACACGGTCATATTTCTGGCGGAGTCCGAAGGGGTCGTGGCAGACTCAGGTGGGGGGGGGGGGGGGGGGGGGGGGGGAGTCAGCAATGTCTCCGTCAGCAGCAAATGGGACATGGCAGCCAGCATTTGGGGCAGTGTCATCGTCCCCCCAACCCCCAACCCCCCAACACATACACGGCACCACTACGCCGTCACTCGCAGACACCATCACCCACACTCAGCCTCACTTTCTCACTCACTCACTCACTCACTCACTCACTCACTCACTCACTCACTCACTCACTCACACATTCACTCACATTGACAGTTTCACACTCACATGCACTCACACACACACTGACTCACACGCACTGACTCACACTCACTCACTCACACACTCACACACCGCGTCACACACACAGCTCGCATCACTCGATCTGTCGCCCATAAGGCGCTGACGGGGGGTGGGGGGTGGGGGGGTGGGGGGGGAGGGGAGTAGGGTCACGTGACTAACGGATCGAGTCGAAGCGCCCCCTTTAGACAGATGGTGGCTTGTGACAGGGTGGGAGAGTAGTTCACCACTTGGGCAATGTGAACGTCAGACCATTCTATGTGGGGCAGGAGTGGTGGGTGTGGACGCCACCTGACTGGGCTATATTGGGCAGGAGTAGCTGAATGGGGATTCTTTTAAAGTGGGGTATATGGGGATCATTTTCAATTGTGAATTGACCAACAAAAATGTCAATGGTAGTTTCTGGCAAAAAGTACAAATAAATTATATCACTGCTGACGTACGTCAGTCAATCAGTCAGTCAGTCAATCAATCAGTCAATCAGTCAGTCAATCAATCAGTCAGTCAACCTCATCATTGTGACGCTATAATTTCTCACTCAATTGAAGGCACAATGGTGCTTAAGAAAGTTCACCCTCGATTTTTATGAGTTCTGAAATTACCAGTAGTGCATCAGCTCCAGGCCTGGGGAATTCTTCATTGCGCACACCCGAGCAAATCTTTATTATTTTGATTGAGACACATGCCATTTCTCAATAAATTAGTTGTTTTTTTCTGGCGGGTGCAATTTAGCACTTACGCTGAGGTGAATTGCTTGACACTGCTCAACATGTGAGCTGTTCATGGTGCAGGACCTTAAACCCTGACCTGGACCTGAATTGTTTGATGTGAGCTGCTCATAGTGTGGGACCTTAAACCCTGACCAGGACCTGAATTGCTCATGAGCTGTTCATAGTGTGGATCCTTAAATCCTGGCCTGAACCTGAATTGCTCATGAGCTGTTCATAGTGTGGATCCTTAGACCTTGACCTGGACCTGAATTGCTCATGAGCTGTTCATAGTGTGGAACATTAGACCCTGGCCTGGACCTGAATTTCTTGACATGAGCTGCTCATGGTGTGGGATCTTAAACCCTGACGTTGACTCTCTCATGTCACAGGACTGAACCTGAAGCTAAATTACTCGACACTCACTGCTCGTCACTCAGTCCCTCAGAGCTCACACTCCCACCCAACAAATCAATTTGCAGATTATGTCTAAAAGCGGTCCTCCCGCTCGCGCCCCACACACCCTACCCCACTGCCCCCCGCCCGCCGCCCCGCGCCCTCCCCCGCCAGATTTGCATTCCTGATCCCTAAGTGGTCGGCAGTAGTTTAAAAGCCCCAGTGGCCGCTGCGCATTCGGTCGCACGGCGCGACACCTGAGTGGAGCGGCGCGGCGCCGCTCCGCCACCAGGGGGCGCCTCCTGGGCGTTGGGCCGTGTGTGTGTGTGGCAGCGGGTGGGTGGGTTATGGGGGGCGGTATTTTGGGGAGACATGAGAAACTTAATAGGGCCTGGTAATTAGATTGTGAGCGCGGTAATCCGATTGCAGGCTGCGGCCCAGTTTTCAGGGGAGCGGCCCGGTGCGGCGTGCGAGACGCCCTTCAGCAAATGGTCGCTGTACGATGGTACTTCATGTACCACCCGGGTCGGCCGGGTGTTCCACGCACGACTGGGTGCGCGGAAACGCCTTGTATTAGACACGCCTTGTATTAGACACGCCTTGTATTAGACACCCTGTATTATACACACATTGTATTAGATACACATTGTATTATACACATATTGTATTAGACACATTGTATTAGACCCATATTGTATTGGACACATTGTATTAGACACGTATTGTATTAGACCCGTATTGTATTAGACCCATATTGTGTTAGACACATATTGTGTCAGACACGTATTGTGTTAGACACATGCCTTGTATTAACTTAAACATGTGTATTAATTTAAACATGTGTATGCCTTGTATTAGATATGCAGATGTGCCTAGTGTTCGACCAGCAGATACACATTGTATTACTATTGGACATGCCTGTATTGGACATGCCTGTATTAGACTTGCAGATCCGCCGTGTTAGCCGTGAAGATACGCACATTGTATTAAACATGCCGATCCGTCGTGTCTTAGCCAGGAAGATCCGTCATGTATTTGGGGAGCAAGGACCAGTAGATGGAGTGGTGGGTTAGAGCGGCATGCAGCGCACTGAGCAATACATAATACTATTATTAGCTGACGTGGTGGGTTAGAGCGAATGTGCCTGAAGGACCATTACGCACGAGATGACGTGGTGCGGTAGAGCAGGGTAGGCAGGAAGGACCATTACATACTAGTGGTGGGCTAGAGCGCCATGGGCACGATGGACCATTATGTACTAGATGATGTGGTGGGTTAGAGCGGCATGGGCAGGACGGACCATTACGTAGTGCCGGTGTGGTGGTTTCAGCGGGTTCCCGTGCTCAGAGGTGTCCCTCGCTTCTGCGCTGCTTCTGCTTCTGCGCGGATTTCGCATCAACTCGGGTCACCCCAGCCACTTATTGGCGCATGCGCACATCCTACAAACTCGGGTTGAATAATCGAATACGCTCGGGTGGACAGTTTGTTCTTTTTTTTTGTATCATGGCCCAGTTTACCTAAATTTCCATTTCATTAATCTAAGTTATTCTTTTTTTGCACACGGGACGTGTATTTGTCGACTCCACTCGCGTGTTCTATTTGAAATTCGGATGACCCGAGTCGCCCGGTTCGTGTTAATCGATTACGGCCATGTTTACTAGATTCTGACGCATGCGCAGAAGCGAGGGACACCTGAGCACGGGAACCCGCTGAAACCACCACACCGGTACCTGGAATGTGTAACTTACTCTAAAGCAGCCTCACAACGGAAACAGTGTTGGGCAGCACTGAGGTGGTCAACTAGGTCACTTACTACCACCTAGCAACGCGCACACGCCTGTAAAGTGTGGGTGCGGGTGGGGGGGGGGGTGCGGGTGGGGGGTGGGGCTTGAAACCATAGCGATGCTTCCAGCGTGCCGTCAGTGCAGGTTGAGTGGGCGATAATGGGGGAGCTGATCCTCAGACAGGTATGCATTGTGTGTAAAACGTGGCACGTGGCCCTAATGGTTCTTACGGTCCGGCGTACCGTACCGTGCTGCACGGTGCTGAGCCGCACGGTGCTGAGCCGGATGGCACGCACGCCGCGGTCCTGGGGTGGCTGGTTCGCTCCCTACATCATTCATCCTTACACCCAGTTTCATGGCCCCCGCCTAATCAGCGCGCACGGCTAAGTGCTGGTACCCGGCTTTGTAAGAAGGGATAATTCACTTTGTAGTCAGCCGTGCGTGACTGTAATTACGTAGGGCGGTATTGTCTACAGCAGTGGGGTCTGTATATCCGGTGGGCAACATCCCACGTGATCGCGCGGTTTTCCGCGGTTGTTTTATTATTATTATTATGATGATGATGATGATGATGATGATGATGATGATAAATACGATGCTCTTAGAGCTGGTACGGTGGTTTTTTAGTTTATTTCATTGAGGGGGTAGATATATGGTCATTTTCTACTTTATTTTATGATGATGATGATGATAATAATAAATACGATGCTCTTAGAGCTGGTACGGTGGTTTTTTATTGTTTATTTCATTGAGGGGGTAAATATATGGTCATTTTCTACTTTATTTTATGATGATGATGATGATAATAAATACGATGCTCTTAGAGCTGGTATGTTTTTTTTTTTTAGTTTATTTCATTGAGGGGGTAAATATATGGTCATTTTCTACTTTATTGTATGATGATGATGATGATGATGATGATGATGATGATGATAATGATGATGAATACGATGCCCTTAGAGCTGGTACAGTGCTTTTTTAGTTTATTTCATTGAGCGGGTAAATATATGGTCATTTTCTACTTTATTTGAGTTCGAAATAACTTATTTGAAATGGTTAACTTAGGAGATTCTTGCAATCATGCCAAATTAATTTTGCCATGGACATCAACACGAGGGTTCAGCAGTTAAATTCCCCTCTTATGCAGCAACACATGTATACTAAGTGCACCAGTTAGAATCAAATCTAGGTTCGTGTTTTGATTTAGAAAATATGATACTTTCATCGGACGATGCAGGTAATTTCATTCACACATTGTACATATATAGTATTATAATATATGGTCAGCTCTTGCATTTAATTGTTGTTGTCAGCCGTATGTATATACATATAATATACATGTATATACATATAATATACATGTACGTATATATGAAGAGTTTAGGCGCAAAGCTATGTAAACGCCAATCCAAAAATTGAGTTTGAATAAAGGATTTTTACCTGAAAATAAGTTTAAAGCTCACTAATGGTTATGGAACAATAAACAAAACCGTAGGAATATAAAAATATAAACTTATTGAAGGTTTGATTCCAATATTTCTATCTATTTTTGGATTAGCGTTTACATGGTTTTGCGCCTGAACTCTTCATATGTATATGACTGAAATGTATATGATGTGTACATTTCACCCTTATTCCAAATGTGTGAATATACTCTTAGTATATAGAGCTGTATTACGAGGCTGAAATCTGCATACATGTATATTTCACCGTGATTGCTGGTTTGTAAATATACTCGCAGTCGCAGTATATCTGGAATATACATATATGCATCTATATTCTAATTACATTTCACCCTTATTCCAAATGTGTGAATATACTCTTAGTATATAGAGCTGTATTACGAGGCTGAAATCTGCATACATGTATATTTCACCGTGATTGCTGGTTTGTAAATATACTCGCAGTCGCAGTATATCTGGAATATACATATATGCATCTATATTCTAATTACATTTCACCCTTATTCCAAATGTGTGAATATACTCTTAGTATATAGAGCTGTATTACGAGGCTGAAATCTGCATACATGTATATTTCACCGTGATTGCTGGTTTGTAAATATACTCGCAGTCGCAGTATATCTGGAATATACATATATGCATCTATATTCTAATTACATTTCACCCTTATTCCAAATGTGTGAATATACTCTTAGTATATAGAGCTGTATTTCGAGGCTGAAATCTGCATACATGTATATTTCACCGTGATTGCTGGTTTGTAAATATACTCGCAGTCGCAGTATATCTGGAATATACATATATATGCATCTATATTCTAATTACATTTCACCCTTATTGCATATGTGTGAATATACTCTAACATGTTGTTCTGTTATTGCAGGTACGTACACGAGTTGTGGGTGACAGAGGGCAGGTAGGCCCGGTATTACCGGTACTTATCTGATATACTTCCAGAAGGAGAGATGAAAGACCTCCGCGGTTTCGCGGATTTCTGGGATTTCTTATATTCACCGATTAACGTTAAAGTTGCATAGTCCGATGGTTTTGAATTTCTGTATTTTTTCTGAGATAAATATATTAGATCGATCACTAGTATCTACTTTACATTAGTTCAAAGATACTTTTATTTTAAATGGTAAACTTTTGAGATATTCTGGGTGCAAACACGGAAAATTAGTTTTGGCAAGCTTTCCAAAACTCTGACGCCATAGACTTATGCAGTAACAGGTTCTGTTAAATTGACTCAGTGAATAAGTAAGTAGATATGCAAAATCAAATCTAGATAATTGGTTCGGTTTTGAAAATTTGATATTTCATCGGACTATGCAGCTTTAAACAAAATTCTAAAAGATGGGATGTGTATGACAACAGTCGGGTGGTTCGAATCCCGTTCTTATGAGCTTAGATGTAGTTAGAACATAAAACATAAGCAAGAAAGTGTTAGATATGGGCGATAATGCAAGCACAACAAGGCTAGTTGAAACCTGACTTCCGGTATTTTTCCCGCGATTCCCTGACAATGCTAAACCTACGGGAGAATATCCGCATTTCCGCTTTTGTTCCCGGAGACCCCTTTCATCCCTGCATAAGGCCTGAGTATAGGGTATTTTATTGCACAGTGCGCTCCTCCAGTAGGCCACGTCTAACTTCATAAACCGCCATAGTGGGTTCAGGCCAGTGTATCTTTTGTTTTACCCTGGTTGTGCTAGCTACATGGCGAGAACTTCTCCAAAGTCTCGAGGCTCATTAGGTAAGGAAATCGTGGACAGTTAGTTACCTTCTTCCTATAGTAGACTCCAAACACAATGCCTATGGCCAATCATTACATACTTCACTTTGGAGAGCATCCTACTTGGTTCCGGCCGCACATGCGCCGTCGATGTCCCGACTAGCTCGCCCTTCTCCACTCGATGGCCAATCATTTATCATTAGCACACCGGGCTAATAAAAATCCCCCCGCCAGAGGGGGCGCCGGGCCTGAGCCAATCCCCCCGCCTAGCCAGGGCAGGCGCACTGAGCGGCGCCAATTTATTATCACATAGACTCCGGTCGGTCCGCTACTTCGTGCCGTTACCATGACAACGGGGGTTTGCATTGGCCGGGTGGGAGATGGGGTGCAGTAGTGTGTACACGTGCATAGTCAACAACAACAGCGGTCCGTCACGCGTCATGTGACACTTAGTAAGGAAGCCAGTCCCCGGTCGTGTGAGCAAAGGGCTGTTTACACGAGCAGCTCGCACTGTCAATATTAACCAGTATGTGTATTGGGACAAGTAGTATATGAGTATGGGTGGCTGACATGAGCGGGTCATGCTGTCAATATTAACCAGCCTGTGTATTGGGATGAGTAGTATATGAGTATGAGTGGCTTACATGAGCAGGTCACGCTGTCAATATTAACCAGCCTGTGTATTGGGATGAGTAGTATATGAGTATGAGTGGCTTACATGAGCAGGTCACGCTGTCAATATTAACCAGCCTGTGTATTGGGATGAGTAGTATATGAGTATGAGTGGCTTACATGAGCAGGTCACGCTGTCAATATTAACCAGCCTCTGTATTGGGACAAGCAGTATATGAATATGGGTGGCTTACATGAGCAGGTCACGCTGTCAATATTAACCAGTCTATGTATTGGGACGAGCAGTATATGCTGTCAATATTAATCAGCCTGTGGGATGAGCAGTATATGAGTATGAATGGCTTACATGAGCCGGTTATGCTGTCAATATTAACCAGCCTGTGTATTGGGATGAGCAGTATATGAGTATGGGTGGTTAACATGAGCAGGTCACACTGTAAATATTAACCAGCCTCTGTATTGGGACGAGCTTACATGAGCAGGTCATGCTGTCAATATTAAGCAGTCTGTGTATTGGGACGAGCAGTATATGCTGTCAATATTAATCAGCCTGTGGGATTATCAGTATATGAGTATGAGTGGCTTACAAGAGCAGGTCACGCTGTCAATATTAACCAGCCTGTGTATTGGGATGAGCAGTATATGATGACTATGGGTGGCTTAAACGAGCAGGTCACACTGACAATATTAACCTGCCTGTATGTGTATGTATCAGTACGAGCAGTATATGAGTATGGGTAACTTATGTGAGCAGTTCATGCGCTCAATATTAACCAACCTGTATGTATTTGTATTAAATGTTATCACTTCAAATATCTTAATAAGTTATACATTTAAAATAGAATGCACTTCAAACCCAAGTATGATGGATTTTGACGGTCAACTTAATATATGAGATAAATGGCAGAAACTCAAAACCATGAAAAGTAATACAGTAAAACCTCCCTAACCGACCACCTCCACAAATCGACCACTCCCCTATATCGCTCGCTTTATTTGGGTCCCAACGATACCATTGTAACTCCCTAAACCGACCCCCTCCCTAAATGGACCACTTAAAGTCGGTCCCAAGGTCGGTCGATTTAGAGAGGTTTTACTGTACATTGTTGTTGCTGAGATGTGCGTGGTGTTGAAGGCTTCTTGCATATACTACTACTACTACTGGGTGTGATGGATTGGTGGTCACATTGGGGAAAGCCAATTCACGCACCTACAGTCACATGCAGTGCTTAATTATCGGATTGCACTGTCGGGAATAAGGCGACGGCTGAGTGGGGATTGGGTTGGGGAGGAGGGCTGGGGGTTGGATAGGTGTGGGGATTGGGGGTTAGCTATGCAGCCCTGGGAGTTGGGTCCGCGCATGCTCCTCATGCGCTGGCGACCAGGTTGGCGCATGCGCCCCACTCACCAGCTCAGTAGGCCTGGTCTCCTTATTTTGGGACTTAATCCTGACAGTTGCAAGTTCTAATAAATACTCAACGCAGAGTTGTTTGGTTGTTGGAATGTTACATCCTCATAACATCTAAGGTCACATCAGGATGGGTACTGACTTTTGACAGTGCGCACTCATGGTGACTTCATAGTGCTGCTGCACTGGGAAATCAGGCCACCAGCACCATGACCCAATATTATGAGATATCCTGACACTGAGCAAACCAGTCCTTGCCCTATCCTTTTAATGGCCTGAGTGCCAGGCTTGGAAGCGACAAGTATCAATTTAGTAAGTCATTGGTTTGACTCGACCGTGAATCGAAATCCCAATCTCCTGTGTGCCTGCGCTCTACCGATTCAGCCACTGCGTCTGGTTCTACTCCATGCAGAGACATTGCCGCAGTGTTGGACAACTGTTCCTGAGCCTGACCTATTATTATTATTATTATTATTATTATTATTATTATTATTACTACTACTACTACTAATAGTAGTCCGACTGTTGGCATTGTTGTTGCCATGGTAACACGGCGAGTTGCGGTGAGACTGGCGTGCTTCGGGGGAGACTGGCGGGCTGTAGACGTGCATGAGCCGTCACGCAGCTCAGGGCGGCCAGTCGGTGTGTGAGCGGAGCCGTAATCTGGGTGCGTCCATCTGCCTGCGCCTTGCTCACGTGACCATTCCACACCAGCCCAATCACACCACCCTGCCAATAATATCGCGTGCCAGACGGGATGGTCGGTTAAGTTCCCGGCTCGCGTTTTGGTAGATCGTGGGATTCGAACCCATGGGTTCGAACCCTGCTCGAGTCAAACCAACGACTTGTTTCCTAGCTTGGCACTCTGCATTATTACGATAGGACTAGGACTGGTTAGAACAGTAGCAGGATAATGTGACTGTAGGATATTGGGGTCATGTTGTCGGTGGTCTGGTCTCTCAGTGGGGCAGCACTATAAAGTCGCCATGAGTCATTCCTGATATGAGATGTTGCTCGGATTTAAACCACCACCAACACACACAGCACCAACTGCTTGCAGTTAATGCACAACACCGCACCCATAGCACAAATAAATATACACAGACTCGTATGCGCATGCGCGGCTCCCGCCCAGAACCATTTCACGCGACCGTAAACCAGCCTCTCTTGGATCCTCGATTAATAACCAGACACTGTCTGCTATGGCCTAAGCGCTGAGTCTGTTGGCGCTATGTTGTTATTCATGCAACAAAATGTTTATCGGTGGGAGGAGTTAATCTGTGTGTGTGTGTGTGTCTGTGTGTGTGTGTGTGTGTGTGTGTGTGTGTGTGTGTGTGGTGCTGGAACTGACCCCAATAAGAGGCATCTGTGCTGGCAGAGCGGTATAAAACTGCCAGCTCCGATTCCTGTCCCCCAGCAATTATATACCGCCCTGTGTCTCTCCCTTGCAATGATATACTGGTATAAAGCTACCCCCTCCAGAAGAAAGCAGCCCCCGAACCCTAGACTCAAATGCTGTCCAGCGCAACTCTGAACAGTCCTTTTTCCTATTTATCTAGCGATATAACAAAATTGGTGCATGGAAAATACCGGTATAAAGCTACCACCTCCAGAAGAAAGCAGCCCCTGAACCCTACACTCAAATGCTCTCCAGCGCAACTCTGAATAGTCCTTTTTCCTGTTTATCTAGCGATGTAACAAAACTGGTGCATGGAAAGAGTTAGTGTTGTAAAATGAGACCTCGCCCTCATCATTCTAACCATGGAAAATAAAGCACACATCCACCGATTACAAACAAACGCACCTCGCAGCCGCATTGTCTGTTATGCATTGCATGCCAGGCATTAATCGGAGGCAATATACTGAGGAGGCAGCATTACATGAGTGCATGATCCCCGCAGCCCCCCCCCCCCCCCCTCCCCCTCCTGGCAGTTTTATCCTGGTATGATGTGGCTTGGGTGTGCAAAGTTTCCAATGGGAGAGGGGTGGGGGCAATATTATTCCTTTACACCGGGTCACTGGGTACTGCGGGAACCCAGCAGGAAAGGCAGCCACCTGGTGGCCTGCTAAGGAACCAGTCTACATAGAACCCGGTGTACCAGACCTATCTGTTGTTTGCGCATTGCGCATTAACAAAGCTAATTGCATCAAGACACTGTTCACCCAATTGGAAAGATAAATCCGCGTCTGCGTCTGATTGTTCAACTGCCTGCGTCACATCTGGTTCAGTCACACAGCAATTCTGCCACTTGACAACCTTTCGCAGGTGGCTGAACAAATGGCAATATCAGACTGGACCAGATGGATGAGCTAGTAATAACTCTAGCAAGCTGCCCATGTAATGAGTCAAACCGTAGACTTGCCAAATTTACACTTGTCGCTATCCAGCCTGGTATTCGATATCGCTAGGATAGGGCAAGGACTGGTTTACTTATTATAATGATAATATGTGCTCATAGTGCCTGTATCTAGATCTTCCAGTGCAGGCAGCACTATAAAGTTACCATGAATCCACATTGTCATCAAGTTGGTACCCATCCTGAAATGATTGTTGCCAGGATGTAAATCAAACAAAGACGAATGGCCCACTATCTCTGGGCAGGCAATGCAGTGTGCTTTACTACTCGGTGAATAGTTGAGGAAACTTCCCACCCATTCCATTGTTTGAACAGCGCTTCTTAGTCTTATAAATAATCAGACGGGATGGCCGAATGAGGTGTGGCCCGTTTTGGTAGACCGTTGGATCGAACCCTAGGCGAATCAACCAATGCCTTAAAAATTGATACTTGTCGCTTCCTAGCCAGGCACTCGTCATTATTAAGATATGGAAAGGACTGGTTGGCTCAGTGTCGGGATATCAGGTCATGGTGCTGGTGACCTGGTCTCCCAGTGGGGCAGCACTATAAAGTTGCTATGAGTGTGCACTCTCAAGTCGGTACCCATCCTGGTATGACATTAGATGTTGCTAGGATGTAAAACAACCAACAAACTCTTATTATCTGTTCACTCCGGTGATTTGCTCTGAATGACACTAATAGCCACATCTGTTGTTGGATTGTTCATGGATGGGTTTAAAGCTGCATAGTCCGATGAAATATCAAATTTTCAAAACCAAACCATTTATCTAGATTTGATTTTGCATATCTAACTTACATACTGATCCACTTATTCAGCATTTGTTTCTGCGTAGAAGGCAAGCTTGCCAAAACTACTTTTCCATGTTTGCACTCAATACATCTCAAAAGTAACTTTTGAACTAATGTAAAGTAGATACTAGTGATCGATCTAATATATTTATCTCAGAAAAAATACAGAAATTCAAAACCATCGGACTATGCAACTTAAAAATAACTGCAGGTTGTTTCAAGCTATACAAATTAATTAGTAATTTGTCGTAATTGTGAAAAAAAAGTAAGTCTTTATCGAATATAGCTTCTGTGTCTTGAAACAACCTTACGGAGGTATTGGGCGGTGGGTGCCTTCTTGGTGTTATTACTTCTTTGAGAGTGTCTGGATTGTTGAGATCTGGATTGGTTAGGGTGTTAAATATTGGTTGGTGGGGGTGGGTGAGGATGGGTTACGGAGGGTGGGGATGGGTTAGGAAGGGTGAGGATGGTGTGGGTCACCAGGTTACATGGGGGGGGGGGGGTTGGAGGGTTGAAGAGGGGTCATCGGGTGCACACCACCAGGCCAGTGCAGACATGAGAGATGGTGAGGGTCGGCTACTAGATGTCGCCTCGGTAGAATTTTCATCATTCTTGGATTCGTTATCGGAGAGAGCAGACGTCTCCATGGGAGACCAGGGCCCTGCACCAAACCCTAGACGATGGTACATGGTGTCGATAGGTGAGGTTATTCAGTGATTGCTTCTGCTCAGAGCGCCACCGGCCGGGGCACTGGCACCCCCCCCCCCCCCCCATACCCCCACATCTGATCAACTGCTCCACATTATGTCGTGAATGACAGTCATTTCCTCTTTTTGTCAAAGCGCCTCGTAAATATTAAATGATGCTAGGCGGAACGAGTCGGACTGATTCCCAGGCGGCTATAAATTTGAATCTGCTTAAGCAGACGACCTGCCAAGCAGACCCAGTGTCCATGTCGGTGGAATCATCCCCGATGTTCCGGCTCCGATTCCACTGTTACACGCGCAATTTCCGCCATTCCGTGAAAATTGGTGTATTCGGATAAGATTCGGAATATATAGTTGATCTAGTCATGGTGGTTATTTGGACATGGCATGGAAATTGTGTGAGGGATTGCCTGGTTGGTGGCTGGACGCATGTCATCCCTATGTGATTGATAGCACTATAAAGCCGCCATGAGTGTACACTGCCACTGGCAGATCTGTCTTGATGTGACATCAGATGTTGTTGGGCTGTTAAACCCCATGAGTGTACGACCCCGTCCTGCATCATGTGTTGCACCCGTCGCCCTCCTCCTCCCTCCCTCCTTCCTCCTCCTCCCCTCTCTCCTCCCCTCCCCTCTCTCCTCCCCTCCCCTCTCTCCTCTCCTCCCCTCTCTCCTCTCCTCCCCTCTCTCCTCTCCTCCCCTCTCTCCTCTCCTCCCCTCTCTCCTCTCCTCCCCTCTCTCCTCTCCTCCCCTCTCTCCTCCCCTGTCTCCTTTCCTCCCCTCTCCTTTCCTCCCCTCTCCTCCCCTCTCCTCCCCCCCCCTATCCTTCCCTCTTCTCCCCTCCCCTCTCCTCCCCCCTCTCTTCTTCCCCTCCCTCTACCCCTCTCTACATCACACCTCCCCTTCCTATTCCTCTTCCTCTCCTCCCACCCATCCCTATCCCCTCTCAGTTGTCCCTCCTCTGCACCCTGCCGTGGGTCACCAGGTTACCTGGAGGGGGTCATGGTGGGAAAGGGGGGGGGGGCGGTTGAGGGGTCATCGGGTGCACACCACCAGGCATGTGCAGACATGAGAGACGGTGAGGGTGGGCTACTAGATGTACCCTCGGTAGAATGTTCATCATTCTTGGATCCGTTATCGTTATCGTTATCGGAGAGAGCAGACATCTCCCTGGGAGCTCCAGGGCCCTGCACCAAACCCTACACCATAATAATCTCTATTCTGCTGCAGGTTAATAGCAGAATCTTGTATACTCTTCCAAGAAAGCTGCACATCATAAGGAATAATGGGGTTAACGGGTGTGGCTGCAGGGTCCTTCTAGTCACGTGGTCTGACTGACGTGGGCCACAGCCTGCCAACTGGGTCAGGGGCGGGGGGTCACTGTTAGGGCATCAAGTAGAGCGTGCTGGCACATTACGCTGCGTTATCTAGGTCAACCCCACCATGCGCACACGCTGGCCGGGGTGGGCGGTGGGGGGTTGACGAGGCCTGGCAACCGCCAATAATAAATAGCCATATTTGTGTTTGTGTGTTCTTTTCTTGGTTCTTTTGAAGGTTCTCACACAGCCTGATGTCCCGCCGTGACCATGTTCCATGTTGCATGTCTGGGGTGGCCAGCTTGCACAACCCACCCTCCCATGACACACACACACACCCTCACACACACACAGACACGCACACACACATGCATACACGCGCGCACACGCACACACACACAGCTGTCCTATACAGTAAAACCTCTCTAAATCAACACTACAGCTGGCCAGCATTGAAAACAAGCCTGAATACCCAGGCTTATATGCTATGGACAGTATAAATACAGCCTCAATTAAAAAAAAACAAAAAAAACACAACAACAACATTGGGACCGACCATAAGCAGTCCATTTCGGAAGGTCGGTTTAGGGAATTAGAAGATGGTTACAATGGGGCCCAAATAAAGCGATCGATATAGGGGAGTGGTCGATCTGTGGAGGTGGTCGGCTAGGGAAGTTTTGCTGTATGTACACACATGCATACATTCACATTAGACACAAGCCATGTTGCATGTAATTATCAAGTATGCCCGGTTTATTTGACATGATTTATACACATATAGCATGCATGTACTATATTTTGTACATGCATACATATATATAGACACCATCTATATAAAGTTCTACATACACACCATCTATATAAAGATCTACATGTGGCCCATGTATATAACGATCTAAATACACAACATCTATATAAAGATCTACATATGCACCATCTATATAAAGATCTACATACGCACCATCTATATAAAGATCTACATATGCACCATCTATATAAAGATCTACATATGCACCATCTATATAAAGATCTACATATGCACCATCTATATAAAGATCTACATATGCACCATCTATATAAATATCCACATATGCACCATCTATATAAAGATATACATATGCACCATCTATATAAAGATTACATACGCACCATCTATATAAATATCTACATAATACGCACCATCTACATAATGAGCTCATATGCACCATCTATATAAAGATTACATAACCACCATCTGTATAAATAAAAGCGAATACGGGTTTGTTCTAAAAAATACCCTGCTGCTTGACAATGATCTCAAATTGATTCTGAGTTATGCTTTATAGCTTTTATTGTCTACTCCACTAAATTGGTTACTCCACTACATTGTTTACTCCAGTACATTGTTTAAGGCCTTAGAATAATGTAGAAAAAATGCGTAGTTATATTGGACCGAAAGCCCTAGTAACCCTCGGTAGGAGGAAGAAAAGTATGCATGGAGTGTAGCTTTTCACTTTAACTAAGCTTGTATTGTATACACATGTATATAGCATAAACACACGCACATACATACACACACCATATTGCATACCCTATTGCATCGCATACAAATATGCATACATACATATACACGCATACATATACACGCATACATATACATGCATACAAAAACACGCATACATATACATGCATACATATACACACATACATATACACGCATGCATATACACGCATACATATGCAAACATACATAGGTTGGGAGTTTGGTTCCTGGTCAAACCTATGACTTTAAAATTGATAGCCTGGCACTCGGCATATAGGATATGGCAAGGACTGGTTAGCTCAGTGTCAGGATAATGTGACTGAGTGGGATATCAGGTCATGGTGCCGGCAGCATGATTTCCCATTGGGGCAGCACTATAAAAGTTGCCATGAGTGCACACTATTACAAGTCGGTACCCGTCCTGATATGACCTTTGATGTTGCCAGGACATAAAACAACAAACAAGCAAACCAAAAACCAAACTTACATACATACACACACACTTCTACATTACATGTAGCCGCACTGGTGTCCGCCCCACGTGGTCACGTGATCCCGTGGTGCGTGCCGGTGCTGCCTATAAATAAATCCGTGTGGTGGCGCCACCTGGTTGATTGGTTTTGGTTGCTGATCGCTGCGTGTAACTTTTTGAGGCTGCTGGCAGGAAACTCATACACACATATACACACATACACATACACATACACACATACATACACACACACACACACACACACACACACACACACACACACACACACACCATTGCCTGGCCGGTGTGCCCTACTTCCATATATCTGCCATAGCACACATACACCCATACACACACACATGCTGTTTTAAACATGTTTGCGGGTGAGCCCTACTTTCATGACCCTGACATGACCCCTATGTACACACAAGCACACACACCTATATACACATACAGATACACACGCTGTGTTCCATGTCCGGTGTGTCCCGTGTCCACGACATCACACACACACACACACAGACACACACACACACACACCCACACACACACACCCACACACACCCACACACACACACACACACACACACACACACACACACACACACACACACACACACACACACACACACCATGGCACCGGTCCAACACTCATTCACATGTTTGCTGGTCTGGTGGTGACCGTGAAAAAGGCACCTCTCCCCTCGCTCATTGAAAATGCCGTCGCCAGGAAAAGCGCGCCAAATGTCCCTGATGACGCACGCGCGTTGAGCCCGACTCACCGCCGTCTGCTGTCCGCGTGCAGGATGCTGGAAATAACTGCAGCAGGACCTCATAAAAAGGCGCGAAATAATTGACCGAGTATGAGGAGAGAAAGAAAGGGGGAGGAAAGAAAATAGGAATAGCCCTTTGTGAAGGGATGTCCACAGCTGAGCTCCTGGCGGGAATCTATTCGTCTGCGTCACCATTTTCATTTTCCCGCCATTTTCCCGGCTCGTCATGATGGCGGGCAGGCAGGCAGGCGACTTGCAGTGTCTCCGTGACATTTATTCGACCGTCGGTGATTAAGTGTACGGAACACGCGGAATGGTTGCGCGCAGTACGCGGTCGTCATGGCAACGGGCGATATTAAGGGGGTGGTGATGCTATTGTGGGGTAGTGTGTGGAGGGTGGGGGATGGGGTTGTATTGTGAGTGGTGTAGAGCTCACATATATGTCCAACCTGTAAGCACACGTGTGATAACAAATGGCCAGGGTTGCCTCATTGGTTGCCCCACTATAATATAGCATCGCTTCAACAGTATAGCATGGGTAGCCGAGGTGAGTGTATATACCATAGTATAGCATCGCTTCAACAGTATAGCATGGGTAGCTGAGGTGAGTGTCTATACCCTCTACATATGACCTCAGCACAGGTATTTAGGTCAGTGCGAGCACAGCTTGGCTGCAGGACGACACACGGTCACACTGCAAACTCAATGGCTATGAGCAATCTTCATAGAGAAAATATGAAATATCTGTAAAACCACACCACTTAGAAACAGACCGCTTGGAACACATATAGAAAACATATTCAACAAAATGATTATATTAAATTGATATGGTTAGGGTTCTGCATTTCTATTAATTTTTGACTAAAACTGATGTTTTGCACTGCGGGTATTGGCAAATTCAATGCATTGTCAATGGCCGTGAGCAATCTTCATACATAAATTGCGAAATATCTCTGAAACCACACTTAGAAACAAACGTATTCAACAAAAAGATTATATTAAAGTTATATGGTTAGGGTTCTGCATTTCTATTAATTTGGAATAAAACTGACGTTCTGCACTGTGCGTACCGGCAAACTCAATAGCAGTGTGCATTCGTTCTGCAGCCAAGCTGCGTGCACATACACAATGTTTATAAACATTGAAAGGCATTTATAGGTCTTGAGTATTAGACTGGTTAGGATTTTGCTAAGGTCAGTGGGCAGACTGGCTTCGCAGACCCGGCAAGGGTGTCGTTGGACTCCTCCTGCCCATCGCCCACTGGCTACATAAATGGGAATATCTGTCGACTAGCTCATGAAACCGACCTATAAATGTGACCTGCGGTTATTTATGAACCGCTCTTTCTAGTGGCCCTCACACATTAACAAATCCGGAAGTATCCGGGGAGAGCGAGAATTTCTGGCATATTTAATATTCCTTAGCCATGTCAGTTTTGAGAACCACATATAGAGGGGGTGTAATGACGTCACGAGGCAATTTTCAGTGGCCATATTGGATGACATGCAGAAGGCTTGCAACTGCCTACACTGTGCTTATTTACTGATTTGTTGGTTTATTTGTCACTGTTTTGAGCAGTTTGGCTTTGGAAGTTATTGCTAAAGTGCTGTAAGTAAACACATTGGAGGTAAACTGCCCAGAACCTCCCATAACACAAGAAAACTGTTTTACTGCATCTGCATGCATTCACAACATGGCTAGGGAGTGTGCTCGCAATCCAAGATGGCAGCCTGCTGACCACTGATTGCTAAGTAATGACGTCACGTGCACTCCCTCAATACACATATGCAATGTGCACGCTACCCTGTACTGATGTGACACACAGTACGCCCTTTTTTGTCTTGGCGTGCTCATTCTTAATGCCGGAAGTATCCGGGGAGAGGGAGAATCTGGTGCGTGTTAATCATTCAACAGACGCGTCAGTTTTCCAGTGACATATCTATTACGATATATGACGATTACTAATGATGCTTTGGTAATGTCACGTCCTTCCGGGCGGCCCCTCCTCCCTTTCAATGTGACTTCGATGTTGTTCGTGACGACAGGGGGCTCTTTTATGGCTGGATTTAAAAACTGCGTCACCCCCACTCACCCACTCACCCACTCACCCACTCACCCCCTCGACCAACCAACTAGCCAGTCACTCTTGTGTCGAATCCGAAAAGTCACTTACGCTAGTTACCGTAATAACTCACGGGTTTCTGAAGATGATAAACTAATATTAACAGTGATTTTTCTAAAGGCGGACCGAGGTATTGCGTGCCATTAGGAGCGCACGCTCGCCGCCTCACGGCGGGAGATGGCAGACTTCAAACGGTAGCGCGGCCTTTTCTGTGCGCCACTGTGTTGATATTTCTTACTCGTGACAGACACAGTCAGTGGTAATAATAACGTTGATCCACGCCCACACGGAGAGGCGTTCGTCGACAGCGCGCCGCCGTGTGTATTTAAACTGGGTCTTGATGGATGAATCGACTCCTCCTCACACAGCACAGCACCGCACAACACAACACAACACAACACAGCGAAACACAACACAGCGAAACACAACACAGCAAAACACAACACAGCACACCAGCAAAACACAGCACAGCAAAACACCACAGCAAAACACAACACAGCAAAACACAGCACAGCAAAACACAGCACAGCAAAACACAGCACAACACAGCACAACACAACACAACACAGCACAGCACAGCACAGCACAACACATCAACGCGGCTACTCACACAGAGGGATGGGGAACTGGCTGCCAGCTGCTACATTGCTAGTGCACAAGCACCTGCCCTTATCTTCAGCTTCCAAATACGCCCTCGAATCGGACAATTTAGCCACACCCCTCTAGCGAAATCCTTCGGCTGCACACCCTCTAGCGGGATCCTTCTGCAGCACACCCTCTAGCAGGATCCTTCTAGTGGGATCCTTCGGCTGCACACCCTCTAGCGGGATCCTTCGGCTGCACGCCCTCTCGCGGGATCCTTCGGCTGCACGCCCTCTAGCGGGATCCTTCGGCTGCACACCCTCTAGCGGGATCCTTCGGCTGCATGCCCTCTAGCGGGAGCTTTCGGCGGCACGCCCTCTAGCGGGATCCTTTAGCAGCATACCCTGTAGCGGGATCCTTTAGCAGCATACCCTGTAGCGGGATCCTTTAGCACCATACCCTGTAGCGGGATCCTTTAGCAGCATACCCTGTAGCGGGATCCTTTAGCAGCATACCCTGTAGCGGGATCCTTTAGCAGCATACCCTGTAGCGGGATCCTTTAGCACCATACCCTGTAGCGGGATCCTTTAGCAGCATACCCTGTAGCGGGATCCTTTAGCACCATACCCTGTAGCGGGATCCTTTAGCAGCATACCCTGTAGCGGGATCCTTTAGCACCATACCCTGTAGCGGGATCCTTTAGCACCATACCCTGTAGCGGGATCCTTTAGCAGCATACCCTGTAGCGGGATCCTTTAGCACCATTCCCTGTAGTGGAACCCTTTAGCAGCATACCCTCTAGCGGGATCCTTTATCACCATTCCCTGTAGTGGGATCCTTTAGCACCATTCCCTGTAGCGGGATCCTTTAGCACCATACCCTGTAGCGGGATCCTTTAGCACCATACCCTGTAGCGGGATCCTTTAGCACCATTCCCTGTAGCGGGATCCTTTAGCACCATTCCCTGTAGCGGGATCCTTTAGCAGCATACCCTGTAGCGGGATCCTTTAGCAGCATACCCTGTAGCGGGATCCTTTAGCAGCATACCCTGTAGCGGGATCCTTTAGCACCATTCCCTGTAGCGGGATCCTTTAGCAGCATACCCTGTAGCGGGATCCTTTAGCAGCATACCCTGTAGCGGGATCCTTTAGCACCATACCCTGTAGCGGGATCCTTTAGCAGCATACCCTGTAGCGGGATCCTTTAGCAGCATACCCTGTAGCGGGATCCTTTAGCAGCATACCCTCTAGCGGGATCCTTTAGCAGCATACCCTGTAGCGGGATCCTTTAGCACCATACCCTGTAGCGGGATCCTTTAGCACCATACCCTGTAGCGGGATCCTTTAGCAGCATACCCTGTAGCGGGATCCTTTAGCACCATACCCTCTAGCGGGATCCTTTAGCAGCATACCCTCTAGCGGGATCCTTTAGCAGCATACCCTCTAGCGGGATCCTTTAGCACCATACCCTCTAGCGGGATCCTTTAGCAGCATACCCTGTAGCGGGATCCTTTAGCACCATACCCTGTAGGGGATCCTTTAGCACCATACCATGTAGCGGGATCCTTTAGCAGCATACCCTGTAGTGGGATCCTTTAGCACCATTCCCTGTAGTGGGATCCTTTAGCAGCATGCCCTGTAGCAGGATCCTTTAGCAGCATACCCTGTAGCGGGATCCTTTAGCAGCATACCCTGTAGCAGAATCCTTTAGCAGCATTCCCTGTAGGGGATCCTTTAGCACCATTCCCTGTAGGGGATCCTTTAGCAGCATACCCTGTAGTGGGATCCTTTAGCACGATACCCTGTAGCGGGATCCTTTAGCACCATACCCTGTAGCGGGATCCTTTAGCAGCATACCCTGTAGCGGGATCCTTTAGCAGCATACCCTCTAGCGGGTTCCTTTAGCACCATACCCTCTAGCGGGATCCTTTAGCAGCATACCCTGTAGCGGGATCCTTTAGCAGCATACCCTGTAGCGGGATCCTTTAGCACCATACCATGTAGCGGGATCCTTTAGCAGCATACCCTGTAGCGGGATCCTTTAGCACCATACCATGTAGCGGGATCCTTTAGCAGCATACCCTGTAGTGGGATCCTTTAGCACCATTCCCTGTAGCGGGATCCTTTAGCAGCATGCCCTGTAGCAGGATCCTTTAGCAGCATACCCTGTAGCGGGATCCTTTAGCAGCATGCCCTGTAGCGGGATCCTTTAGCAGCATACCCTGTAGCGGGATCCTTTAGCAGCATTCCCTGTAGCAGGATCCTTTAGCAGCATACCCTGTAGCGGGATCCTTTAGCAGCATGCCCTGTAGCGGGATCCTTTAGCAGCATACCCTGTAGCGGGATCCTTTAGCAGCATACCCTGTAGCGGGATCCTTTAGCAGCATACCCTGTAGCGGGATCCTTTAGCAGCATACCCTGTAGCGGGATCCTTTAGCACCATACCCTGTAGCGGGATCCTTTAGCACCATTCCCTGTAGCGGGATCCTTTAGCAGCATACCCTGTAGCGGGATCCTTTAGCAGCATACCCTGTAGCGGGATCCTTTAGCAGCATAACCCTGTGTAGCGGGATCCTTTAGCCAGCATACCCTGTAGCGGGATCCTTTAGCAGCATACCCTGTAGCGGGATCCTTTAGCACCATACCCTGTAGCGGGATCCTTTAGCACCATACCCTGTAGCGGGATCCTTTAGCAGCATACCCTGTAGCGGGATCCTTTAGCAGCATACCCTGTAGCGGGATCCTTTAGCAGCATACCCTGTAGCGGGATCCTTTAGCACCATACCCTGTAGCGGGATCCTTTAGCAGCATACCCTGTAGCGGGATCCTTTAGCACCATACCCTGTAGCGGGATCCTTTAGCAGCATTCCCTGTAGCGGGATCCTTTAGCACCATACCCTGTAGCGGGATCCTTTAGCAGCATACCCTGTAGCGGGATCCTTTTAGCACCATTCCCAGTAGCGGGATCCTTTAGCAGCATTCCCTGTAGCGGGATCCTTTAGCACATACCCTGTAGCGGGCCTTTAGGCACCATACCCTGTAGCGGATCCTTTAGCAGCATACCTGTAGCGGATCCTTTAGCATACCCTGTAGCGGGATCCTTTAGCACTACCCTGTAGCGATCCTTTAGCACATTCCCTGTAGCGGGTCCTTTAGCACATCCTGTAGCGATCCTTAGCACCATCCCTGTAGCGGGATCCTTTAGCAGCATACCCTGTAGCGGGATCCTTTAGCAGCATACCCTGTAGCGGGATCCTTTAGCAGCATACCCTGTAGCGGGATCCTTTGAATACATTCCCTCTAGCAGGATCTTTCTGTTGTACGCCCTCTAGCTAGATCCTTCCGCTGCATACCCTCTAGACACACAAAACTAGTTTTTTTTAACCAATAAAACTGGCATGTCTTGCTTTTATTTTATTTTTTAAAGAAAAGAAATGCCACTGCGAGTAGAATGGGTGGTCTTACTGTTATTTAAAACAACAAAACTGGCACGGAGACTAGAATGGGATGTCTTGCTAATCCTTCATTATGGGATCAGCCTATAAGGAGTCACAGTGCCACAGTACCACAGTACCACAGTACCACAGTGCCACGCACTGACTGCCCAACAGTGACGTAGTCTGTATCAGTGGCGCAAATAGTTGTGCGATTTTGACGGGGAAGTTGAATTTGAGCTGGAGTCGCCCACTTGGCCTTGCGCGCTCGGCAAATGTCTGAAATAGTAGGCCGTCTGTTGGGCGGCACAAGCCACTCGTGTTTCCATGGTAATTGAATCTGCAGTGTGGAGGAGGTGGGGGTGGCTGTGGACGCTTGTGGTAGCAGTCTGATGGCTATAGGGTAGGGAGCCCAGGCATAAAAATAAACTGAGAAACAAGTTTACTAAACCACGCATTTCACAGCTTGCTCTAGCGAAGAAAATGGTGCAATTGTTAAAAATCGGATCTGTTCATTCCTTTGAATGTGTTTATATTCCTCTGAATAATTTAGCATTCTGAAACTGGCACTTTCGGCCCAAAACGCAGGGAAAATGAGTAGCCAGTGATCTTAACCAATGACACCCATTTCAGTGCATTTTTAGACATTGTTATGACACAAATAAGATACTTTCACCTGAAGGATCAAATCCCTCCATCGATTTTCAAAATTATGAATTAGGGATGAAAGATCTCTGCGTTTTCGCGGATTTCAGCGATTATTTATATTTACCGATTAACTTTAAACATGATATGTATATGACAACACTTGGGGGAGTTTGAATCCAATTTTTAAATTACATTAGATGTTGCTAGAACATCAAACACAAAACAAGAGCGAGTCCGGTATGGGCGATAATACAGTCACAACAAGGTTAGTTGAAAACTGACTTCCGGTATTTTTCCACGAATCCCTGACAGTGCTAGGTCTATTGGAGAAGATCTGCGTTATCGTGGAAATTTGCTGTTGGCAGCCTGATTTCCGCGATTTTAGCCGGAGACCACTTTCATCCCTGTGAATATTCAAGCTTATTTGTATTCAAATCTACCCATCACTTCTTGGCATTCCGGGGCTAGCGTGCTGACCATTACACTACTTATGATATGTGATGCAATCACCCTATCCACAAAGTGGAATTGGTGGTCTATTAAGCATGATTTCCAGAATATAATTTAGAATTTAAATAAGGTCGCGGTTGGCTCCTCCTGCAATTCCTGTCCGACAGATGACAGTTGTGGTTCAACTTCAGGGCAGGGCAGGGGAGGATACACAGGAGGAGGGGTTGTGGGGCGGGTGAGGGTGTGGGGGAGGGGGGGGGGGAGTGGCGCTGATGCTTACTGACAGGGAAATTACTGAGCAGCCAGGCGGGGTATCGTGTTGAGTGGCAGTAGTAAGCGAGTACTAGGCGAGGCGGGTGTTGTAGTAGCGACGTACTATCAGTCACCGGAAACCAGCCTGAGTGGTGGATCCGTGTCACACCACATGCCTCTCTGGATCAGCACTTACAGCAGTGGTACAGCAATGTTGTTTTGCAGTATCTGTAGGTAGTTTGTTATTCTGTATAGAGGGAGTGCATGTGAGGTCATCACTCAGCGGTTAGCGGCCAGCCATCTTGGATTACGATCACCCTCCCTAGCCATGTTGTGAATGCATGCAGATGCAGTAAAAAAAAATGTGTGCGTTCTGGGAGGTTCTGGGCAGTTTACATCCAATGTGTTTACTTACAGCGCTTTAGCAACAACCTCTGAGGCCAAACTGCTTAAAGCAGTGACAAATAAACCAACAAATCAGTAAATAAGCACAGTGTAGGCAGTTGCAAGCCTTCTGTATATAATCCAATATGACCACCGAAAGTTGTCTTGTGACGTCATTACACCCCCTCTATATCGTATTGGCAGTGTGTTTAATTTTGATGTTGTGTAATGTTGAGTGCAGTACTGCATTCTGATGCCCGTCCTGATATGACCGTAGTTGTTGGTAGGACGTAAACAAGCAAAGCATTCTGATGCAGTAATCTGGTAAGGTAAAATAGTGTGTCGGCATTTACCCGTCTACAAAATGTACAGTGCGCTACTGAATTCTGATCACGTTTATTGGCATATATCTGTCCACGAGATATCATTGTCAAATATTGTATTTTCATTTACCCATCTACAAGATATGCAATATAAAGTGCAATATTGCATTCCTGTCAAGGTCAAATATTGTATCCACATTTACGCATCTATAAAAATGTGCAATGTAGGGCGCACTACTGAATTCTTGTCAAGGTCAAACCTTGTATCAGTATTTATTTGTCTACGCGATCTGCATTGTAGAGTGCAATACTGCATTCCAGTCAAGGTCAAATATTGTATCCACATTTACACGTCTATAAAAATGTGCAATGTAAGGTGCACTACTGAATTCTTGTCACAGTCAAACCTTGTATCGGCATTTATCTGTCTACAAGATGTGCAATGTAAAATGCAATATTGCATTCCGGTCAAGGTCAAATATTGTATTGGCATTTCCCTGCCCGAAGATGGTCAATAGAGTAGGGCAAGCAGAAGCAGAAACAGAACAACAAGCGTCCACGATTGAAATTTCATCTAAACAAATATGTAATGATGCAAAAAAAAACACAATAGAAGATTATACCATCGTACATCACTACATTCAGAATATCGTTTTGGCATTTCCCCATATCCCCATCTCTAAGAAGCTGACCTCTACTTCATACAGTGTCTGATGTACAAGCACTGTATTCAGACACAGGCCAAGGTCAAATACCATCTTGGCATTTCCCTATCTTGAAGATGACCTCTACTTCATACAGTGTAGAGTACATCACTGTATTCACACACAGGTCAAGGTCAATTATCATCTTGGCATTTCCCTATCTTGAAATTGCTTAATTCTACCTTTATACAGTGTAGAGTACAACAGTGTAGAGTACAACAGGCATGCCAAGGTCAAATATTGTCTCGAAATTTCCCAAAACTATTCAGTATAGAGTACAGCACTGGATTCAGACGCAGGTCAAGGTCAAATATCGTCTGGGAATTGCCCCATATTAAAATTGCGGAGTTCTAATTCACACAGGGTAGCATACAACATTGGATTCAGACACATGTCAAGGTCAAATATAGTATTGGCATTTCCCTGTCGTCAAGGTGATGACTTCCTTTTCTCTGGTCATAATTTAAACAACCACATCGCTATATCTGGGCCGCGTTCAGGGACCGTCTCGGCGATGCTTTTTGGCCTATTTGCGTTCAGAGTGCGTCTTGGCGATGAAAAGTGCCTTGAAAATGGCCACCGTATTCAGTGGTTTCAGCCAATCACAGTGCAGCTTTTCCATTGCAAATGGCTGCCACCTAAGGGGGCGGCCATTTTCGAGACAACAAACTGCTTTTGCCGTTCAAACTAGTGTGACGTCATGGCCATCTCCGAGGCGCCTCCAAGACGGACCCTGAAAGCGGCCCTGGCTTCTCTGTGCCTTGAAATATTCCCACCCATTCGCCGAGTGTTGGATAAAACTGGTCTATATTTCATCGATTTCTAGGCGCGTGCTAATGGTATTTCTTGGTGCTGCTGGCCGCGGATCAATCGATGGGGTGGGGGGGGGGGGCGTGGACGGGGGGGGGGGGGGTGAGGAGCCTGGTGTTTATGGAGACGCGACGGGAAAAAGCGGCCACCCAGCCGGCAGGCGCCCCGCACTGATTACGGGCGGCGGCTTTAATGTGGGGTTGAGTTTCACTTTACAAGCCACCGGCGGCAGGCCGTGTTCCAGCCACCCGTGTCGGTTTACCGCCGGGCGCCTTACCGGCAGGCACCGGCTGACTATATGTACTGGGTGGGGATTGATTATTGTATTAGTACGCAGTAGGCAGTATGTGGGTTGATTATCAGTATGCAGTGCGGGGATTGATTATCAGTATGCAGTGTGGTGATTGATTATCAGTATGCAGTGCGGGGATTCATTATCAGTATGTGGTGCAGCGATTGATTATCAGTATGCAGTGCGGGGATTGAGTATCAGTATGCAGTGCGGGGATTGAGTATCAGTATGCAGTGCGGGGATTGAGTATCAGTATGCAGTGCAGCGATTGATTATCAGTATGCAGTGCAGCGATTATCAGTATGCAGTGTGGGGATTGATTATCAGTATGCAGTGCAGGGATTGAGTATCAGTATGCTGTGCATGGATTGATTATCAGTATGCAGTGTGGGGATTGATTATCAGTATGCAATGCAGGGATTGATTATCAGTATGCAGTGTGGGGATTGTATTATCAGTATTCTGTGTGGGGATTGATTATATGTATGTAGTGTGGGGATTGAGTATCAGTATGCAGTGCGGGGATTGATTATCAGTATGCCGTCTGGGGATTGAGTATCAGTATGCTGTGTCAGGATTGATTAGCAATATGCCACATCATTGACGTCAGAGTGCACTTTGTGGATTGATTAGCAAAATGTTCTGTTGATTGCTTATCACTAACCAATCTGGTGGTTGATTGTCTGTTGTTGCTTCTCACAAATGATTATCAGTATGCTGTGTGGGGATTGATTATCAGTGCAGTGTGTGCATTGGTTATCATTACTCAGTTGTATGTATTGATTATTCATAGGCAGGCAGTGTGGGCTGATTGTATGTATTGATTATTTGTAGGTATCCATACTCAGTGAATGCATTGATTATCTATCCATACGCAGTCTATGCCTTGGTTCATGCGCCATTAGGATGCAAAAGTGGAAGGTGCACCATTATGGTTTGCGGATAAAGTTATACATTTCATGCCACCCTAAAGTGCCTGTCACACTATGGCGGATTGAGCAACGGACAGAACTGGACAAAGAATATTCTAGTCTGGTGTTATTCGGACTTGAAATGTATCGATTGTGAAACGGACGGTAACGGTTGATAACGTATCTAATGATCAACGGACAATTCAGAATACAAAAAGAACTATAATGAACGGCAACGGACGTGTAATGGATATGTAATGGATGGGGAACGGACGGTCCGGTAACGGATAATAACCGCATAGGTCAGACCAGCACAATCTGTTACAATGCTCAAAACTTGTAACGGATCAGGCCGGATATGCAATGGACAGAAACTGGATTTTGCCAGATATCAACGGACTTTCTTTGGTTTCTTTCCGTTTCCACAATCCGGTGAGGCGTGACAGAGCCTTTACACACCCTCACCTCTAACCGTCATCATCTATCAGTGTGTAGCTTGCCACACAAGGTTATATCTAGTAATGAGACTGGGCGCAGTGGCCGAACTGGTAGAGCGTGGGCCTCGTCTACAGCTCGGTTCCCGGTCGAGTCAAACCAATGACTTATAAAAATCGATACTTGTCGCTTCCTAGCCAGGCATTTGGCATTATTAAAATACGGCAAGGGGTGGTTAGCTCAGTGTCAGGATAATGTGACTGAGTCGGGTCACAGCGGTAGGACAGCACTATAAAGTCACCATGATATGACCCAACCTGATATGACCTTAGATGTTTCCAGGACGTAAACCTCAAACAACCAACTATTACTGGGTGCGTTCCCCCTCTATATTACTCGGGTACAGGGGGGAAATGTGTTCTACTTGCTTTCAACCATGTCAGTTCACTCAAATTCATGCAGAATAATAGCAAGTGCCATGGTGAGCGGGTCGTAGCTCAGGCAGTATATCGTGTCCACCTGTGAAGGTTTGGGTCATCCGATCGAATCCTGCTTAGTGGACCCATTTGCAGTCTATGCTATTTTCCGTTCCAACCAGTGATCCACAACTGGTTCATCAAAGGATGTGGTATGTGCTGTCCTGTCTGTGGGAAAGTGCATATAAATGATCCCTTGCTGCTTATCGGAAAGAGTAGCCTATGTGGTGGTAGCGGGTTTCCTCCACAAAGAAATATGGCAAATGACCACATGGCTGATGTCATGCAGAATAACACAATAATTCATGTGTAATTAAAAACATAAATATTTATTAGAAAAATTCGAACTTCTGCAGAATAACACCACAATTCATGCGTAATTAAAAACAAATGATTTTTTTTTAAAATTAGAACTACTGCAGAATAACACAATATTTCATGTGTAATTAACAACAAATAAATATTTATTTAAAAATGTAGAACTCCTGCAGAATAACACCATAATTCATGCATAATTAAAAACAAATAAATATTTATTTTTAAAATCTGCAGAATAACACCATAATTCATGCGTAATTAAAAACATCCTGCAGAATATCACCATAATTCATGCGTAATTAAAAACAAATAAATATATTTATTTAAAAAATTAGAACTACTGCAGAATAACACCATAATTCATGTGTAATTAAAAACAAATAAATATATATATTTAAAAAAAAATAGAACTCATGCGGAATAACACCACCAGTCATGTGTAATTAAAAACAAATAAACATCTAAAAATTTAAAATAAATAAAAGTAAATAAAAGTAAATGCGCACCTAATAGGGTGATTCAAATGAAGGACATGAGTGTCCATACGTGGAATGCGCCTGGCAGGTGGGTTGAGTTCAGCCCATCTGCAATCACTTTGCCCACTCACCAACCCGGGCCGTCAGTGTGCCTGCCGTTCACGTGTGTAGAATGAGGTCCTTTCAATGAAGGACGGTGCGTGTATTGTGTCGCATGGAGCTTATTTTGCATTTATACAGACCTGGAGTTCCCCTCCCCCACACACATACCACCACCACCACCACCACCACCACCACCACCACCACCACCACCACCACAACCACCACCCTACCCCACACCCTTCCACTGCCTCTCCTTAAAGCTGCATAGTCCGATGAAATCATCAAATTTTCAAAACCAAACCAATGACCTAAATTTGATTCTATATATCTAGCTTAGATACTGATGCACTTATTAAACATTTGTTGCCACACAGAAGGGAATCGTGAGGCAATTGAATAGATCATGTTACTGCAGAATGCTATGGTGTCAGAGTTTTGGCAACCTTGCCAAAATTAATTTTGCATGGTTGCACTTCAAATATCTCAAAAGTTGGCCACTTAAAAATTACTTTAAGCTAAAGTGAGGCACATTATAACGATCAACCTAATGTATTTATCTCAGAAAATTGTTGAAACTCTGCAACTTTAACTAACCTCCCTCCCTCCTCCCTCTCTCCTCTCTCCTCCCTCCCCCCCCCCCCCCCACCCTCCTCCCTCCTCGCTCCACCCTCCATCCTCCTTCCCTCCTCCCACCTGTACTCGTTCCCCTCTTTATCCCCCCCTCCCCCTATATTCTCTGTTGTTCCTCCTTCTTCCCCTCTTCCTTCTTCCCCTCTTCCTTCTTCCCTCCCTTCTCCCTCCGCTCTCCCCTCTTCTCCGTCCCCCCTCTTTCCTCCCCCCTCTTTCCTCCCCCTCTGTCCTTCCCCTCTTTCCTCCCCCTCTTTCCTTCCCCCTCTTTCCTCCCCCTCTTTCCTCCCCCCTCTTTCCTCCCCCTCTTTCCTCCCCATCTTTCCTCCCCCCTTCTTTCCTCCCCCTCTTTCCTCCCCCTCTTTCCTCCCCCTCTTTCCTCTCCCCCTCTTTCCTCCCCCTCTCTTCCCTCCCCCTCTTTCCTCCCCCTCTCTTTCCTCCCCCTCTTTCCTCCCCCTCTTTCCTCCCCCCTCTTTCCTCCCCCTCTTCCTTCCCTCTCCCCCTCTTTCCCCTCTCCCCCTCTTTCCCTCTCCCATCCTCCCCCCCCCTATCACCCTCCTTAATCCACCCCCCTTCCCCTCCCTCCCCACCCCTCCCTTCCCCTCCCTTCCCCTCCCTTCCCCTCCCCCCTCCCTTTGCCTCCCTTCCCCTCCCCCCTTCCCTTCCCTTCCCCTCCCTTCCCTTCCCCTCCCCTCCCCTCCCATCCCCTCTCATCTCATCTTCCCCTCCCTTCCCCTCCCCTCCCTTCCCATCCCCTTCCCCTTCCCCTGCACACAGGTGCATGACTCGGTGGTGCCTGCGGGGTACCTGGTATACCGTGCTGTATTCCAGGCTGGGCGACCACTAAGTGAGTAATGGCGATTTAACAACAAAGGCCATAACTCATGGTGTGAATAGAAAAGTGTATCCCACCCACCTTGGCTTGGCTTGGCTTGGCTTGGCTTGGCTTGGCTTGGCTTGGCTTGGCTTGGCTTGGCTTGGCTTGGCTTGGCTTGTGTTGCTTGGCTTGGTTTGGTTTGGCTTGGCTTGGCTTGGTTTGGCTTGGCGAAAAGCCGCATACTGTCTGTGGTACGTTAAGTGGTGTGTCCATTTCATACACTGCTCACACATAGCTGAAAGAAAAAGAAAGAAGGAAAGAAAGAAGGAAGGAAAGAAAGAAAGAAAGAAAGACAGAAAGAAAGAAAGAAAGAAAGAGAAAGGTGGGGGAAAAGGAAGGAAGCAAAGAGGGACTGCGGGAAGAAGCGCGGATGGAAAAAAGGGAAGGACTGATGGTGTGGAACAAAAGAAAGAGAAGGAAAGAAATGAAGATGATGGAATAAAATCAATGGTCCCTGCTATAGTTTCGCTGACTCAGTCATAATCATTTTATTATTCACCACAGCGTGCAAATAGCTGGGAAATAGAAATAGAGAGAAAAACAGAAAGCTGGATAAAATAAATTAATCAATCAATTAATAGTGCCGGTGTAGAGTGCAGTGTGACCGTAATGATGTATCCATTTCGCCCTTTGAACGAACGCTTGTGGATGACGTCACACTAAGGGCCCTCTAGCGGCCGGGTCCGACATGCCTCGTTAGTCTCCGACTCTGGTCTAGTCTCGCCTCGAGAGCCTTCCCGTCGGAGAGCTCGGCTAATGATTAGTGCGTGAGTTCGGCACAGATTACAGTTGGGTTTGAGCATGTATGTACATGTGAGTGGATATCAGAGTCGGGCTTGGAAAGTGCGTGGGTGAGTTGGAGGCTGCGACACGGCGCGGCCAACACGCAGCGCCCGTGTCACCATCTGGCGGGAAACAGTGGAACTAATACTGGTCCCTACTCCCTTTCGCTTTCTCTCTCTCGCCCTCTCCCTTCTCCTTCCCCTTCTCATTCCCATTCTGCTCCTTCTCCTTTTCCTTCTCCTTTTCCTTCTCCTTCTCCTTCTTCTCCTCCTCCTTCTCCCTCTTTTCCCACTCTCGCCCTCCTGCCCCTTCTCCCACTCTCGCCCTCCTGCCCCTTCTCCCACTCTCGCCCTCCTCCACCCTCTCCCTCCTCCACCCTCTCCCACTCTCGCCCTCCTCCACCCTCTCCCATTCTCGCCCTCCTCCACCCTCTCCCAGTCTCGCCCTCCTCCACCCTCTCCCAGTCTCGCCCTCCTCCACCCTCTCCCAGTCTCGCCCTCCTCCACCCTCTCCCACTCTCGCCCTCCTCCACCCTCTCCCACTCTCGCCCTCCTCCACCCTCTCCCACTCTCGCCCCTCCATCCCCTCTCCCACTCTCGCCCTCCTCCACCCTCTCCCACGCTCGCCCTCCTCCACCCTCTCCCACTCTCGCCCTCCTCCACCCTCTCCCACTCTCGCCCTCCTCCACCCTCTCCCACCCTCTCCCACTCTCGCCCTCCTCCACCCTCTCCCACTCTCGCCCTCCTCCACCCTCTCCCACTCTCGCCCTCCTCCACCCTCTCCCACTCTCGCCCTCCTCCACCCTCTCCCCTCCCCTCCTCCACCCTCCTCCCCCTCCTCCACCCTCTCCCACTCTCGCCCTCCTCTCCCACTCTCGCCCTCCTCCACCCTCTCCCACGCTCGCCCTCCTCCACCCTCTCCCACTCCTCGCCCTCGACTCGTCCCGCTCTTATACTCCTCATCATCTTCATCTATCTTGCCTGCCCCGCGACCCCCCCCATATGGTCTATCCTCCCGCCATTTGGCTCTTTTACTGTATATATACAGTAAAACCTCTCTATACCGACCCCTCCAGTAACCTCTCTAGACCGACCCCTCCACATATCGACCCCCTCCCCTATATCGATCGCTTTATTTGCTTCACACCTAGATAAAGGATTCACCTGGTACTCACAGTAAAAACCGTCGAAAAGCGGGTCAATGAAATGAGAGCCTAATTTCACAATCTAAGAAGCAACATTTATTCTTTGTAGATGTCTTCATATTTCCCCGCTACCCTTCAGTTGAAAAATATAATAAAACATCTAGTTTAATAAGATTTAAAGTGAAATCGATGGCGTTCTATGGCTGCCATCTCGTCATTTTGCATTCTCTCCCATTTCACCAACTCTGTGCCGATATAAGTATCCATTTGATACTGGAGGCAGGCATTCTACTTCCTGTACAATTGATACTAAGGCTATTTTCACCCGTATTTACACTACGTTGTCGTTCACCCGTGTACTACAAGTACCGGGTGAATCTTTTATCTAGGTCACACCTAACTCTCTAAACCGACCACCTCCCTAAATGGACCACTTAAAGTCGGTCCCGTGGTCGGGTCTATGTTGAGGTTTTACTGTATATAAGATATACTGCACTGAGGGTGCGGTATGACGTCACGGTGAGGTTGTTGATCTGCCTTTAAAATACCGCGGGGCGTACATACTCACTACAGTATAACCCCGTTAAGCCAAACTTGATTTGTTTGTTGTTGTTTTACGTCCTAGCAACATCTAAGGTCATATCAGGACGGAACCAATAGATGCATATACAGTATAACCCCGTTAAACCAAACTTGAAGGGACCCTAGAAATTTGTTTGGATTAACCGATCATTGGTTTAACCAAACTTTCACTTTGAAAGTTTGAGTAAGAGTGTATTGCACATGTAATATACAATGTTTGTGGACACTTTGATTATTGTTTTTTATATATGTACAATATAAACTCATTAAACCAAGCTCAGTTAATCCAAACGGCGGCAAAATACTACCATTTATCATATAAAAAAAAGTCAGATGACCTTATAATCACATGGAAGTTTGGTTTAACCATACCGGAGTGGCATGGGCTCCGACATTTTTGTTTGGATTAACCGATAATTTGGATTAACCGACTTTGGTTTAACCAACTTTTTTATATGATAAATGGTAGTATGTTGACGGGCCGCCGAAAATAGTTTGCAATAACGAATCGTTTGGTTTAACCGAGCTTGGTTCAACGGGGTTGTACTGTATTAAGGACAGGTACTGGTGTAGCAGTATAACTCTGTCCCTGTAATTCCTGCCCCCTGTCCATAATATACAGGAATAAAGCTAGGATTCCTTACATGCGGTGTGCGGTATGCGAATGCGGCAAAAAATCGAAAAGCATCTAAGTCAATGGGGGTGATTCCTTACACGCGGTATGCGGCATGCGAATACTGAATCGGTCCATGTACCGATCGGTGCGGCATGCGAATGCGAATGCTGCTGCGTTTGCCATAGAGAACAGTGGTGAGGAAACCTGACACTGTGTGTGGGTGTGTGTGTGGGTGTGGGTGAAAGGACCCATCCCGTAATCACCCGGCACGCCGCATGCCGCATACCGTGTGTAAGGAATCCTAGCTTAAAGGGTGCATTCCATATACGCGTAATGCGTTATGCGTTACGCGTTATGCGTTATGCGAATGCCAGCATTCCATATACGCGTAATGCGTAATGCGTTATGTGGCGCACGACTGGCTATATTTAAAAAATAAAAATAAACAATTATTCTCCATACTGCTCTGTATGTGACCAAATATTGCATGTATATCTATGTAACTTTTTGTATGTCACATGGGGGTTCCTACCTTTATTATAACCAAATTATAGATAAGTATTCATATTTCTGTGCATATGGTAGCATTTTTAGCTTTCCCCTAACCCTATGTCTTCCTGGTGCCCAGCTAACCATGTGTTTCCAATTAGCACCCCTCTGACTCAGGTTTCTATTCACATCCAGCTTGACGCATAACGCATTACGCACCGATCGCTACAGGGACCGATCGGGATAATGAATTTCTGACGCATTCGCATTCGCATTACGCATTACGCGTGTATGGAATGTAGCGCATAGGTTTCAAGGCGTTTCGATTTTTTGTTGCATTCGCATTCGCATTCGCATTACGCATTACGCATATATGGAATGTGCCCTTAAAGCTTTAAATGCCAATATTGTGCTGACCCCTTGAAAATGAAATTTGTCCTCAGTGTTTACAATACTGAAGTGATCTCCAAGAGAACTTAGCATTGTTTTCTTTCTTCTGTTCATCTAATCAAATAGGTGTATGGAGCTTGTTATGCTTGTAAAGACAGACCTCAGCCTCCTCATTGTGAAAATGGTGTAAAATCCCCGTCACATTTTAAACAAAACCGCATAATGTGGGATATCGGGTCATGGTGCCGGTGTTGCGGATTACGAGGGACACCAGTTTCCGTGGTACGCATCGCTTCTGCACATGCATCAAAATCGAACAGCATCGTCACTAACCTTATAAATTTAACATAATGTTTTTGGTAAAGAAGTTTTCTACATGTGTACCAAACGATTTGTTTCTAGATGGTGTAATTTGACAGATATTTGACTTTTTCTGTATTTTCTGTATGAAGATTGCTCACGACCATTGACAATGCCTTGAGTTTGACGATACGCGCAGTGCAAAACGTTAGTTTTATTCAAAATTAATAGAATTCAAGAACCCTAACCTTATAAATTTAATATAGTCTTCATGGTAAAGATGCTTTCTATATGTGTACCAAGCGATTTGTTTCTAGATGGTGTAATCTGGGAGATATTTGACTTCTTCTGTATGAAGATTTGCTCACGGCCGTTAACAATGCATTTGAATGGAAGTGTCCCTCGGAATCCGCATCATCGGCGCCCTGGTTTCCCAGTGGGGCAGCACTATAAAGTCGCCCACTGTCGCAAGGCGGTGCCGGCCCCGATAAGACCTTAGATGTTAAAAGGACGTAAAATTCATCAACCAACAAAACAAACAAACCAACCAACCAACAAAACACATTGCAGCGTGTGTGTTGCATTATGCTTCGCATGCCTGGATATGGTTTGGGGGGCCAATTTTATATCGGAGATTATTATCCAATTTCAGTTTGATTCCGTTATAATATTGCCGGGAGGGAAAATGGCGCCAGACTTGCGCATTAAATGCGGGTGATGGCTGAGTGCGTGGCTATAGCCCTGTCACCCTACGACACTACACACTCCTTGTTATACGGCATCGCTCGTCAAGGGGTCGCGAAAGTTTTGTGTATGCACAAAACTTTCGATGTGCGACAACGTGTGGCTGTTACATCGGGCCTACTTTAGACATACGCCAAGGTACGTTGTACAAACCTATGGCCAACATATGACCAATGTATGACCAATGTCCCTCCCACTGGGGATAGGTTACTCATAGGCTATGTATACGCTGGCCATATGCCGAGAATGCGGGAAGCACATTAGTCATAGGTTTAGCCGTACGTTCTATGATACACTGTCATACACTAACAATATGTCGCACATATGTTCTGCGTACGCTCAGTACATTGCGCTGATGTCTAACGGGTAACTTGTCCCCGCCTCCCGCCCCCCCACCCATGCGCAAAAATTCCGACATATCTCGACGTAAGAAAGTGATTTTAGCCGTTGGCCACGCACTTGCGCGATGCATCGTAATGGTACAGGGCCATTCCACACGGGCTGCCCTGCCTACACACTGCACACACACACTGTTCAACCAGATCTGATGGCCGAATGAGTTTGTCCTGTTTGGGAGGCCATATGATCGTGGGTTCGAACCTTGGTCGAGTAAAACCAATGACTTAACTTGTTGCTTCCTAGCCTGGCACCCGGCATTATTAGGATAGGGCAAGGTCTGGTTGTCAGGATAATGTGACTTAGTGGGATATCAGGTCATGGTGCTGGTGGCCTGGTCTCCCAGTGGGTCAGCACTATAAAGTCACCATGAGTGCGCACTGTCACAAGTTGGTACCTGTCCTGATATGACCTTAGATGTTGCCAGGATGTAAAAACTCCAGCAACCAACCCCCCTCCCCACCTTCACCCCCTTTCATTCCATAACTCAAGCCTTATGGCTGGCGCACACCTCCCGTTTACGACCTAAAACTGCCCGTTTCCCGCATAAAACTGGGTATTAGTCGTTAGGTGTGCGACCCCTGCGCACACCAGAGCCTTGCGATTCACGACTTAAAACTCAGTTTTAGGGCTTAAAACTGGAATCTTATAAGATTCGACAAATGAATCGGCCAGTTTTAAGTCGTAAACGGGTCGCGAGTCGCAGTCAGTTTTAGTGCGAATCATAAACGGGAGGTGTGTGCCAGCCATTAGCCCAACCAGCATACAGCTCATCACAGATGGCACTTGCGCCCACCACCTCACACTTGCACCCTATAAAGTTGCATCGTCCGATGGTTTTGAGTTTCTGACATTTTTCTGAGATTAGTATATTAAATTGATTATTATAAACTACCTTAATTTAGTTTGAAGTAACTTTTAATTGAAATGGCTACCTTTTGAGATATTTGAAATTCAAACATGTGAAAATAATTTTTCATGCCAAAACTCTGATACCATAGGCTTCTGCAGTAACAGGTTCTATTAAATCGACTCAGCGTTCCCTTCTACATGGCAACAAATACTTAATAAGTACATCGTATCTAAGTTAGATATCTAGAATCAAATCTAGATAATTGTTTTGATTTTGCTTCATCGGACTATGCAGCTTTCAAATGCAGTCTGAATGCGCCCTGAATGACGTCACGGTCTACGCGTCGTGGGTGTATCAACACGACGGTGTAGTTAGTTAGCCGGTTAGTTAGTACGCTCGGCCTGCTGGTTAATCCGCCCCGTGTCGGCTGCCCCTACTGCTTCTCCTATTTCTCCTCCTTCTCCTGCTGTTGCCGCCTCTGCTGTCTCGAGCAGCCTCGCCAGGGGGTGCCACCTACATATGCGTAATTCAATTGTGCCGGCGCTTAGCTCGGCGCGCGCAACATCAAAGACTGTCAGGACTTTGCCGCGTCTTACTCCCTTTTGGAGAGTAAGATGCTCGGCCGGGTCCATTTACGACAGTGCGCCATTACAAGGTCCTTTCATCAGCGGGCCCCGCCCCGCCCCGCCCCGCCCCGCCCCGCCCCGCCCCGCCCCGCCCCGCCCCGCCCCGCCCCGCCCCGCCCCGCCCCGCCCCGCCCCGCCCCGCCCCGCCCCGCCCCACCCAGCCCCATTCCTCACCCACACCTCCTTCCTCTCCCTTCCTCTCCCTTCTTCATTCCTCTCCCTTCCTTTCCCTTCCTCCCCCTTCCTCCCCATTCCTCTCCCTTCCTCTCCATTCCTCTCCATTCCACTCCCTTCCTCTCCATTCCACTCCCTCCTTTCCCTTCCTCCCCCTTCCTCTCCATTCCCTTCCTCTCCATTCCCTTCCTCTCCATTCCCTTCCTCTCCATTCCCTTCCTCTCCTCTCCATTCCCTTCCTCTCCTCTCCCCTCTCCTCCCTTCCTCTCCTCCCTCCTCCTCCTCCTCCCCTCCTCCTCTCCTCCTCTCTCCCCCTCTCTCCCTCTCCCTCCTCTCCTCTCTCCTCTCTCTCCTCCTCTCCTCCTCTCTCTCCTCTCCTCCTCCCCTCCTCTCCTCCTCTCCTCTGCCCCGCCCCCACATCTCTGACAGACGGCACGTAAGCTGACAAAGCGAGGAGGGTCGGGCAGTGGTGCCCGCAGCAGTAAAGCACGTTGAGAGAGGCGAATGAGGTGACCGGGCAGCGACACATTTGCTCAGTTGCTATGGAAACCAGGGGTGTAGATCAGCACCGGATGTGGCTGGTGACACGCTCGCTGCTCGCCCGGCGGGGTTTATGAACCCACGTCAGACCCCCCCACCCACCCCCACACCTCTGGAAGGACTTCCATTCGCGGTGGTGGTTTAGTGGTGGTGGTGTAGTGGTGGTGTAGTGGTGTTGTGGTGATTTCTACCTGTCCTTCCCCCCCCCCTCCCCCCTCCCGCCCAAGATGAGTGGAATGTAGCCTTCAGCTAGCTGACCACTGCCATCTCTAGTGTATCATGGTCACGTGACAACCGGATGTGCTGTCTGAATGGGTAAGAGCGCAGGCTTCCCTCTGGAACTTGGAAGGTCGGGAGTTCGAATCCCGGTCGAGTCAAACCAGTGATTTATAAACTTGATACTTGTCACTATCTAGCGTGGTACTCGGCATTAATAGGATAGGACAGGACAAGTACTGGCGAGCGCAGTATCAGGATAATGTGACTGGGATATCGGGTCATGGTGCCAGTGGCCGGGTCTTTGCCAATGGGGCAGCACTGAAAAGTCGGCATGACTGCGCACTGTTGCAAGTTGGTGCAAGACGGAAAACAAACAAGCTAATAATGGTCACGTGACTGGTCAGGAGTTAGTTGGTACCATCCGCCCCTCACGCGCTGGTGGTGAGGTCAAGAGGGGGGCAGGGGCGTTTTGAAGGATGGGTTGAGGCGGGTGGTGGTGGTGGTGGTGGAGGTGGTGGGTGGCAGAGGCACCCAGAAATCAATGCTGTACACTACTGGTCAGTCAGTGTATTGCTGATGCCTGTGTGTCGGAGGTCAATACTGCCTCAGCGGTAACTCTAAAGTGCCATGCTGAAGAGAGGCTGTATAGAACAGGTCCGTGCAACAAGGCACCTGATCAGAAATGATCACTCGAGGGGGATTGCACTTTTAACAGAAAGATACAGGCTCCTCTTTCACGGATTTCCGCGATTTTTTAATATTGTTCAATTAATGTTATACATCCTGAAGCGTGCATTCCTTACACGCGGTATGCGAATGCGGCAAAAAATCGAAAAGCATCTAAATCAATGGGGGTGATTCCTTACACGTGGTATGCGGCATGCGAATACTGAATTGGTCCATGTAGCGATCGGTGCGGCATGCGAATGCTGCTGCGTTTGCCATAGAGAACAGTGGTGAGGGTGTGTGGGTGTGGGTGTGGGTGAAAGGACCCATCCTGTAAGCACGCCGCATGCCGCATAACGCGTGTAAGGAATCCTAGCTTGATTCCTCAGGGATGAAAGATCTCCGCGATTCCGCTGATTTCTCGGATTTTTCAATCCCGCAGCACCATCAGTGTATACTAATATGTGGTGCTGAGACCGCACACTATCAGCGTACACTACTAATATTAATAAATGCTCCAAATGGCGCAGCACTATCAGCGTATACCAATATATATGTAACCCGACTTCCGGGAATTTTCCGCGATTCCCTTACAATGCTAAACCTATGGGAGAATACCTGCATTTCCACTTTTTTTCCCGGAGACCACTTTCATCCTTGATTCCTTAGCATTTTGTTTATGACAAAATTGGTCCGTTTGAATCCCGTTCTTATATGACCTGAGATGCTACTAGAACATCAAACCCAAGCAATAATGGGCGATAATATAGGCACAATAGGGATAGTTGAAACCTGATTCCTGGCATTTCCCCCACGGTTCCCTGATAGTACTAATCCTGTAGGGTTTTCGCGGAAATCCGCCATCGGTGGAATAATCCCGGCTTGTTTTCCGCGATTTTTGACGGAGTATGCTTTCTGGCTTGCACCATTTTACAGGTTATTTCCCTGGCGTTAGATAAATAAGTAGAGGTGAATGGCGACCATGTTTAAATAGGAACAACTGTTTTCATAGGAATGAGCTTTCTAAATTCAAAGTCTCTATTGATGCATAATTGATTGTATGCTTTTGCACTATCTAAGGGCGATTGTTGAATATAATATATATAAAAAACAGTTCTCGCCGTGAATATGGTCTATGCTGCTGACACGGCGTAAATAAACCGTCAATCAATCAATGTCGGAATCAAATGCAAGCAACCTGTTTAGACCTGGTCCCAGTATGCAGTGTCTATATATGTTGGTGTAGAGTTGATGAACTGGGAGATGACGCTAACACCAATGCTTCTAAAGTTTACATTATTTAATCAATTCTGCACTTCAAACATAGTGGGCCATGATGGATAAATATTTGAAGAACACATTTCACATATTAGATTGAAACTTAATGGTTGTGCATAGCCCAAGCCTTCTGACACTTGTTCTATAACCGTAATTAGCAGCCCTATCATCGGGAGCAACTAACGATAGCTCTATTTTTCATACTTTATGGTGGCCCCACTTTTCAGTCTAGGGTTGGTCCTATTTTTTTGTAGTCTTGGGGACAGGGCGGGGCTCAATTTTTGTTTGTGCTATTCGGCTCAGATGTGGCCCTGTCTATATCCAAATATCTGATAGTATCTTGTGGTGGTGGTGGTGGTGGTGGTGGTGGTGGTGGTGGTGAGGAGACTGCCTCGTGTTTATCTGTCTACATGCAGAAGGGTCGTACTTACCAGACACACACACCTGCTCCCCTTCCTCTCCCTTCCTCCCCCTTCCTCCCCCTTCCTCTCCCTTCCTCTCCCTTCCTCTCCCTTCCTCTCCCTTCCTCTCCCTTCCTCTCCCTTCCTCTCCCTTCCTCTCCTCCCCTCCCCTCCCCCACTCCTCCCCTCCCCTCCCCCTCCCCTCCCCCCTCTCCTCCCCCTCCCCTCCCCCTCCCCTCCCCCCTCCCCCCTCCCCCCTCCCCTCTCCCCTCCCCCCTCCCCTCCCCTCCTCTCCCCTCCCCTCCCCTCCCCCTCCCCTCCTCCCCTCCCCTCCCCTCCCCTCCCCTCCCCTCCCCCCTCCCCTCCCCTCCCCTCCCCTCCCCGCCCCCTCTCTCACTCTCACCCTCCTGCCCCCTCTCCCACTCTCACCCTCCTGCCCCCTCTCCCACTCCTGCTCTCCTCCACCCTCTCCCACTCTTGCTCCCTTCCCAGACACACAAACACACACACACACAGAAATGTGAACCATGCGCTAACCAGAAATAAGGCATTGACATTCCGCACCACATTTCGTCAAGTAATTTTCTAATTTATTTTATAGTGGTTTCTTTTTTTTTTTTTATTAATATGTTTTCATTTACTTGGTGAATTGGAATGGATAATTACTCGGCTTGACAGGGGATACTTTCCCCGGGACACTTTGTTTTATACGTACCTTCGGAGTAATGTAATGTAATGTGTTGCAACGATATGTGTTACCTTCTACTCGTCTAGTTAGGTGTATCTAATACTGTACAGGGATGAAATATCTCCGTGATTTCGCGGATTTCCGGGATTTTTCAATCCTGCAGCACAATCAGTGTATACTAATATGTGGTGCAGACACCGCCGCACTATCAGCGTATACTACTACTAAATGCTTTAAACTCTGCAGCACTAGCAGCGTATACTACTAATACGTGCTTCAAACGGTGCAGCACTATCAGCATATACCAATATATATATATATCAGAGATGAAAGACCTCCGCGGTTTCGCGGATTTCCGGGATTTCTTATATCCACCGATCAATGTTAAACAAAATTCCAAAAGATGGGATGTATATAGGACAACAGTTCGGTGGTTCGAATCCCGTTCTTATATGACCTTAGATGTAGTTAGAACATAAAACCTAAGCAAGAAATTGTTAGATATGCGCGATAATTCAGTCACAACAAGGCTTACTTCAGACCTGACTTCCGGTATTTTTCCGCGATTCCCTGACAATGCTAAACCTATGGGAGAATATCAGCATTTCCGCTTTTTTTCCCGGAGACCACTTTCATCCCTGATATATGAAACCCGACTTCCTGAAAACGTCCGCGATTCCCCGACAATGCTAAACCTATGGGAGAATGTCTGCATTTCCGCTTTTTTTCCACCCCGGAGATCACTTTTATCCCTGAATACAATATCATGCATTACACTGTCACACCCTGCTGTCAGCTGCCGTCCTAACTGTCTGCCGCTTCTTCTTTTGCAGGCTTCGCCTTTGTGACCTTCGAGTGTGAAGACATAGTCGATAAAGTATGTGAAATCCACTTCCATGAGATCAATAACAAAATGGTAAGTGCACAGTTTATTTATTTGTTTGACTACATATTTTAGACTTGAATTGAAATGCATAATATATAGGTGCTTTTTCCCATTCCATTATTACTTTTCAATAATAATTATAAATACCTTTTTAAAATTATATCTGAATAATTAGGCAGGTCAATAAGCATAGTGTACAAGATCAATAGGTATAATGGTACACGATTAATAGCCGTAATGTACAAGAGTAATATCCCGAAGTTACAAGATCAACCGCTAGAACATCAATGCCTGCAGAATTCTATGTAATTGTGGGTTTAAAAACTAATAACAGACAACAGCTTTCCACTGCTGAAGAAAAGGTCGAATTTGGTATCATTTTTATACCATTTTTTTTATATGAAGAAATTGGTATAAAAACTATATTGCTGGCTAATGAAACATGGCCGTTTTGTGCCTCATCCTGTACCTGATAATGGTGATGCCGACTAGTGTGTGCATGTCCTCGTGTGCAGGGCTGAGTTGGCTGAGGAATTCTGGTGTAGGCTGCATGGTAGTGCTTGGTTTTGTCCCGCCTTGCTCCGAGCTGTCCGTGCCGGCTGCTAAGTTCTAGCCCACATACATAGCACATAACGCCTAGAGTTGCGTCATAGAATTCAGCAATCTCGCTTAATATCTTTTGATCCAACCTAGGCTCATTTTGATTTTGTATCCCCTATACCGGGTCATGTTTAATAATGTAGATATATATCTAGATATATATATATATCTAGAGATATATATGTACGTATATATGTAGATTTATATGTAGATATATATCTAGATGTATATCTAGATATATATATCTAGATGTAAATCTAGATATATTTATATCTAGATATATACTCTAGATATATATCTAGATATATATAATCTAGATATATATATATCTAGATATATATGTAGATATGTACCTCTAGATATATATATAGGCATTAATATTTAGGCATATATATGCAAATGTGTATATATATATGTAGATTATGTCCAGATAATTTACCTGTATACATATATAGTAATACTAGCTAGACCTCATAGCTAGGCTAGGCTTCATGGCATTCATTTATTTGGTTCTGCAATATCTCGTCACCTACCAAGCACCAAGGGATCAACCAGAATTTACCCCCGCTCCTCTTCAAAATGGCAAATCTAAAGCAAATATATACACATGTGCAATCATGGAATGTATAGTATATTTTCTAAAGCACATTTGATATCTAAAAGATGCTATGTGTCATGTAAAATTATAAATTAATATATTTATAGCATATATATTGTATAGTATTATGTATATATATGTATTTATGTACAAATAAATAAGGATTATTGCCTGGCTTCACATGGGGGGTGCCCCTGATTCGCTAGCTAATTGGGACGTTGCCCGGGCGGTCTCCCTTCCTCCCTCCCTTCCTCCCTCCCTTAGCGGTGCGGCGAGGTGGCGAGGTGGCGCCACCTGGCTGTCGTTGACTGTTGGCGGATCGGCGTGCGCATCTGAGTAGTGTACCTTCGTTTTCAGGTCGAGTGCAAGAAAGCGCAACCCAAGGAAGTGATGCTGCCGCTGCAGGCCCTCGGCACCGAGAACGGGGTGGCAGGTACGCACAGGGCTCTTGCCTTTCTCACGGGCCGCTTTGCCCACCTTCCTCGTCTCTTTTCTAGGTCGAATGCAAGAAGGCTCAGCCCAAGGAAGTGATGCTGCCACAGGTGGCTAGAGGTAGGGTGTTGGGGTGTGTCTGTCTGTATGTATGTGTGCGCGTATGGCACCTACACTGAGCTTGTGTGTGTGTGTGTGTGTGTGTGTGTGTGTATGTGTGTGTGTGTGTGTGTGTGTGTGTGTGTGTGTGTGTGTGTGTGTTGCTGCGCGCGCATGGCACCTACACTGAGCTTGTGTGTGTGTGCGTGTGTGGAGAGAGAGGGACAGGGGAGATTGGGTGGATGGGTATAGTTTGTCTCTCCCCTCTCCCCTTCCCCCCCCCCCCCCCCCCCCCCCCCCCCCCCGCTCCGCCCGGGTCCTCCCGTGCTGGTCGCTGTGTGCGCCCGTAGTCTGCCCGTGCTGGTCGCTGTGTGCGCCCGTAGTCTGCCCATGCTGGTCGCTGTGTGCGCCCGTAGTCTGCCCGTGCTGGTCGCTGTGTGCGCCCGTAGTCTGCCCGTACTGGTCGCTGTGTGCGCCCGTAGTCTGGCCGTGCTGGTCGCTGTGTGCGCCCGTAGTCTGCCCGTGCTGGTCGCTGTGTGCGCCCGTAGTCTGGCCGTGCTGGTCGCTGTGTGTGCCCGTAGTCTGGCCGTGCTGGTTGCTGTGTGCGCCCGTAGTCTGGCCGTGCTGGTCGCTGTGTGTGCCCGTAGTCTGCCCGTGCTGGTCGCTGTGTGCGCCCGTAGTCTGCCCGTGCTGGTCGCTGTGTGCGCCCGTAGTCTGCCCGTGCTGGTCGCTGTGTGCGCCCGTGCTGGTCGCTGTGTGCGCCCGTAGTCTGCCCGTGGGCTCCCGGCTTCCGCCTCTAATGGCTAGTACTACTAGTAGCAGTACTGTGTCCTGATATGGCTTTAGATGTTGCCAGGATGTAAAACCCCAACAAACAACAAAGCAGTTGAAGTACTCGCCTCTGCTTCCCCCCCCCCCCCCTAGCTTTCCGCTCGTCCTGATAATGTGATATGGCCATAGATGTTGCCAGGACTCCAAACAAGCAATTAAGCCAGTTTTCCGCCCCCCCCCCCCCCTCGCACCTCAGGTATATATGCTGGGGAGGAGTGCAGCAGAGGCGAGTGCTTTGTTTGTTGGGTTTTATATCATATATATATATATATATATATATATATATGTATATGTATATATATATATATATGTTAATTACAAAGAATTTTACTTTTAACGCAGGCACCCTCATAATTAATAGACTTTTTTTTATGGCAAAACAAATTTACCAAAAAAAATGGGCGAGTAATGTTGCTTTTGTGAAGCTTAGATGTTGCTAGGACGTAAAACAACAAACAAACTGAAGCTTTAATGGCAAAGTGTGTATGTTTGGATGGGGGACGCAGGGGGCTGACCTCAGTAGCTCCCTGCTATTGTGCTGTGGTAACTAGCTCTACTAGTTGTAGTGCAACTTCCCAGTGTAGCAATATAAAAGTTTCTCCCTTTGATTGCATATTAATCAGGGATGAAAGATCTCCGCGATTTCGCGGATTTCCGCGATTTTTTATATTTACGTTATACAAAATGCCAATGAATCAGTATGCATATGACAACAGTTGGTTAGTTTGAAAGTCATTTGTATGACCTTAGATGTTGCTAGAACATAAAACCCAACCAAGAGTTACGTATGGACGATAATACAGTCACAAAAATGATAGTTGAAACTTGACATTCCGCATTTTTCCCCGATTCGCTGACAGTGCTAATCCTATCTAGTGAAATCCACATTTTCGCGGAAATTCGCCATCGGTGTTTCCGCGTTTTTTTCCCGGAGACCACTTTCATCCCTGATTAATATACCGGAATTACCCCCCCCCCCCACCACCACCACCCAACACTATACTGGAATAAAGCTGCCTCGCCCATCCCCTGCAATAATATACTAGAATAAAACTTTCCCCACAGGGTCAATTATATACGCATCTTGTATTGCTCTATCCAGATTAAAGCCGCCCCAAAATGCTATGTAGAGCAACTTTGCATTGCTGTTCTCTTTATATAACAAAATAGGTGCATGGAGGGTTTTAACGTTGTAAAAGACGACTTCTCCCTCTTCATTGTAAATATGGTGTAAAAATCGCAGCACACTTTTACAAAATACAGGTTACGAAAAAACTTGAAAATTAAAAAAAAAAACTAATATAGAAACTACTAACACCCAAAACCGCAAAGGTTGGCCCGAGAAAGATCAGGTAAAGACTCCTGAGTGCGGGACCAGACCAATCCAGTATCACAGCTGTCCAGCGTTGAAAACAAGCACCCTCACAGGAGCTTATACCTTATGGGCAGAATAAAAAACTTGTCACCAAAAAAAACACAAAAAACAACAAAGCACGGCGTGGTGGCGGCTTGTCTACTTTGCATTACATGTCAGGCATTCACGGGGAGGCAATGTTATACTAGGGAGGCAGCATTATACCAGAATAAGATCACTTCTTCAGCAGTTTTATTTTCTGCCAAATGTTAGCAGGAGGGGAGCAAAGCTATTCCGGGGGAGGGTGGCAATATTACTCCCGTAGGGGTCCTTCAAAATCATCATTTTCACAAGTGTACATTTTTCACGGTCCTCGGCCCGCTTCTCCTTCCCACCATGGGTACAATAAAAATGCTGATAGGGTGAAAGATATCCAATTTCACGGATTTCCGCCATTTTCTTTTTAATTGATCGATTATTGGTTAGTTTGAATTCCATTCATATGACCTGAGATGTTAATAGAACATAAAACTCAAAAAGTTTAGGTATGTGCGATAACATAGGCACATAAAGGATAGTTGAAACCTGACTTCGTGTGTTTTTTCCGCGATTCCCTGACAGTGCCAATCCTATGGGAGGAAAGTCCGCGTTTTCGCGGAAATTCGCTGTCAGTGTAATAATCTCGGCCTGATTTCCCGCTCTTTTTTTTGCCGGAGACCACTTTCACCCTAGATGATTTGACCGACATTTAACAAAAGCACATGATGGTGGGTCTTACCCGCCTCCCCCAACCCCCATCCGCAACAATGGATTATACGTGTGTGAAAATGTTGATAGTTGTGAAGGACCCCTTACATCCGTCCTCCGAGAGGAGGCTGATGGCGGGTGGAGGAGGGGCGGGCCACGGCTGCTGACATGGCAGTTTGCCACAGCGCATTGATATCGTCATGTAGACAGAGTGTAGGGAATATAGAACAGGGATGAAAGATCTGTGCGATTTCGCTGAGTTCCAGAATTTTTCCTGTAGCTATAAGTGCGCTCGTCCGTCCGTCCTGATATGACCTTAGATGTTGCCGGGACGTAAAACTCCAACAACCAACCAACCACCCAATACATACATTTCACGCTGCAGCACCATCAGCGTATACTAATATGTGGTGCAAACGCCGCAGCACTAGCAGCGTATACTACTAATACGTGCTTCACATGGCGCAGCACTATCAGTATCAGCTGATACTACTAATACGTGCTTCAAATGGCGCAGCACTATCAGCGTATACTGCTAATACGTGCTTCAAACGGCACAGCACTATCAGCGTATACTACTAATACGTGCTTAAAACGCCACAGCACTATTACCGTATGCCAATATGTATGAAACCTGACTTCCGGGAATTTTCAGCGATTCCCTGACCATGCTAAGCCTATGGGAGAATATCAGCATTTCCGCTTTTTTTGCCGGAGACCACTTTCATCCCTGTATAGAGTTGCTGCCCCTGCCACTGTGAGGGCCCCTAGTCTGTGCAGCTATGGTGTGTGCTCCTGTTAGTAACTAACAAAGACCCGGCTGCACCTTTTCTGGTAGTGCTAGTTCTTACTGGTCCCGTCGCCTATGTTGACCTCTTGTTGATTGTTACTGTTAGTCGGTACCTTGTTGTGTGTGTTTGCTTACTGCTCCTAGTTAGGTGACACACCAAACTGACTACATAAGGTGTGTGTGTTGGGGAGGGGGGTTGCATTCTGGGTGGAATATTATCTTGGACAAGTGCAGGGCTCGTACGGGGCATGGAAAGTCTTGAAAACTTCATTTGCCCCATTTCAAGGGATTGAAAAGCCTTGAATGTAACCTATTTTTGATAATTAGTCTTGAAAAGCCTTAAATTCCATTAAACTTTCCCCACTGATCTAAATTAGTCGGAAATCGCCATTCGGAATGAAAATTTTGGACTCAGGTCTGTATGGGGCCTGGAAAGCCTTTAAAAGTCTTGAACTTAATCTGTCCCATTTCAAGGCCTTGAAAAGCCTTGAATTTAATCTATTTTGGGTAATAAGTCTTGAAAAGCTTTGAATTCTCTCCCCATGAAACTCTCCCCATAGATCTAAATTATTCCGAAATTGCCATTCCAAATGGCGATTTCGGACTAAATCCAAATGAAAATATTCTTGAATTCTTCATCAAAAACAGCCTTGAAAAGCCTTGAAATAGCCTTGAATTCCATATGTTCACATGTGTACGACAGACCCTGTGAGCGGGACTGTAAATTGGATGGAATAAGCGAATAGGTTAAAAAATAAAGTGCAGCCTGGTTCCCCCCTCCCACATACCGAAGGTCATGGGTTCGAAGCCAATGACTTACCAAATTTATACTTGACACTATCTAGCCTGACACTCGGCATTTAATAGATAGGATAGGATACTGGTTTGCTCAGTATCAGGAGAATGGTATATCGATCGACTCATGGTGCTGGCGTGGCGGCCCCGTCTTCTTCCCATGGGGCAGCATTGTATGGACGCTATCAATGTGCACTGTCATCACAACTGAGTTCAACAAACAAACAGAAGGCAGGTTTCGGCTGATTCTGATCACATTCACACGCGTGGCAGTGACGGGCGATGACTTTGGCCAGTGCCATCACGTGACCTTATCACACCCACACCCACACACACAGTATACAGTGTGGCTAGTGTTTATTACCATGTTTGTTTGGGTTTTACATCCTGACAACATTGGATGTCATCAGGATGGTTTACCGACTTGTAATAGTGCACACTCCTGGTGACTTTATAGTGCTGCCCCACTGGGAGAACAGGCTACCGGCACATTCTCGGCGTAACATGCTCACAGTTCTTCCTCCTACCCTCAGAGGTGGTGGAAGACCTTCACCACAGAGTTACAGCGTAACATGCTCAGTGAGTTGCTGTCTTCAATATTAGTTCTTCCTGCTACCCTCAGAGGTGGTGGAAGACCTTCACAACAGAGTTACAGCGTAACATGCTCAGTGAGTTGCTGTCTTCAATATTAGTTCTTCCTACTACCCTCAGAGGTGGTAGAAGACCTTCACCACAGAGTTACAGCGTAACATGCTCAGTGAGTTGCTGTCTTCAATATTAGTTCTTCCTACTACCCTCAGAGGTGGTGGAAGACCTTCACCACAGAGTTACAGCGTAACATGCTCAGTGAGTTGCTGTCTTCAATATTAGTTCTTCCTACTACCCTCAGAGGTGGTGGAAGACCTTCACAACAGAGTTACAGCGTAACATGCTCAGTGAGTTGCTGTCTTCAATAATAGTTCTTCCTACTACCCTCAGAGGTGGTGGAAGACCTTCACCTACAATTTGTTCTTCCAATGCAGCCAGAGGGCGGACTTTTTCCACAGCATAATCTGCACTTGTTGTTTTACATCCTAGCAACATCTAAGGTCATATCAGGATGGGTACCGACTTGTGACTACGAACTCATGGCGATTTTATAGTTCTGCCCCACTGGGAAATCAGGCCGCCGGCACCATGACCCAATATCCCACTCAGTCACATTATCCTGACACTGAGCTAACCAGCCCTTGCCATATCCTAATAATGCCGAGCACCAGGCTAGGAAGCGACAAGTATAAATTTGTAAGTCATTGGTTTGACTCAACGGGGAACTGAACTCGCAAACTCCCGATCTTCCGCACGCGAGGCCTGTGCTCTACTGATTCGGCCACCGCGCCCGGTGCCTCTGCACTATGATCTGCTACCCACGACCACTGGACGCGGTGGCCGAGTCAGTAAGAATGCAAGCTTTCCATGCGGAAGGGAAGGTCGGGGGTTCGAAACCCGGCAGAGTCAAGCCAATGACTTACCAAATTTATGCTTGTCCCTACCTAGCCTGAATGGACTATTTAAAGTCGGTCCCATGGTCGGTCGATTTAGAGAGGTTTAAAACAAACAAACAAGGTACCTAGTTCATCCACTGCTGCCAGAGGATGTGGTGTGTACTAGAAGTAATCGACCAGACGGGATGGCTGAATGAGTTAGAGCGTCCGTCTCCCATGTAGGTAGATCATGGGATAGTGTGTTCGAACCCTGGTCGAGTCAACCCAATTACTTAAAAATGTATACTTGTTGCTTCCTAGCCAGGCGCTCGGCATTATCAGGATATGGCAAGGACTGGTTGGCCCAGTGTCAGGATAATGCGACTGAGTGGGATATCAGGTCATGGTGCTGGCAGCCTGATCTCCCAGTGGGGCAGCACTATAAAGTCGCCATGAGTGCGCACTCCCTGTCCTGATATGACCTTAGATGTTGCTAGGACGTACAACAACAAACAAACATTAGAAGTAATCAGCTGTCGGGAGGTTCTGCAGTGTGCTGGCGGTGAGGCGTTAAGCTGTTTTATTTTTATTTCTGTTACTTAGAGAGCGAGTCAGGCGTGCTGGGGTTGGTGGGTGGGTAAATGAACGCTTTGTAGTGAGTGCCCTGTGGCGGAATACGGCTGGTGGCGAAGCTAAGTGGCGACTCCTGGGGGAGCGTAATGAGAACTGACTGCGCCACGCTCTGCGCATTGCATGCCTCTAGTCCTCCTCCAGGTTGGAAGGTTAGTGGGTCCTGACACCCACACACACACACCTTTACTGAGCGTGGTGGCCGAATCGGTAGAGCGCATGCCTCCATTGCGGCAGATCGGGAGGTCGGTCAGAGCAATGACTTACAAAATTGATACTTGTCACGTATTAGCTTGGCGCTTGGCATTAATAGGACTGGTTAGCTCAGTGTCAGGATAATGTGACTGAGTGGGATATTGCATCATGATGCTGGTGCCCTGATTTCCCAGTGGGGCAGCACTAGAAAGTCACCGTGAGTGTGCACTGTCACAAGTCGGTACCTGTCTTGCTATGACCTTAGATGTTGCCAGGATGTAAAACAACCAACCTCACTCACAACCCTGAGCCATGAGCCCTGCCTCCATAGTCACTACCCCCCCACCCCCCAATCTGCCATTGTGTCAACCCCAGACACCACAACCTCTATCACACGCCTCAGTCCTACACATCAGACGCGGTGGTGGTATCGGTAGAGCGCAGCTTCCGGTGCAGAAGATCGGGGGGATTGTGAGTTCAAAAACCCGGCCGAGTCGAACCAATGACTTAGAAAATGTATACTTGTCGCTACCTAGCCTGGCGTTTGGCATTAATAGGATAGGACAAAGACTCGTGTAAACAAAATTTATTTAGAGCAAGTATTTATGCAATGCAATAACTTTCTCAATAGGTAATAAATACTGGTTCCTGGTGTAATTAATATCACGAACGGATGTTACACTAATGACTGCTGCTGTAATGGTGGCATTATGCATTTGTAGCTTGTTGTTTTTGTTGGTTACGATGAATGTAAGATGGAGCATAGACGGGTTTCTCGTTGCATTTCTTGTATACGATGAATGTAGCAGAAATGGGACCATAGTTGTGTTTCTTGTTTATGATGAATGTGTAACGCCAGGTACACACCTACCGTTCACCCACCTACCATTTACGATCTAAAACTGCCCGTTTCGCGCACAAAAGTCGTTAGGTGTGTGATACCCTAGCACATCTACCGATTGCGATTCGCGACTTCAGGGCTAAAACTGCTTGCTTGCGAATACGATTCGCGATTCGAAAAATGAATCGGCCCGTTCTCAGTCGTAAGGTCGTCGCGAGTTTTAGTGCGCGAATCGTAAACGGTAGGTGTGTACTTGGCATAAGATGTAGCGCAAATGGGACCCTAGTTGTGTTTCTTTGTTAGGATGAGTATGTAAGATGTAACACAGCCGGAACCCTATTTGCGTTTCTTGTTTAGATGAATGTGTAAGAAGTAGCACAGCCGGGACCCTATCTGCGTTTCTTGTTTACGATGAATGTGTAAGATGTAACACAGCCGGGGCCCTATTTGTATCTCTTGTTTACGATGAATGTGTAAGATGTAGTACAGCCGGGGCCCTATTTGTATCTCTTGTTTACGATGAATGTGTAAGATGTAGTACAGCCGGAACCCTATTTGTGTTTCTTGTTTATGATGAATGTTTAAGATGTAGCACAGCTGGAACCCTATTTGCATATCTTGTTTACGATGAATGTGTAAGATGTAGTACAGCCGGGACACTATTTGCGTCTCTTGTTTACCATGAATGTGTAAGATGTAGCACAGACGGGACCCTATTTGCGTCTCTTGTTTATGATGAATGTGTAAGATGTAGCACAGACGGGACCCTATTTGCGTCTCTTGTTTACGAGGAATGTGTAAGATGTAGCACAGATTGAACACTAGTTCCGCTTGCGATGAATATGTAGCACAGACCCACCTTCATTGCATTTCATGTCTAAGACTGATGAATATGTAAGATGTAACATAACTGGTCCATTTCTTGTTTACGATGAATGTGAGAACTTTATATAAAAAAAAATTAAAAAATTAAAACATCGCTGCGTTTTTTTCTCGCAATGAGTGTAACATGTGTAAGATATATCAAACCGTCGTTACGTTTCTTGTGTAAGATGTGTAATATGGCGTATTTCTCTTCCTCTCCCCCAGGCTTCTTCCCCGCCGGCTTCCCCGCCTATGCGTACGGACGCGGCTACCCAGGCTTCCCCGGATACTACTTCCCCGGTACGTACAGCCCCGGGGGCCGGCACCCCGGTGGCCCTCCCCTCCCGCCGGCCGCACGCCCTCCCGGCGCCGGGTGGCTCTGCCCGCCCTGCCCGTGGATCTCCCCCCGGGTCTCCATATTGTACCCGACTTTTGAGTGTCGTTACTCTAATTAACCGTGTTAGGCGTGCCCCAGTCCCAACTTAATACATCCTCAGTGTATAACAACCCGCCTCAGCCTCCGCCTCCGCCAGCTCACAGCGCATGCCATGTTCAACATTATATTCCAATTACATCATATAGAAACAGTAGAAGAACCTGTGGCTTTTGCTATTATTGTGTAAAGTAATGTAAGTTACTTGTTCCCTGCTTGTGGCGTTGCGCGCACTGTGCGGTGGTGGTGGATGGGTGGGTGGGTGGGGCGGTGTTGTTTCGTCGGACTTTGTGTAGACGCTTGGATGTTTGCACGCAGGGTTGTTTTAAGGGGCTTTAAGGGGGTGGGGGGGGGGCTGTCTCCTCCCTCCCTCCCCTCCCGTTCCCGCTCCCCCCCCCCTCCTCTCTCTCCTCACCCAGCCTGGAGACAACCATTTATGGAAGAACCCACTCACTACACACTGGAGGAAGAGAGAGGGGAGGGGAGGGGGCACGCTCTTCTCACTATGCCAGTCGGCCTGCCTGCCAGTCAGCCAGCCAGCAAGCCAGCCAGTCGGTCAGCCAGTCGGCCAGTCGGTCAGCCAGCCAGTCGGTCAACCAGCCAGTCGGTCAGCCAGTCTGTCAGCCAGTTGGCCGGTCGCCCTGCCAACCAATCGGCCAGCCAGCCAGCTAGTCGGCCAGCCAGCCAGTCGGCCAGCAAGCCTGTCGGCCAGCCAGTCGGCAATTCAGAATGTCGATAGATTAACCGGAACCGGAACTGGAATAAGGAGGGCCCTCACCTGATTGGAGGGAAGGCGGCTTGCATACTGAGAATGGCATCGCAGTTTTGGAAGATGCTTTATGACGTAAAAAAAAACACCCAAAAAACACTACTCCCAAAAACATGGAAGGGGGGGGCGTCATTTAGATATTGGTAATTGTCCCTTGTAGTATATAAAAAGGAATGCTGATCGTTGATGTTTAACCACAAAAAAAAAAAAAACAACATATTTGTGTGTGTGTGTAGACATTGCTTTTTGCTGAGTGATACTAGTCGAATGTGATGAATTGATTGTTGATGATTATAAACCAGGCATAGCTGTAGTGGACGGCAGTTCTTGTTCTGTCTATTTTTTTTTTCCCCTTAAAAAAAAAAAAATCTGTAATCCAACCTCACACGGCCAGGCCACTCGGGGCCAACGAACCCAACAACCCAGATTGCCTGCGGTGCGCAGTGTGCGCTGAGATGCGCGGGTGTTACTGTTAGTGCAGTAGCAGTGCAGTAGCAGTGCGGTGCATGTCTCCGTTAGCACTACTAGCTCAACTTCTTTTTTTTAAAGCGTTGGTTTCTACCGCAAGGTGGCGCCACGCCCCTCCCCCCCTCCCCCCCCCCCCCTGTTTAGTCTAGTTAATTAACACCTAGATATAAGAAGCAGCAGTCTGTTCCGGAACGTTGTGTCCCGCACTGTGCTAGTCTCCCACTTTCCCTAACAGATCGCTTGACATTCTTTAACTTTTTTGATAATTAATTAATAATCTGCATGTGGACAAACAAGATTAAAAAAATAAAGCAAGCAGCGCTAGCACTGTAGGAATTGCGCTACAAAGTTGGTTAATATTACAGTAATTAATTAAAATCATGTCAATTTACTTGATGAAGTTAATAAAAAATATATAGATGTTTTGTTTTTTTTAATTATAAAAAAACACCCAGATGCTTTTCAAAATTATGGCCCAGCCCTGTAATGGTCTGAGCTTAGTCAAACATAAAAATAAATAATTCATATATAATATAATATATATATTCTAAATCTTCTACTATCTTTAATGTTAAACTGTAATTTCAAGAAGTATCTAGTAGCACTAAAGTCGTCGGAGACTTCTTTAAAAAAAAAAATTAATTACAAATATATTCGTTTAAATATATAATTTAAATTTGATATTTAAGCTAGAAATGGACTGCACCCTGTTTAAAAAAAAAATAATAAGAAAGGGGGAAAAAAAAAAAGCAGTGCCGACTCGGTTGCGATGGTGATAAAGGCGACATGTAATTGGTGCAGACCGTGTGATAACTTGCTGTGTATGACATGACCTGTGACGCGGGCTGCCCTGTGAGTTGCTCTATTGGTACGACGTTGCTACATTCAGGCCTGGGCGTACCTGTGGGTACGACCTCCACATTGCGGGGGGCCGCGCCGCGGGGTGGGGGGCGTGCACCCCCACGTCCTTACATGGGCTTTGGACAGCCGGGTAAGCGCATATCTGCCTGTGCTCACACTTAATTCTAGTAGAACGCAGTGCCTATGGATAGATATATAATATATATATAGGTGTGTGTATATATGTGTGTGTGTATGTATATATGTGTATGTATATACATTGTATATGTGTGTGTATATGTATATACATTGTATATGTATATATGTGTATGTATATACATTGTATATGTATATACATTGTATATGTATATATGTGTGTATATGTATATAATATGCATATAATGCATACGTGTATGTATATATGTGTATATATAAATATAGTATGCATATATGTGTATATATACATGTATGTATATGTATATAGTATGCATATATGTATGAATATATGTACATAATATGAATATAATGCGTATATATATGTGTAAATGTTACATATTATGTATGTGTATATGAGTATGTATGTATATACATACATATATACATATATATATATACATACGAATATACACATATATAGCCATTATATATACACACATGTGTATGTATGCGTATATATATATATATAGTATATATACATGTAAATATACATGTTACGTTATAAGTCCCCCCCCCCCCAATCCACTCCCTATAGTTGTCCGTTCTTAGCTCTCACCACCCACCACCCACCACCCACTCCACGCAGCGAGCTGCTCCGGCCGCCCGCCCGGCCGTCCTCCGCCCCAGGCCCGGCCGGCTTGTGTGGCGCGGCGCGGAGCGGCGTGGCGCCCCCTGGTGTCCGTTGTGTGTGGGTGGGTGGGTGGCCGCGGGCTGACCTAACCCACCCACGTCTACATAATGCGTGTTCGTTCTGACTGCTGCACCAGCTTCCGCATGTACAGGCACGGTGTGGTACAGGAGGGTACGTGTACCTCTCGCACCTTCCTGTTTAGTAGTACACATAGTTGACCTGTCTGTGTACTTACCCCCCCACACCCCACCCACCCATTGCCATTGCTCTATGAAACCAAGCTACTAGGTTGAGTTTGTAGGCTGGGTTGGAGCTGCCTAGATTTAATTAAGTAATTAACCCAATAGCTTCCGTTGTCTAGCACAATAGAGCATCGTAATTTCCACTTCTTTTTGCTAGACAGCTTGTCGAAGATGGTGCCCTTACATACCTCGGTCTTGGCCCTCCTTGCGGAATGACTAACACTGATTTGGCACCGTTTGACCGTGTTGTTGGGTTCGTTGACTACTTTTGGGTGTGGGCGTGTGGATTGGTTGCTGTCGAACTGCTATGCTTAGTTTATTTTTTATTGTTATAACCTTCTACGTTAACGTAGCCACACTGGTCCCCGCCCCACGTGGTCATGTGATCACGTGGTGGGTGCCGGTGCTGCCTGTAAATAAATCTGCATGGTGGCGCCACCTGGTTGATTGGTTTTGGTTGGTGATCGCTGCGTGTAACTTTCCGAGGCTGCTGGCGGGAAACTCATACACACACACACACATACACACACGTACACACACATATGCACACATACCTACATACCCACATACACACCCGGCACCAGCGCCGGCGTGTTACTTGCTGTTGGCCATGAGACCCGAGAAAAGGGAGGGTTTGTTCAGCGCATCGTTTGCTGGCACTAAATGTCGTCTGTTCCTAATTAATACTGCTCACAGTTTGCACTAGAACTGTAGTCTGCAGCACTTTTCTTTTTTTTGTCACTTGTAGTGACAGCCAACGATGCTGATGTGCCAACCTGAATACAAACATTTTATATTTGTATGTATATATAAAGCACCCCCCCCCCTTCACTCATTACGTCACTTCTTAATGTCTTCGCCACCTCTTCAACCGTTGGCCAAAGCCGCAATGCAATGTCACCCATCCCGTGTAAAATTTATAATTTTTAAAAAAAACACACAAAAAACGAAGAAAAGCAGCTCGTTCTCTCCTATGAATTTGGAAATGATGTACATTTAAACTTAATTAATTAATTAACTACCTGTGGTGTATGTATGCTGATGTTTAACCGCATTTGTCGTTATCATCACGAGTTCTGGTTTCTAACAAGTGTTTTGTCTACCCCCTCCCCCTCCTTGCTTTGACCAATAATACCTAGATACTTAATGATAATTGTGTAGGCTAAGAAACAAACCCGCACTAATTGTGTCATAACCATGGATGAGTGTTACCTCAGAGCTCCCTCGGGGCTCCCTTGGGGGCTCCTTCTTGTGTGGCGGGGTGGCTGTGGCCTCTGCCGTGGTGTCGTAGCATCACTAGCTTTCAAAAGAAGAATTCAATTTTTTTTTTTTCAATCTCTCCCAAAATCCCGAAAAAGAAACAAAAATGAAATGACAGGAAAAATAAAACGTGAACGGAACTGCTTTTGACTGCTCTTGCACTATTGGTGTCTGCTCCCACCCACACCCCCCCCCCCCCCCCCCCCCAACCCCCCGCCGGTAACCACGCTATCCTGGTCCAGTGTTGTGACCGAGACGCTGTGACGATCCAAAACTCCGCCCCCCCCCCCCCCCCGCCCCCAACAAGCGTCCCTGACGTGACGTGACGTGGCGCTGGCTACCCACGCGAACACTGCCGGCTTCACAGCAGACGTCACTTCCCGTCAGTTGTCATGGTTACATGACGCACCCCGGGAACGCTGCACCGCACACTCCGACTCGAACTGCTTCGTAGCTGAACTAGTGCTTTCAATATATAAAATATATATATATTAATATGTATATGCTATCACATATATCTACATATATCTGCATGTACCATGTTTCTAATTCTCCATTACATAACAAGAACTTTTCCCCCTAGTAGAGTTGCTGTTTAAAAAACAGACTTATTACTATTTTTGCTTTGATTATTATTGTGACAAGCAAACCGAGAGCCGCCCCCCCACGCCATTCCTCTATCTGCCCCGCCTGCAACTCCCCCCCCCCCCCATCTCTCCGAGCCCCTCTTCCACCCTCCCCTCTTCCCCCCTCCCCTCTTCCACCTCCCCTCTTCCACCCTCCCCTCTTCCACCCTCCCCTCTTCCCCCTCCCCTCTTCCACCCTCCCCTCTTCCCCCCTCCCCTCTTCCCCCCTCCCCTCTTCCACCCTCCCCTCTTCCACCCTCCCCTCTTCCACCCTCCCCTCTTCCACCCTCCCCTCTTCCCCCCCCCCCCTCCCCTCTTCCACCCTCCCCTCTTCCCCCCCCCCCCCTCCCCCTCTTCCCCCTCCCCCTCTTCCCCCTCCCCCCCTCCTCCCACCACCCCCACTTTCCCCCCTCCTCCCATCCCCCTCTTCCCCCCATCCCCCTCTCCCCCCCCTTCCCCCTCCCCTCTCCCCCCCTCCCCTTTCCCCCCCTCCCCTTTCCCCCTCCCCCCAGCCCCACTTTCCCCCCTCCTCCCATCCCCCTCTTCCCCCTCCCCCTCCCCCCCTTCCCCCCCCTTCCCCCTCCCCTTCCCCCCTCCCCCTCCCCTTTCCCCCCTCCCCCCAGCACCCCCCTCTCCCCCCCCCATCCCCCTCCCTTCCCCCCTCCTCCCAGCCCCCCCACTTCCCCCCCTCCTCCCCTTTTCCCCCCTCCTCCCCTTTTCCCCCCTCCTCCCATCCCCCCACTTCCCCCCTCCTGCCATCTTCCCCTCCCCCCCCCCCCCCCCCCCCCACATCTCCGGGCGCTCTCTGGTGCACTTTGACTGCTTTGTCGTTGTATGTAGAAAGTTACTGTTGCCTTCTCACTCCCTCCTCTAAAAGTGCGTATTTTTGGCTTCTTGCGGTAATTGACTGACCATCAATTTGGAGACGATACAGTTAAGGGTTTAATAACGATAAGAAAGCAGTGTGCGATGTGTACTCCCCTCCCCCCTCCCCACAAACACCCCCCCCCCCCCCCTCCCCTGTCGTGCCCCCCTGCGGCGGGCAGTGTCCTAGCGCGCCGTTTCGTCAATCTCCCCCCCCCCCCCCCCCACGCCCTCCCTAGGTGGCGCCACCGTCACGGCACCAGCGACGTCCCGTTTAGTAGTGGGAAGACAACAATACGGCAAGAGGAAAAGGGGGGTGGGGGGGGAAGAAGAGAGAATGAAAAACAGAAAGCTGCAAAAGGCATTGAAAAACCAAAGCGAGAATTGAATCGGAATTATACTTATGTGAATCCAGACAGAGCTGGACGTGCCGCATTCCCTCAAAAGTGTCACATCATCTGCGCTCTGCTGGCTGAGCAGCGTGGCCGCCGAGATGGGCCGCACGGCTCCGCTCGGCTCCGCTCCACTGGCCCTGACTTGCCGAACTGTACTAGATAACAGACACAGCATTAGGCACCCGGCACCCGGGCTCGGACCGTACACGGCGCCACGACGTGACGTCACGACCGCGCTACCGGTCAGCATGACGACTTGGTGACGTAGATGCCGTGACGTCACGACGTGCCGCAGTGGCGTTTTGTGGTGGTCACGTGTGTGGTCGCCGGCGAGAAGCCATGATATATAACTGCCTCTGCCTCCCCTCGCGCTGTCCCTTCTCCCATCCCTTTCCCCTTCCCCTAACCCTAATTCCCTCCCCATTCCCGCTCTTCTTCCCCCTCTCTTCCATTGCCCCCATGTCCTTTCCCTCCTCCTTCCCCCCCCCCCACTCCATTTCTCCCTTCCTCCTCTCCATCTCTCCCCTTCTCTCCCTCCCCTTCTCTTTCCCTCCCCTTCTCTCTCCTCCCCCCTTCTCTCTCCTCCCCCCTTCTCTCTCCCTCCCCTTCTCTCCCTCCCCTTCTCTCTCCCGCTCCTTCTCTCCCTCCCCTTCTCCCCCCTCCCTCTCCCCCCTCCCTCTCCTTCTCTCTCCCATCCTTCTCTCTCCTCCCTTCTCTCCCCCCTTCTCTCTCCCTCCCTTCTCTCTCCCTCCCTTCTCTCTCCCTCCCTTCTCTCTCCCTCCCCTTCTCTCTCCCTCCCCTTCTCTCTCCCTCCCCTTCTCTCTCCCTCCCCTTCTCTCTCCCTCCCCTTCTCTCTCCCTCCCCTTCTCTCTCCCTCCCCTTCTCTCCCTCCCCATACCTCCCCGCCCCTCCCCGTCGTTCTCCCTCCCCGTTGCTCTCCCTCCCCGTCCCTTTCCCTCTCCCTCCCTCCCTCTCCCGCCCCGCCCCCGCCCCCGCCCCTTCCCCCTTCCATCACCCTCTTATCCCCTCCCCTCCAACCCTTCCACTCCCACTCTTCTTGTCTCATCCTCCCTTCCCCTCTCCTCCCTTCCCCTCTCCTCCCTTCCCCTCTCCTCCCTTCCCCTCTTCTCCCCCCCGCCCCCTTCCCTCCCGCCCCTTCCCCTCTCCCCCTTCCCCTCTCCCCCTTCCCCTCTCCCCCTTCCCCTCTCCCCTCTCCCCCTTCCCCTCTCGCCCTACCCCCTTCTCCCCCAGTAGCCCCGCCCCATACCATCCGGTCAACCCCTCCAACACGACGTTCAACCAACCCATCACAACCAACCAGCCGGCCCCGCTCTCAGCCAGCAGCAGCCGCCAACAGCCACCAGCCACCAGCCATGCCGCCTCACCTCATCCATCATGTGACCAATCAGTGCGCACCCATACACCCACAACCACATACACCCACACCCACACCCACATACACATACACCCACACACAACACACCCACACACATATACACACACACACACAAACACATACACATACACCGCTCGGCTCTCGGTTATTTGACCATCACCTCTTGCGAGTCGTTCGTGGCCTACATTCTGATTGAGGTTCCTTCCCTTTCCTTATGTGTGATTCCACCACTCAGGCTTCCCTGGTTACGGGTACCTGCCTGTCCCCACCCCGGGTACTGACCGACACAGTCTCTCGGCTGCTGCCGCCGCCGCTGCCGCCTACTATGCTGACTATGCGGCCCCGACTAGCCACGTTGCGAGTGCGCATGCTGTTAGTGGTGTGACGAGAAGCGACCCTTCACCCATGCCTCTCAGCAACTCCCCCATGCACAGAGACCATTATACACAGCGCACTGCTGCTGCAGGTACTACTACTTATATTTACTAATAACAATCCGAACAAATCGCCAAACCAAACGGTCCAAAGCCTTCCCCCGGCAATTCGCTCAACTTGGAAGAGGTGGGGAATGTAGCTTTTTTTTGTCTTAAAAAAAGATGAGTTTTGAACTTTTTTTTTTTTATATATATCTATATTTTTAGTATGGTTTAAAAAATGTTGTTTACATGTTTTAAAAATCCATCATGAATGAATCAAAACTGGAATTATTGTATAAGTATATAGAAAAAAAATAAACAAAATTCCTAAAAACATTTTTTAAAGGAAAAAAAAAAGAAGAAAGAATGGGGGGTCGGGGGGGGGGGGGCAAATAAAATCACCCAGGCTTTGCTCTCAGCATAGGAGGGTCAGAATTTTGTCACTCGATTTTTAAATAGTTCTGTTGGTGTTGTGAAGCAATCAGATTTGATGTCCTTTACGATGCTATCTTAGCTGGGATGCTCTCTACACTTATGTATGTTAGTTGCCGTCTTGCTAGTAATAGCTTCATTAACCACGGAATCCTCGACTGACTGGTGTACTGCCTATTGGCCTCTGCTTGCTATGGACTTAGCCTTCTAGTGTGTTGTTTTCATTACGAGTAAGTAGATAATGTAATAAGACTTTAGCTATGGCTATTTAGTACAAGAAACCTGCCCTACCCTGCCGGACATTGTGCGCTTCTTACCGTCTAACTTTATTGTGAGGTGGCTGACTTAAAAAAAAATTTAAAAAATTAAAAAAAAAGAAAGATATTACATATTTACACTTATCCAGCCGTCACGCATGTGAATCAATGCTATAAATAATGTATTGTGCTATGTATGTCTCCGTTCATTATAACACGCCCCATTACCCTGATATCACAGACCTTTACCCACCCACCCACCCACTCACTCACTCACTCACTCACTCACTCAACGCGCCCCTCCCCCGCTACCCAAACACACACACTGGCATCCACATAAAACCCCACCCCTCATGTGGTAATTCTCCCCGTGTTTCTAGGACGTAAAACCCCAACCAAAAAAAAATCACCCCTTTGCGCATTCCTATGCCTTCGGTATTTATGCCGCACAATTTTTGCTTGTAGTTTCCTTGTTTCTCGCACAGAATCACCTTTCATTAGTTCATTTTTTATATAGCTTTACTAAACTTATTCCGCACATTTCATACCCGTCCTGATATGACCTTAGATGTTGCTAGGACGTAAAACAACAAACAATATAAATGTATGTGTTTTTATCCCCACTTACAAAAATATTGTTGTGTGTATGCGTTGAAATCCAGGTGATCATTTTAGTTTTAGTTGTTAAACCTTTGTGGTGTTTTATTACTATACCTACTAGTATATTAAGTCGACCTGATCTCCCCCTCCCCTCCTTTTAGCCTGACTAGGATTCAAAACCTAGCCACAAGGACACCCCCCCCCCCCCACACCCCCAACCCTACGCACTACACACATCCCACTCAGTCCCCAATACAAGTGACTTATTTACGTAGATACCATTGCACCAACTTCCGATTATCCTCCAAACAAAATATATATAATCAGAAAAATATAATTCAATGAATCCTCACCAAAAATCACATGAGGGCGGCTGTTGAGGGAAGGAGCGGTGACACAGTAAATCAAGTGACATTCAGTAAACCAAATGACGTTTAGTCACCGAAGCCAATATCACAATAAACCGTACGAAGCCACAACGTCAGGAGCAGTTTGTGCAGGGGTAGATTCGTCCTAGTGTAGGATATATTTTTTTTCTAGCTTTTTACTCCCCCCTCCCCCCTTTCCTTTTCTTACAAACCTAGCTGAGTTTGCAATTACTCCTTAGTAATGGTGGCCCTCCTTTCATGCTAACTTGCAGCGGCTGCCGAGATGGGGTATCCAACCAAAATGGTTCCAGGTGAGCAAACATGCCTTCTAGCCACAATTAGTACTGCTACATGATCAGCCATATATGTCCATAATACTACTAGTATTATATATATATATATATATAAAATATATTATATATAATATAATTATATATGTATATTATATATATTATACATACTCTTACATCAATTAAACGGTCTTAATTATCCCTAGTCACCAGTGACCAAATCCATTATTCATTTGTCGATAGAGCATGTCGTTTAATAGTAGTTAGTGTTACGCGTCTTGTGCTAGTGTAGTGTCTGGCCGAATTGCTTTGTGCCGTGCATGGTTTTGTCGTGTTTCCATGTCAGAGCCACGTCTGTTTGTCCACAACCCAGTAAGTAAATGCAGGACCAGCTATCATGTACACGCTCAGTCTGTAGCCGCGTAATCGTCTAACTGGTGTTGCTGTAGGAATAGCTGTCAATATCCTTTGTCATCATTTCACCGTACAGGACTAGCTGTCACTCTCCTGTGTCTCCATGTCAGTGTCACTGTGCAGGACTAGCTGTCACATGATGTCTCCCAGTGTCACTGCAGGACTAGATGAAACTCTCCTGTGTCACCATGTCGTGGTTTCCCAGTGTCAGTGTGCAGGACTAGCTGTCACATGATATTCTCCAAGTGTCACTGTGCAGGACTAGCTGTCACATGATGTTCTCCCAGTGTCACTGCAGGACTAGCTGTCACTCTCCTTTGTCACCATGTCGTGGTCTCCTGTGTCAGCATGTCACTGTGCGGAACTAGCTGTTACTTTTCTGTGTCACCGTGCCATGGTCTCACAGTGTCACTGTGTAGGACTAGATGTCATGCTCCTGTGTCACCATGTCTTGTCACTGTACAGGACTAGCTGTCACCATACATGACTGTCACCACGCCATGGTCTCACGGTGTCACTGTGCACGAATAGCTGTCACTCTTCGTGTGTCCACGTCGTGGTCTGCCAGTGTCACTGCAGGACTACCTGCTACTCTCCTGTGTCACTACGTTGTGGTATCGCAGTGTCACAATACAAGGACTAGCTGTCACTCCTGTGACACCACGCTGTGGTCTCCCAGTGTCACGATGCAAAACTAGCTGTCACTCTCACAATGCCAGTGTCACAGTGACGCCTGTATCATCAGGCCGTGATCTCCCAGTGTCACTGCGCAGAAAACTGCAATAGAGGGAGTGCACATGACGTCATTACTTAGCAATCAGGGGTGAGCGGGCTGCCATCTTGGATCACAAGCACCTCCCTAGCCATGTTTTGAATGCATGCAGATGCAGTAAAACAGAATTTTCTTGTGTTATGGAAGGTTCTTGGCAGTTTACATCCAATGTGTTTACTTAGCAACAACTTCTGAGGCCAAACTGCTCAAAACAATGACAAATAAACCAACAAATCAGTAAATAACCACAGTGTACGCAGTTGCAAGCCTTCTGTATGTCATTCAATATGGCCACCGAAAGTTGTCTCGTGACGTCATTACACCCCCTCTCTATGTTTGATTGGTTTAGTCAGGTGCTTTAGGCATTTTGTGTGTGAAGTGATTCTTAGACGCGTATAACGTCCACTAGCGCACCAAAGATGTGTGCGTATAGGGATGAACATCCGCATGAAGTGTGGTGCGTATAATGTTACTGTCGTTGATCGTCTGTTTTGCTCTATACTATAGTTCTCTGCTCTAAGATCTGCGTGTCGTCCTGCTGCTGTTCTGTAGTAGTAGCAGTAGCAGCAGTAGTAGTAGTAGTAGTAGTAGTAGTAGTAGTAGTAGCAGCAGTAGTAGTAGAAGGCTAGTAGTTGTAGTAGTGTGTGGTTGTTGTTAATGCGGTGTTGTTGTCGCCGTTGTTTGGCCGCGTTTCACTGACGTCGTTTCGCCCGGTTGGCTCATCACACTTAGTGGTGACGTCTGGCGGTGTGCTTTCAGTGATGAACAGCTACGGCCAGTCGTACGGGCCGCCCACGTCGCCGGCCAACTCACGCGGCTTCCCGCCCGCCAACAGCCCGGGGGCCCTCGACATGTACAACTCGAGCCAAGACAGCGTCGGCTACGTGCAAGCCGCCTCTCCGCAACCCTCTGGATTCGCCAGTATTGTAAGTACCCACCTCCGCAACAAGGTGTCACCACCGTCTGTCTACAAGTTAACATCACAACCAGTTTGATGCTGATTAAAAAAAAAAAAAATTGTTTTATTGCTTGTTAATATGTTCAGCCATTTTCCTTTACTTAAAGTTACATAGTCCGATAAAAGTATAAAATTTTCAAGAGCAAAATGCTTATCTTGATTTGAACCTACATATTCAACTTAAGATATATTATTGTACGTATTAAGCATGTATGCTGCTGCATAGAAGGCCATACTAAGCCAATTTAATTAGAACCTATTACTGCTGAAGCCCCACCCCACCCACCAACAGTTTTGACAAGCATGTCAAAATTAATTTGGCATGTCTACACTTTAAAAAATCTCATAAGTTAATTATTTTAAAGTAAAGTTACTAAGTACGGTAGATTGGTTGTAATGCTTGCTTTCTCTCTGTTGTTGCCCTGTATTACCCTGTTGAGGCACTCAAAGTGCCTTTTTCTCCACCCCCACCTCCTCTTCCTTCATTGTTGCGCATCAATGATCAAGCTAGAATATTTATTTAAGAAAAAGACGGAAATTCAAAACATTCGGACTATGCAACTTAAACGTTTGATCTTTTTTTCCATTTTTCTTTTGGTTATTTTGTGTGTGTTGGTAATATGAGTAATATTTGTTATTATTAGTTCAATTTCTGAGTTGTAGTTTGATCGATTTTGACACTTATATATATATATTATATAGATCTTACTTAAACTGACCAGTTTGTGCTTATGTTGTCGGGGTTTTTTTTGGTGTGTTTTTTTTGTTGGGGGGGGGGGGGTGTTTTCCATCGCGACACAATTATGTGGCAGAGAGGTGTCTGTAGTATCTGTTGTCCCACCATTGCACTCTTTAGGTGGGTGTAGTTGCTAAATCAGTAGCAGTACCGTATGACCTGTCACAAGGGTTCTGTGATGCCCAAATGTCTAAATATGTAACGCTTGTAAACCTATGCCAAACTTACAAGTAACAATTTCTATTTATTGCGCCTTGTCGGTATTGCCAGCCATTATGACCATCCAGTAGTGCACCCCAACACCTCAGCACCCACAACGCTACCCGAGCTCTGCCCTGCCGTTTTACTTGCCAGACTGCATTGGATGGACATTTTACCTTGGGTTTTGAAACCCAACAATTGAGCCAACACAAGAATGTGCAAAGCGCAACTGCACTGCATGCCCGCCGTGTGTGAGCCGCTCGCCCCGGCAGCCTGCACTCTGAGCCGCTCGCCCCGGCGCCCTGAGCAGCTCGCCCCGGGACCCCGAGGCTCTCCATGCCGCTATGGTGCCATAGCCAGTCCATATATTCAGGTTGGCCAGTTTCGGTGGCCATCGCCCTCCCGGCCTACCGCTGGGAGGTTACCCCTCCACCCAACTCTACCAAACCCCACCCTGGGTCTCAACCACCTCACGCAACCATGCACACACACACACACACACACATCAATACATTACATACACACATTACATACCTGCAAACATATATATATATATACATGCACACATTACATACACATGTACATACCCACCCACATACATACATACATACCCACCCACATACATACCCACCCACATACATACACACCTACATACATACACACCCATATACATACACACACATCACTAATGATTCACTTGGATCGTGCATGGACCGAGATTTGCTCTTTGCCTGTGTGATGTGTCTAAATCGTGTCGAGTTGCGCTGATGCGTTAATTAATACCGCTAGTTGTTGGAGAGGTTGCTTGCACCGTGTGACTTACTCGTTGGTAAGGAGGTCAGCCACATGACGCCCGGGTAACATGACAAGGCTGTATATATTTATTGCTAAAGCTCCAAGGAGGGTCACCGAACACTGGGAAATTCAGTAGAGTGGAAGGTCAGGTCAAATCAGTGACTTACCAAATTTAAACTCGCCAATACCTAGCCTGGTGGTCAGCATTAATAGGATAGGACAAGTTGTTATCACAGTATCAGGATAACATGACTGGGATATTGAGTCATGGCGACTTGGTCTTGCAGTGGGGAAGCACAAAAAAGTTGCCATGAGTGCGCATTGTCACAAGTCACTACCCACTACACAAACAATTCAAGGGTGAATGGGTGGAACATAGTCCTGGCTGAAGTGGGCATAGCCGAGGCTTCCCTCCTCCCATCCCATGTCCAAGATGGACGCTGGAAGAAGGGTGGGTGGATGGGGTGTAATGTAAAGTCCCAGCTGAAGTGTACATGGGCGAAGCTGACCAAGACGGTTCCCCCACAAAAGCGCAAATTGAGTTTCCATGCAAGTGAAATGGCATGAAACACTAGCAACTGGGTACATTCCGACAAGGTTCGACACGACTTAAATATACTCACGAGTATGCATGACACAACGCGGGCGGAAGTAGCAGCGGCAATGGCAGTGGCAGATGTGGCGGCAACAGCAGCTGTGCCTGTGGCAGTGGCTGCGGCTGTTGCTGTGGTAGCGGCTTTGGCTGCGGAAGCTGCTGTGGGTTCGGTAGCTGCAGCAGCGGCTGTGGCTGTGGATCCGATTGGCTGGCAGTGACCTTGACCCAACTGTTGAAACGCTGGCTGTGCTGTCAACTCACTTGTTTTTTGTAACCTGATCCAAACGTTTGCAATTTTTCCATTACAATCGTAGCGTTCTGCACCGGGTGTTTTCGGGTGTTTCCCCGACTCAAACCTAGAGGACTATCAGTCATACTCAGCAATGAATGTACGTATCTCACTCTGCATGTATAATACACGTTAAACTGCCTGCCACACCAGTAATAATATAGTCTTGTAGTGAAGGTCAAACCCTTTCCAAGCTCGTACTGACTTGCTATTGGTCACGTCTGGTTTATTAAGGGGGAGACAAAAAATTAAATAAATAAAATACATAATTTTTTTAAAAATTGTTAAATAAAATTTGGTATTTGTGCAACTGTCGTATATATAGCTATATAGTAAACCATGGTGTATGGCCCACCCTTTTGCCGTTATCATAACTAACAGGATAATTTACCCTGGACGCAATGCATGAGTTGTCTTTTGACATTTGCATAAACGGACAATGTTAATTTGCATGCTTGGTGGTAACTGTTGTTGCTGCCCAGATTTTTGTGGCCACTGTAAACTAATTGTTACCATTTGTCAACGATATCTTTCACTACAGTTCCCGTAGCTGGTCTGAATACTTAATTGCGGTTACTAGTACTAATTGTGCAATGATGCGTTTGAACAAGACTTGTATATAAACTGTTTGCTTTGATTGTTGCCACGTTCACACCGCGCCTGGCAACCCGCTCCATCCTCACTCAGCCCTTTAATGTTTAAATTTAGGGGGAAATCACTCTGATATGAGTGGATAGATTTTATTTTAATATTTAATATTAGATAAATGTAGCCACCCACTCCAAGCAACATTAAAAGTGGAAAACATGAATTTATTCTGTAAAAGTTTTCTTTTTAATGGTTAATTTAGAACCTTTTTTTATTATGTTTATTTATTCATTTTATTTACAAATTTTGCCAGTTACCCCACAACAAAATTCAAAGTGGAAAAACATCATTTATTGTTTTACATGCTTAATGTTTTTAAATGAAAAATTTAAGCATCTCTTTAACCCAACACCCACCCAGAGCCAAAGTAAAAAGGGCAAAATATGAATTCTGTCAATTTATTCATAGGTTGATTATCCACTCGGTCAGAAAATTAATCAGAAATGTGAACTCTCAATTATAAACGATCCATTTTAAAACTAATTATCCTCAATTTTATTTAAATAAATTTAGCTACTCACCCCAATAAAATCTAGGGGGAAAGCATTTAAATAATCAAAATTTAAAACAGAATTAAATCAAATTATCCTCTTACTCACACATTTTAAGGAGGGGAAAATAATTCAGGTGGGTGTTTAAAAAAAATATTAATCATACACAAACTTAGCCACCCCCAAACAAATTAAATGGAGAGGAATATGAATTATGGATTGTTTTTTCAACGATTCGTTTTAAACTATTTTTTTAAAGAACGAGTACCCATCCTGGTAATTTTCAACTGGTTTCAATTCAGTCAACATTACTTTCAGTGATTAATTTAGAAAAGAAATTAGCCACCCATTCAAAGGAAGAATATTGATTAAAGAATTTAAGCAATTATTTTTTAACTGATTTAGTCCAAATTAATTTTAAACTGATTAATTTACTGGGGAAAGAAATAGCCACCCACCCATTCAAACTAAAAATATTAATTACAATTTCTAAAACAATTGTTAACTGGTTTGAATTTGTTCAAAATAATACACTCACCCAGCACAATTAAAAAAATATAAAAAAAATTCAGGATGGAGTAATGCTGACCTAACTGCCACCTGGTGCGCGTGCGCCGCTGTCTGTGTGGCTGTCTGTGATTGGTTACTGATGTGTGTCTCACCTATGTCCCCCCAACAGGGTACGTTGATCCCCACGGCTTTCCAAAACGGCTTCCACTGAGGCGCTGTCATGTGACTGACAAAACGCCAATCTAGAGGTACAGACCCCATATTTTTTGTATTCATTCCCTGATGAACTAATGTAGCGGTAATGATTTGGAACACTACACCAAGTCCTTCAAAACCCACCAATCTCCCCCAAAGACTGGAGAGCTCTCTGCTGCAGTTGTGACACAGTTACTGAACCCTGGCGTGTAACCTGGCGATGTTGTGTAGTTAGGGGCCATCCAAAGTGTTCAACATTTTCATGGTCATATACGAAGCATATGACGGGGGGGGGGGGGGGGGCAGGGCCAAGTAAAACTTGTATAATTTATTGTTGATATTTAAAACATTGCATTTAACAAATAAGTATTTAAATGTTTATGTGTAGTACCTTGGGGATGGTGGGGACGTCTTGAAAAATAGTACGCTTTGTATGACCGTGAAAATGTTGAAAACTTTGGATGGCTCCTTAGTTACCAGCACTCATCACCACTCTGGGCGGACCCCCCTCCCCCCCCCCCCCTTCACCATCCTCGCGCCTCTCACCTGCACCCCACTTTCCCTGCTTGCTATTTGGGGATAACATTAACAAAGTGTGCGTCTTGGACATGCGCAGGTAGCCAGGCCCGCCCTAGCCTAGTTTGTCAGCCTTGACTCGTAGCGGTGCCACGCGTTGGGGAGATGGCGCTTTGGCAATTTCTGCATGCCACCAGTTCAGTGTCCGATAACAGCATTTTCTGTACTCATTGCCTCAGTAATGTGATGGTAGTTTGGATTATAACTTGTAAAAATAATAATTGTTCTAATACACCACCCAATAGACTGTGTGTAGATATCTATATCAATATATCATTCATTTACATATGAGCCTGTCTCAAAAAGTGTTGTTTTTTTCCCATTGTAACCATTGACATAAAACCGCACAGAAACGGTTACACTGAAAACACAAGGATATTTGTTTCAAATCAATATGTATTCTATTGGGATTATGAAACACCATGTAAAAAAACAAATCAGTTTATCCTGAGCAAATGCATAAGCAGATAGTATGTTGATCGTTACAATGGACAAAGTTTTGTCCCATATTGCTTAGCACCTTTTGAGACAGTCTCATATATCTATATATAGACCATCCTGATATGACCTTATATATTCCTAGGACGTAAAACAGCCAAAATCTATATATGTATATATGATTCTATATCAACTATATAAATATATTCATGTATGTATTATAAAGCCCGCCGTACACTGGTCAATTCCCGTGGATCCGCCGTTTATCGGGTGTCCACTAAAATTCCAACCACTTGATCCATGTTGCAAGATGTTCCCGGCTATAAAATCCAGGGATGAAAGATCTCCGCGATTTCGCGGATTTCCGGGATTCTTTATATTCACCGATTAACATTAAACAACATTTAAAAAAAATGGGATGTATATGACACAGTTGGGTGGTTCGAATCCCATTCTTATATAACCTTAAATGTGGCTAGAACATGAAACCTAAACAAGAAAGTGTTAGGTATGGGTGATATTACAATCACAACAAGGCTAGTTGAAACCTGACTTCCGGTATTTTTCCGCGCTTCCCTGACAGTGCTAAGTCTATGGAAGAAGATCCGCGTTATCGCGGAAATTCGCTGTCGGTGTAATAATTTTGGCTTGTTTTCCGCGGTTTTTGCTGGATACCACTTTCATCCCTGAAAATCAAAGCGACAGATTAACTTTTCTTTGTGACGTTGCCAGGACGTACAATTTCAACAACCACTCTTTCTTTATGAATATGACCGACGGAGTAAATTCACCATCAACCAATCAATCAATTAATTAAGCAATCAATTAAACCATTACTTAAGCAATCAACCAAGCATCATTGTGCCATCACTAACACTCCCATCGATAATATTGGGGGTGCATTTCCGACCATCGTTTGGTGCGTGTTGATTCACTCCTAGTGTACGGCTGGCTGCCTTTGACCTTTGACCCGTTGCACCACGTGATGCGTGAACTGACCCGTCGCCGTTGCCGCTTGTTGCTTCAGGGGTTCATGAGTAGATAGATGGAGCGAGCGCGAATACTCTGGGAGCAATGTGTGTGGAGGCCCAACTGGAGGGGGGCGCAAGGTCCGTCACGTGATTGACCCCAGATGACGTCACAACAAGCATGCACAAACCGGGCCCAGGGGACATCCGGGACATGAGCACCACGAGGACCGGATGACGTCATCACTGCGCCTGCCCCTCTCATTCAGCATCCTCCGTTACATACAGGGATATATATATATTATGTATATGTATGTCCATCCGTGACATTTTATAGGAATGCTTATTATCCAAGTTATATTATACACTGTATTTTAACTGTGGAACCAAACCTATGTATTGAATGTCTAATCACATTATGTAAAGTCACAAGTAAGCGTTATATCATGATATATACATGTAATAACCATGTGTTGCATCATTCTGTTTAAAACTGACAAACCTTTTTTTAGTTTTTTTTTGTTTTATGATGAAAGTGTTGATATTTGAGCATTATATACTCCCTGATGATATAAAGATATAAAGATGATATAAACAAACAAACAAAAAAACGTGAGGAAGTTCCCCAGATGATATATATATATATATAACTGTGTACAGTGTCACGTGGTAGAGTAGCTTGGTGAAGTAGATCGTCTAGAGCTCGTGTATCAGCGAGGACGACTTGACGTTGTCACAAGCCCCAGCCCTATGGGTGGAAACGTAACCATGTAGTCCGAAACTAGTAGTATATACTAACCAGTGTAGTCTTTGTAGGCTTTTTGCTTTTTTTTTTTTTTGGTCTTTTTTTCTCTCCTTTTTTTTGGTCTTTAGTTGATAACCCGAAAAAGACCCAACTAAACAGTCTCATGGTTGCTCTATTTTTTTCATATCAGTATCTGTTGTTAATAGGAACCTCTCGCTGTGGCACACACATTCAGTGCCCACGATTTTAAACTCGGCATGCCTTAGTTGGAACTAAGTCTTTACAAAAATATATATACCAAAAAAAAAATACCAAAAAAAAAAAAGTACACGAATGAGAGATAACCAACCAAACTGACCAAGCGGTTATTAACAAAGACTGGTTCCCGCCAGGGTATTCTCCGAGCGGGCCGGATACACTCACCATATTCACAATACAATAATGACGTTACATCCTTTTTACCCTTGACCCTAATGACCTCATGACGGGAAGTATAATTGTCAGGTCAAATAGTTAAAAAAAGAAATAAAAAATCCCGAATAATAATGTAAAAAAAAAAAAACACGAAAAAAAGAAAAAAAAAGATTAGGGCTGTTGTAGCTAGGTTGTTACAGAGAGACGACGGTGGCATGTGCCAATGTTTGGCAGTTGGTTGGGTCAGTCGATCGATTCAGTCATTGGGTAGCGAGGGGGTCTATTTTTTGAAGCCACCCAGTGTACATGGTGCAAGCATCCGAGGTGGGGGAGTGTCAGTATATTGAACTATTATTAGGTAGGAACAGTTGTTATGAGTGATGGGGAAAGTCACTCCAATAAGTTTTAAAACCAAGGAAAAGAAAAGCGGATTGTAAAGCAATATGTCAACTATGTACATTTGGACGATATACGCTGTTTGTGGTTATATATTTTATGTCAAGCCTGAATATTTACTACTTAATTAATTTGGGGCTCCGGACACCGGTACTTGTATTTATGGCCTTGGAAACCAATATATTGTTGCAGGCTCGTACTGATATTTATAAAATAGAGTAAAAACCAAAGTAGGATTTTATACACAAAGGCACTCTCTGGCAGTGTTTTTAAAAATTTAAAGTTTACAAGAATGAATCAATGTGATTGCTGATTACAGAGCTAGCCGTTGCCCCAGCCTTTACACTGGATTTAACAGTGCCAACGCTAGCGATTTTAGAGCAGGGCTTTTACTCTTTAGAACAAGTTGCTAGTGACTCGGCTACATACTAAGTTTAAGGGAAGCCTTACACCATACCTATCATGATCAAGGAGAACACGTTGCATTTGTCATCTGAAGAGATTTGAAACAAACAAAAGGCAATATTGTTGCTAAACTTTGTCTTTGTGTATTACGTCCAGACTTTATAGCTTAGTTGCACGATGTATAAAGTGTCACCGTAGTATGACTTGCACCTGCTAGGTAGATCCAAATAAACCTTGTGTCTCAGTACTTTTAAGGTTTTACTTACGTACAAGCATCCATACACATAAACGTACGTACACAAGCATTAAGGGGAATATTTTGTACCTTAACTTATATTATATTCCCCCCTTTTTTTTCTTCTTTTTTAAAAAACTTTTTTTTAGTTTTAGTTTTTTTTAGTTTTTGTTTGTTTGTTTGAGAAGCATCCTGTCTCGTTGACCCCCGCGTGTTCTGCGAGGCTCATACCAAACCATTTGTTCTCATCAAGATATATATACATGCATATATAAAACAAACATATATAAAACAAACAAACCTGTTTTTAATTTTTGTAAAACAGGAACTGTGTTATTATCTTTTTATTTTTCACTTATTTCTCTATTTCCCCCCCCCCCCCCTCGTCTTCTGTATACTTGTTTGATTGATCATGACCATTGTACAGCTGAATATAGGCTACATGCGAAAAGAAGGAAGGACAAAAAAAAAATACAAAATACCCGTAGTGTATAGTTGAACCAGTACAATTAGTCTGTTGTAGAACACTCGTCGTAGATAGCTATGTGAATGTAGGTCAAAAATGACAACATATCTGTTATGTACAATGCTCCAAAAACTATATATAAAAATAAAATGAAATCACTAAAAAAAAAAGGATATATATAACTAAACAAAAAACAAAAGATGATGTTCTCTTATCAAAAGAAGGGGACAAAAATGTGTGGTTTGTATATCAATCGTAATAAAGGTGAAAACTACTACAAGATTGAATCCCATATCATGGACACATGTATCAAAAGCCATGCACTATTTTACAAGCTTGTCTCGCATAGGCTGTGCTTGCCGGCGAACGGATGGTTGGTTTATTTGTCACCTGGTTGCACTGCAAGTGACTGTATTTCACAGTGTCCCGCCGACCTGCTCAGTGGTAGAACCTCACCTGGTAGCTGTGCTTTAGTATCGGTGCCACAGTTGAAGCAAGACGTCATATTGGTAATTATAAGCATCATCATTGCAATGTAATGATAATATTAATGATAATGGTGATAATAACCACAGAAGGACTACTAACTACATTTATGCATCTCCGTATATGTGTGGTGACATTGAGGACCAAGTAGACTGACAGTTTAAAAATATTGAGAGAAAAAAAAGGGGGAAAAACACAACACCCGCACGGGTGACCGGAAGTCGCCTCCCATTGGTTGTTTGTTGATAGTCGCTGCCAGTGCCATCTAGTGTCAAACAGTGAAACTCCTCCCGGTGCCGGTTGGCAGGGGGCAGGGCAAGCCCATGTGTAAAGATCTTTGTATATGTTTGATATCCAGTAGACTGTACGTATGCATAAGAGCGTAGTATCGGGTTGGGTAGAATCAATGGCGTCGCCAATGCCATCCCAACCCTCCCTAAACCCTCCCTTAAAAGAAAACAACCCCCACACCGAGGCAAACATTCCTTTACACACAGATGACATAACAGGTCACAGCTAGACGATAAATAAACACACACAAAGGGGGCTGGTAAAGAAGTTAGATACACTGCGGTACGATTAGGTGGAAGTTAATTAACGTCGTATTGTTAATTGTCGGTTTTCCCCCCATGATTGATTGATTGATTGAACTGGGTATCTGAGAAGCAATTGAAGCAATCTTCCAAAAGTAAATTTAAAATCAATTTCATGTCACATTGGGTGGACTGATTTTTTTTTCATTTTTTCTCCCGTACTTGATGACAATAGTAATAATTAATAACCATTGTTAACTATGACACTCGTTTGTGAGTGGATTGCTTACTGGTTGCCTGGACCTGGGCGCGTCCGTGGCCCACGTTATATAATATATAATAAGTTGACTATTACTACACAATGATACGTGAACTGATAGATCGAACCTCAGTCGTACCGTATACATAATGTACCAATAACGGATGATCCTACTATGTACCTAGTGGTGGTAGTTTTGAGTCTTCATTTTTATTGATCTACAACAATGTGCCAAAGCAATGTAAATTGTACAGAGCATTGGTGTGTTGGGCAGGAGCCTCCAGCGCTGCAGCAAGCACCCCCTCCCCGCCCCTCCCCCCGCGCCCCATTGAAGGAGCACCCAGTCCTCCTCCCCCCGAAACCCCCCTTAAGGGAGCCCCCTCCCCTCACGCTCCTACCAACATGCAACCACTGCAGTGTGGACAGTGTCGCTCCACCTCGCCATTTCCCACATAGCAACCCGCCGATTGCAACGGCCATGGTAAAACAAACAAACAAAAAAAAAACACACACAAAAACAAAGGCGAGTTCTGCCCTCGAATAGGTAATCGGCTGCCACTGCCTGGGCGGGGCGCGGCGCGCCGGACTGCGGGCGCTCCCTCCGGTAGCAGGCTTCACTACCCGAGCACCTGGCGGGCGGCGGACGCTGCAGCCTCGTTCTGGGCTTTGGCGCGAAGCCGTGTACAAACGCAGCCACGTACTGCTTGTACAAAGGTAGCTTCAGTTCTGTCGTGTACAAAGATTAGGGCTACCTAGCGTCTAAGTAGTAAGTCCATTATAGGCAAGTGTCCATCCACAGTAAAGTCTGTAGCCATGCTAGCAGGTTGTTTACAAGACACAACGAGCGGGAACACTACTCTGGTCAATCGGTACTGTACCATGGTCTATGCAATGGTTGGACATAAAAATGTCAATATTTTTATCTCATTTTATGAGGTGTTTTCACACTGTTGTGGTCCAGACAAAGAATAGTGTAATGTGCATCAGCCCGACATGAAAATAAAGAACCAATGTTTGAAAATGATGCCGGTCTTAGTTTTCATTATTCTGTCCTGTAAACTGTGTGCGTCTTGTTGAAGCTGCATTGTGCGATGCAAACATTAAAATACTTGATCTTATAGACCTATTTCATATGACGTCAGCATAGGTATTTAGGTCAGTGCTTGGCTGCAGGACGACATACTGTCGCACTGCAAACTTAATGGATATGAGCAATCTTCATAGAGAAAAGGTGAAATATCTCTAAAACCACAGCACTTAGAAACAAACTGCTTGGAACACATAGAAAACATGTTTAACGAACATATTAAATTTATAAGGTTGGGCTTCTGCATTTCTATTAATTTGGAATAAAACAGACGTTTTGCACTGCGCGTATCGGCAAACTCAATGGTAGTGTACATTCATTCTGCAGCCAAGCTGCGTGTGTTTATAAACATTGAAAGGGGTCTATATATCTGACTTAAATACCGATGTCCCCATTAAACATTATAAGGGAATACTAAAGTTGAATAGTTCGATAAGGGCATCAAATTTTCAAAAGTAAAACCCTTGTCTTGATTTAAAGCATCAGATTTTCAAAACCCAAACAATTGTCTAGATTTGATAATACATATCTACCTTAGATACTGGTTCACTTATTAAACATTTATTGCCACACAGAAGGGAATGCTGAGGCAATTGAATATAACCTGTTACTGCAGAAGCCTAGGCGTGTTTGCATGGTTGCGCTTCACATATCTCCAAAGTTAAAGTTGCATGGTCCGATGGCATTTGAATTTGTTAGTTATATTTGAGATAAATAGCTCAGGTTGAGATATTTGAAGTGCAAATGTACAAAATTAATTTTGGCAAACATGCCAAATCTCTGACACCATAGACTTCTGCAGTAACATGTTCTATTAAATTGCCCTTCTATGTGATGACAAATGTTTGATGATAAGTGCACCAGTGTTATGTGTGTAGACTCAAGTTTATATCACTACTTTGGTTTTGAAAATTTGATGTTTTCATCGGACTATGCAACTTTAAGAAAACACTAAAACAAACTTGTCTTTTCAGAAAGTTGTACCGTCGTGACACATTTAGTCATTTTCGACTTAGATGCAGGTTTAAAAAAAACTGAGGAATGCATTTATTAATACAACCAAATTGACCAAATAATTATACTTACTCTTCTCTGTTGGTATGGCATTTATTAATACAACCAAATTGACCAAATAATTATACTTACTCTTCTCTGTTGGTATGGCTTTTGCTGCTAGTAGCATAGCGTAGCATCACCATTCAAGTAAATACAAGACGGTACCCATCCTGATGTGGCGAGGACATAAAACCCCAAACAAAAAAGCAAACAAACAAACCAGGACGAGATAATTTGTGAAGAATAAATTAAATGGGGCATTTCGTGAATTGGCAGGGCAGTAGATATATGATAGATATCTAGCTGTAGATATATGATTCACCCTGTACTTGTAGTACACAGGTGAATGACAACGTTGTGAAAATACGGGCGAAAATATCTTTAGTAGGGAACAGGAAGTAGAATGCCTGCCTCCAGTATCAAATGGGTACTTATATCGGCACAGAGTTGGTGAAATGGGAGAGAATGCAAAAAGACGGCGGCATTGGAACGCCGTCGATTTCATCTTTAAATTCTATTAACCTACATGTTTTATTATATTTTTCAACTGAAAGGTAGCGGGGAAATATGAAGACATATAAAGAAAAAGTATTGCTTCTTAGATTGTGAAATTAGGCTCTCATTTCATTTCCCCGTATTTTCGACCGCTTTTATACAGGGCTGGTATTCACCAGTCTACTGAGAGTACAGGGTGAATCCTTTATCTAGGCGAGCTGGTGAAGAGCATGCGTTTGTGTTGAGTGCACTAGCGGCAAGTTCAGTGCAGTCAGGTCACATGTGCAGTGTGAGGTGGGGTGTGTGTGTGTGTGCTAGAACCAGTTGTAGTAGCTACTCAAACTTATTACAATCTTACAAGATTTAAGCTGCATAAACTGATGAAACCAAAACATTTACAAAACCAAAGCACTTACACCCTGGAGGTGTTATCCCACTTAGCCAATTTCAGGTGTTGGTGCGACAGGTAAGGTTGTAGAACTGCACTACCTAGCTATATGATGTGGTATAATGTATTTGACATTAGGCTGGGATCAACATCAGATTGCCGAGATATTTTAAGTGAAGAAACGCAAAATAATGTTCTGCACACCAGTAGGGGCTTCTATGATTTTCACACCAGACGGGATGGCCGAATGAGTTAGAGCGTCCGTCTCCCATGCTGGTAGATCGTGGGGTCGTGGGGACGAACCCTGGTCGAGTCAAACCAATGACTTAAAAATTGATACTTGTTGCTTCCTAGCCAGGCGCTCAGCATTATTAGGACAGAGCAAGGACTGGTGTGCTCAGTGTCAGGATAATGTGACTGAGTGGGATACCAGCTCATTGTGCGGGCAGCCTGGTTTCCCAGTGGGGCAGCACTATGAAGTCACCATGAGTGCACACTGTCACAAGTGGGTACCCATCCTGATATGATGTTAGATGTTGCTAGGACATAAAACAACAACAAACAAACAATCTATGATTTGCAGAAGTGACAGGCTCTATTAAATTCAATTAGTATTTCCTCTAGGCAGTAATATGTCTCCTCAGATGCATAGTCGGATGAAGCATAACATTTTCACTCACCTAGATTTGATTCTACATATCTAAGGTAGATACTGATGCACTTATTAAACATTTGTTGCCACATAGAAGCGCATACTGGGTCAATTTAATGGAAACTGTTACATCATATAAACATGGTGTGGGGTGCTTAAAATTCAGGATGTTTGCACTTAAAATATCTAAAAAGTTAGCAATTTAAAATAAAAGTTAATTCAAACTAAAACAATGTAGATTATACCCATTAATATAACATATTTATCTCAGAGAAAATGACAGAAACTCTAGACCATTGGAATATGTAACTCTAAATAAGTTACACCAATATATAAAATTGAATATCTTCTAAATTAGAAAACTAGACCTACTTTTCCTTGGCAATAAAAAAACCCGGTCAGCGTGACTTATTATGATAGGCAACTGAAACAATTTTACATCGGTTGATGTATGTCTGTGCCCCGAGTCTAGCTGTTTGGTTCAGAACTTGTAGAAGTCGATGACTGTGTGTGTGTGTCATATATGTTCAATGCAAACTGCCTTAAGCTGCGAACACACTGGACGCGTATCTCGCGCGTGCGTCAAGCGTCGCGCGTGCGTACAAAATCAAAACGTATGTAATAAAGAGAACCCGAACACACTGGCGCGTGCGTTTGTCGCGCATGCGTCAGGCGTGCGTCACGGATCGCTTTTGGAGCGATTATTTACGCTTGACGCGTGGTGACGCGTGGCTTTTGACTGAACTTGCCCGAATTTGCCCGACTTTGCCTGACTTTGCCTGACTTTGGCTGACTTTGCCCAACTTTGCCCGACTTTGCCTGACTTTGCACGACTTTGCCCTCTTTCATTCCCTCCTCTTCCATTCCCTCCCCTTCCATTCCCTCCTCTTCCATTCCCCCTCTTCCAATCTGCTCTCTTTCATTCCCCCTCTTTCATTCCCCCTCTTTCATTCCCCCTCTTTCATTCCCCCTCTTTCATTCCTCCTCTTCCATTCCCCCCTCTTCCAATCTCCTCTCTTTCATTCCCCCTCTTTCATTCCCCCTCTTTCATTCCCCCTCTTTCATTCCCCCTCTTTCATTCCCCCTCTTTCATTCCCCCTCTTCCATTCCCTCCTCTTCCATTCCTTCCTCTCCCATGCCCCCTCTTCCATTCCCCCTCTTTCATTCCCCCTCTTTCATTCCCCCTCTTTCATTCCCCCTCTTTCATTCCCCCTCTTTCATTCCCTCCTCTCCCGTGCCTCCTCTCCCGTGCCCCCTCTTCCGTTCCCCCTCTTCCGTTCCCCCTCTTCCGTTCCCCCTCTTCCGTTCCCCCTCTTCCGTTCCCCCTCTTCCGTTCCCCCTCTTCCGTTCCCCCTCTTTCGTTCCCCCTCTTTCGTTCCCCCTCTTTCGTTCCCCCTCTTTCGTTCCCCCTCTTTCGTTCCCCCTCTTTCGTTCCCCTTCTTCTGTTCCCCCTCTTTCGTTCCCCCTCTTTCGTTCCCCCTCTTTCGTTCCCCCTCTTTCGTTCCCCCTCTTTCGTTCCCCTCTTCGTTCCCCCTCTTTCGTTCCCCCTCTTTCGTTCCCCCTCTTTCGTTCCCCCTCTTTCGTTCCCCCTCTTTCGTTCCCCCTCTTTCGTTCCCCCTCTTCCGGTCCCCCTCTTCCGGTCCCCCTCTTCCGGTCCCCCTCTTCCGGTCCCCCTCTTCCAGTCCCCCTCTTCCGTTCCCCCTCTTCCGTTCCCCCTCTTCCGTTCCCCCCTCTTTCCGTTCCCCCTCTTTCGTTCCCCCTCTTTCGTTCCCCCTCTTTCGTTCCCCCTCTTTCGTTCCCCCTCTTTCGTTCCCCCTCTTCCGTTCCCCCTCTTCCGTTCCCCCTCTTTCGTTCCCCCTCTTTCGTTCCCCCTCTTCGTTACCCCTCTTCCGTTCCCCTCTTCCGTTCCCCCTCTTCCGTTCCCCCTCTTCCGTTCCCCTCTTCCGTTCCCCCTCTTCCGTTCCCCCTCTTCCGTTCCCCCTCTTTCGTTCCCCCACTTTCGTTCCCCCTCTTTCGTTCCCCCTCTTTCGTTCCCCCTCTTTCGTTCCCCCTCTTTCGTTTCCCCCTCTTTCGTTCCCCCTCTTTCGTTCCCCCTCTTTCGTTCCCCCTCTTTCGTTCCCCCTCTTTCGTTCCCCCTCTTTCGTTCCCCCTCTTCCGTTCCCCCTCTTCCGTTCCCCCTCTTTCGTTCCCCCTCTTCCGTTCCCCCTCTTTCGTTCCCCCACTTTCATTCCCCCTCTTTCGTTCCCCCTCTTTCGTTCCCCCTCTTTCGTTCCCCCTCTTTCGTTCCCCTCTTGTGTTTCCCCCCTCTTGCGTTCCCCTCTTGCATTCCCCCTGTTCTGTTCCTCCCTGTTGCTTTCCCCCCTCTTGTGTTCCCCCATCTTCATTTCCCCCTCTTCCATTCCCCCCTCTCCCATTCCCCCTCTTCCATTCGCCTCTCTTCCATTCTCCCTCTTCCATTCCCCCCTCTTCCATTCCCCTCTTCCGATCCCAGTCTTCCGTTCCTCCTCTTCCGTCCCTCCTCTTCTGTCCCTCCTCTTCCATTCCCCATTCTCCATCTTCCGTTCCCCCTCTTCAATTCCCCTTCTTCCATTCCTCCTCTTCCATTCCCCCCTCTCCAATTCCCCCTCTTCCATTCGCCTCTCTTCCATTCTCCCTCTTCCATTCTCCCTCTTCCATTCTCCCACTTCCATTCCCCCCTCTTCCATTCCCCTCCTCCGATCCCCGTCTTCCGTCCCTCTTCCGTTCCCCCTCTTCCATCCCTCTTCCATTCCCCCCTCTCCCATTCCCCCTCTTCCATTCGCCTCTCTTCCATTCTTCCTCTTACATTCTCCCTCTTCCAATCCCCGTCTTCCGTCCCTCCTCTTCTGTCCCTCCTCTTCCATTCCCCATTCTCCATCTTCCTTTCCCCGTCTTGCATTCCCCATCTTCCATTCCCCATCTTGCAATCCCCATCTTCCATTCCCCCATCTTCTGTTCCCCCCTCTTGCTTTCCCCCTCTTTCATTCCCCCTTCTTGCATTCCCTTCCTCTTGCATTCCGCCTCTTTCATTCCCCAAGAGGGGGAACGAAAGAGGGGGAAGGAAAGAGGGGGAACGAAAGAGAGGGAACGGAAGAGAGGGAACGGAAGAGAGGGGAATGGAAGAGGGGGAATGGAAGAGGGGGAACGGAAGATGGAGAATGGGGAATGGAAGAGGAGGGACAGAAAAGGAGGGACGGAAGAGGAGGAACGGAAGAGGGGGAACGAAAGAGGGGGAACGAAAGAGGGGGAATGAAAGAGGGGGAATGAAAGAGGGGGAACGAAAGAGGGGGAACAAAAGAGGGGGAACAAAAGAGGGGGAACAAAAGAGGGGGAACGGAAGAGTGGGGAATGGGAGAGGGGGAATGAAAGAGGGGGAATGGAAGAGGGGGAACGAAAGATGGAGAATGGGGAATGGAAGAGGAGGGACAGAAAAGGAGGGACGGAAGAGGAGGAACGGAAGAGGGGGAACGAAAGAGGGGGAACGAAAGCGGGGGAACGAAAGAGGGGGAACGAAAGAGGGGGAACGAAAGAGGGGGAACGAAAGAGGGGGAACGAAAGAGGGGAACGAAAGAGGGGGAACGAAAGAGGGGGAACGAAAGAGGGGGAACGAAAGAGGGGGAACGAAAGTGGGGAATGAAAGAGGGAGAACGAAAGAGGGGGAACGAAAGAGGGGGAACGAAAGAGGGGGACCGAAAGAGGGGGAACGAAGGAAGGGGAACGAAAGAGGGGGAACGAAAGAGGGGGAACGAAAGAGGGGGAACGAAAGAGGGGGAACGAAAGAGGGGGAACGAAAGAGGGGGAACGAAAGAGGGGGAACGAAAGAGGGGGAACGAAAGAGGGGGAACGAAAGAGGGAGGACGAAAGAGGGGGAACGAAAGAGGGGGAACGAAAGAGGGGGAACGAAAGAGGGGGAACGAAAGAGAGGAAACGAAAGAGAGGGAACGGAAGAGAGGGACTGGAAGAGAGGGGAATGGGAGAGGGGGAATGGAAGAGGGGGAATGGAAGAGGGGGAACGAAAGATGGAGAATGGGGAATGGAAGAGGAGGGACAGAAAAGGAGTGACGGAAGAGGAGGAACGGAAGAGGGGGAACGAAAGAGGGGGAATGAAAGCGGGGGAACGAAAGAGGGGGAACGAAAGAGGGGGAACGAAAGAGGGGGAACGAAAGAGGGGAACCGAAAGAGGGGGAACGAAAGAGGGGGAACGAAAGAGGGGGAACGAAAGAGGGGGAACGAAAGAGGGGGAACGAAAGAGGGGGAACGAAAGAGGGGGAACGAAAGAGGGGGAACGAAAGAGGGGGAACGAAAGAGGGGGAACGAAAGAGGGGGAACGAAAGAGGGGGAACGAAAGAGGGGGAACGAAAGAGGTGGAACGAAAGAGGGGGAACGAAAGAGGGGGAATGAAAGAGGGGGAACGAAAGAGGGGGAACGAAAGAGGGGAACACAAGAGGAGGGAATGGAAAGGGAGGGAATAGAAGAGAGGGAATGGAAGAGAGGGGAATGGAAGAGGGGGAATGGGAGAGGGGGGAATGGAACAGGAGGAATGGAAGAAGGGGAATTGAAGAGGGGGAATGGGGGAATGGAAGAGGGAGGGAGGAATGGGGGGGAATGGAAGAGGGGGGAATGGGGGGAATGGAAGAGGGGGGAATGGGGGTTTTATATGGGAGGTGTGTTCCGGCCTTTAGACGCGTGGCAGACGCGTCCAGTGTGTTCGCTATTTACGTGTGAGAACCGCATGACGCACGCTTGTACTTGACGCACGCGCGACGCACGCGTCCAGTGTGTTCGCAGCTTTACGCTATGCCTACATGCCACATATACACAGACTGAAGGTTGACAAAATGGCGCGCATTCGCCGAGTCAGATCAGGTCAGGTCAGGTCAGGCATGCGCAGCCCTAGTTTGCCGAGAAGCAGAGACCTGGTTTCTCGACGACCTGCTGAACCTGGAATAATAAAAGTGTGGGATGGCCGAATGAGTTGAGCATAGACGGGAAGGCCGAATGAGTTGAGCGTAGACGGTATGGCCGAATGAGTTGGGAGTAGATGGGATGGCCGAATGAGTTGAGCATAGATGGGATGGCCGAATGAGTTGAGCGTAGACGGGATGGCTGAATGAGTTGAGCATAGACGGGATGGGCAAATGAGTTCAGCGTAGACGGGATGGCCGAATGAGTTCAGCATAGATGGGATGGGCGAATGAGTTGAGTATAGATGGGATGGCCGAATGAGTTTAGTGCAGATGGGATGGCTGAATGAGTTGAGCATAGACGGGATGGCCGAATGAGTTCAGCATCCATCACCCATTTTGGTAGATCGATGTATTCAAACTTATGGGTTCGAACCTTGGTCAGGTCAAAGTAATGACATAACAATTATAATTGTCACTTCTTAGCCTGGCGCTCGGCATTATTACTATATTAGGATAGGGCAAGGTCTGCTTGGCTCAGTGTCAGGATACTGTGACTGAGTGGGATATCAGGTCAAGGTGCTGGCGGCCTGGTCTCCCAGTGGGACAGCACTAGAAAGTTGCCATGAGTGCACACCATCACAAGTCGGTACCCGCCCTGATATGACCTTCAATGTTGTCAGGACATAAAACTCCAACAACCAACCAACTTTGATGCCGTAGATCAGCACCATATTTTATTGTGGTGTATCTCAAAGTTTTATTGTTCGATGGTTTTGAGTTTCTGAAAAAGATAAATGTATTGGACTGATCAGTACAATCTACCTTAGTTTAGTTTGACATAACGTTTATTATAAATGGCTAACTTTGGGGATATTTGAAGTGAAAACATGGACAATTAATTTTGATATGCGCATCAAAAACCTCTTTTGCCATTGCCTTCAGCACTAATATGTTTCACCACATTGACTTAATACTCCCTTCTTTACAGCAACAACAGCTTAATAGGAGCACCAGTATCTCAGTTGAATATCTATGCTCAAATATACCAGGTCTAAGTCATCTAGATAAGTGCCTTGCTTTTGAAAACTTGATGCTTTTTCGGACTATGCAACTTTAGCTAAAGCAATGTGGCACCCATGATCTATATGTATGGTAGTATCACCCAGTTTTAAACTGAAGTTGCTTTCCTAGTCCTACCTACTATCTATGCCATGGTGCAGATGCAAATAATAATAGTAATACAATGGCACATAAACGAAACATACTTAATTTAACTGATGTGTGTGCAAATATACGCTTGCATAACCCGATGGATTTGAGTTTATGCCATATTTATTTTCAGATAAATTTATTTATATATTAGGTTGATTTTGACAATCTGATTTACTTTTGATGTTTGTTTGTTGTTGTTTTACATCCTAGCAACATCTAAGGTCATATCAGGACAGGTACCGACTTGTGACAGTGTACACTCGTGGTGACTTTATAGTGCTGCCCCACTGGGAGGCCAGGCCACCAGCACCATGACCTGATATCCCACTCAGTCACATTATCCTGACACTGAGCCATCCAGTCCTTGCCCTATCTTAATAATGTCGAGCGCCTGGCTAGGAAGCGACAAGTATCAATTTTAAAATCATTTGTTTGACTTGACCAGGGTTCGAACCCACAATCCCATGATCTACCAACAGAGGAGATGGATGCTCAAACTCATTTGGCCATCCCGTCTGGTTCAGATATTTGAAGTGAACAGATATTTGAAGTGAACACTCTCAGTATTGATTTTGATGTGCTCATAGTAATGGAGGACTCTGGTTCTATTTACATGCTTTCGAGTGTAGCAGCATACCACTGGACACCAGTGTATCTAAGCTGGATATGTAGAATCAAATCAAGATTAAAGCTGCATAGTCCGATGAAAACATCAAATTTTCAAAACCAAAACAATTATCTAGATTTGATTCTATATATCTATCTTAGATACTGATGCACTTATTAAACATTTACCGGCACATAGAAGGGACTACTGAGTCAATTAATAGAACCTGTTACTGAAGAAGCCTATGGTGATAGAGTTTTGGCAAGCTTGCCAATATTAATTTAGCATGTTTCCATTTCAAATATCTCAAAAGTTTGTGATTTAAAATAAAACTTACTTCAAACTAAAGTAAGGTAATTTATAATGAACAACCTAATATGTTTATCTCAGAAAATAAGAGAAACCCAAAACCATCGGACTATGCAACTCTAAGCATTTAAGTTTTGAAAATGTGCGGCTTCCATCGGACTGTAGGCCCTACAGCTTTAAACCAACTTGGAGTGAACTTACTTGACATTGGGGGCGTAATCGATTAATCGACTCTGGTCACCCGAGCCACTTTTTGGCACATGCGCACATCCTGCAGACTCGGGTCGAATAATCGAATAAGCTTCTCCGTGCTCGGGTGACAAAAATGGTCGCCGTTTTATTAGTTTTTTTAGTAGCCGATATAATTAAAGCAAAATATGATTTAACTATTTTTATGATGGCATAGTTTAGTGATATTTCCATTTAATTAATCTATGTTATTACCAACAAAAAAAATGTATGACTGGTACCGGTGGCTGTTACCATGCAGGACGGTACCAGCGCAAATGTGACGTCATCGCTCCTTGCAAGCCCCAGCCAAGAGGTGGGTTACTGGGGTCGGGTTGTTTTGCACACGGCACATGTATTTGTCGACTCCACTCGCGGTGTTCTATTTGAAATTCTGATGACTCGGGTGACCCAAGTCGCCCGGGTCGTGTTAATCGATTACGGCCTATGTGTACAGTGTGTACATAATAATGCTGAGGGTAGCCAGATTGTTACTAAATGTACTGGACCTGACTAGCACCGCTTCGGCCTGTCTGAGTGTACTCGCCGGTGTCACAGTTTCTGCCGTCCACCAGTTTCCACGGTACGCATACACTCAAATGCATTGTCAATGGCTGTGAGCAATTTTCATACAAAAGAAGTGAAATATCTCTGAAACCACACCACCTAGAAACAAGTCGCTTGATACACATATAGAAAACATCTTTACCAAAAAGATTATATTAAATTTATAAGGTTAGGGTTCTTGATTTCTATTAATTTTGAATAAAACTAATGTTTTGCACTGCGCGTACCATCAAACTCAATGCATTGTCAATGGTCATGAGCAATCTTCATACAGAAAATACAGAAAAAGTGAAATATCTCTAAAACCACACCACCTAGAAACAAATCGCTTGGCACGCATATAGAAAACATCTTTACCAAAAACATTATATTAAATTTATAAGGTTACTGACAATGCTGTTCGATTTTGACGCATGCGTAGAAGCGATGCGTACCACGGAAACTGACGGACGGCGGAAACTGTGACACCGAACCAGCATCCAGCTACCTCCGGCTGGTGCTAATTGCGCCTCCTTCTTCACCCGGGGAGAGCTGCACGCGTACCCCTTCCCTCACACCCCCTCTCGACCCGCCCACGCCCGCATTTCGCGCGTATTTGATCCTTATTGGCTTCCGGTTTACCAACGGTTCACAACTCATTCCCAAACGCCCCCACCCCCCACCCCCCAACACCACCCACTCCCACAACTAACATTAACAACTCACATTAACAATCCACCAACAACTGATATTAACAATCCCAGTAGGCTTAGTTGTTGTTTGTTGTTCTAAGTCCTAGCAACATCTACGTCATATCAGGACGGGTACCGACTTGTGACAGTGCGCACTCATGACGACTTTACTGTCACAAGTCGGTACCCGTCCTGATATGACTTTAGATGTAGCTGGGACGTAAATCAACAACAAACAAATGTAATTTCCCCAATACTGCATGACCTCTGATGACCTTCCGAAAGAGAGTTCCACAGTTGAAATGCATTCCTACAGCCAGGGAAACAGCTGGTTGAGACTGACGGGGCAGTCCGCCTGCCTGATGCGCTGTCAACGGAGCCGACAACTGTCTTTTTGCAGCTCACAGGATCCGATATGGTAAACACACGCTATGCACGTGTGTCATCAAATACGCTGCCTCATACTCCAAGTTAAGGTTGCATAGTCCGATGGTTCTGAGCTATTGTGACCAGACGGGATGGCCGAATGAGTTAGAGCGCCCGTCTCCCGTGCTGGTAGATCGTGGGGTCGTGGGTTCGAGTCCTGGTCGAGTCAAACAAACGACTTTAAAATTGATACTTGTCACTTCCTAGCCATACACTCGGCATTATTAGGATAGGGCAAGGACTGGTGTGCTCAGTGTCAGGATAATGTGACTGAGTGGGATACCAGGTCACGGTGCTGGTGGCCTGGTTTCCCAGTGGGACAGCACTATAAAGTCGCCATGAGTGCGCACTGTCACAAGTCGGTACCCGTCCTGATATGACCTTAGATGTTGCTAGGATGTAAAACAACAACAAACAAACAACAAACCATACTCATTTGTCCAGTAACAACTACATTAGTGCCACTACATAGTAAATATACCACACAATGAACCACAGCGTTCTGCAGCAGATAGTTTAGAATGTGAATAGGTTCGTTGGTTGTTGGAGTTTTATGTCCTGGCAACATCTATGGTCATATCAGGATGGGTAGAATGTAAATAACATGGCACCAGAGTAATTTAAAGTTGCATAGTCCGATGGTTTAGAATTTCTGTATTTTTTCTGAGATAAATATATTAGATCGATCACTAGTATCTACTTTACATTAGTTCAAAGTTACTTTTATTTTAAATGGTAAACCTTTGAGACATTTTGAGTGCAAACATGGAAAATTAGTTTTGGCAAGCTTGCCAATACCCTGACACCATAGACTTCTGCAGTAACAGGTTCTGTTAAATTGATTCAGTATTGCCTTCTACGCAGAAACAAATGCTTAATAAGTGCATCAGTATCTAAGTTAGATATATAAAATCAAATTCGATAATTGGTTTGGTTTTGAAAATTTGATATTTCATTGGGCTATGCAGCTTTATCTTAAGCTCAATACTTCCATCGGAAAAATGTTGTTGTGCATAATCCCCCCCCCCCCCCCCCCCCCCTCCACCCCCGTATTTGTGCACGAATATAATGTGCAAAATAACCGGTGCCAAGTTGCAGTTGGCGCATTGAGTCGGTGAGTGACGGCGGCGTGTTAGTGCGGCGGGTCCTGGCACGTGCCTGCACTCGTTTCCCACCTTTATTACTGAAATATCAAAGGTGAGTGCCTCTCGCCGAGCAGCGAGGAACAGTGCTTTCCAAGATGGCCACGCTTTACTCAACATTCCCCGCCAGAATCCACAAAGAAATAAAACACCACCAACGCCACCGTTGCGGCACCTTAATGTGTGCAGATGGCGTAGGTGGGTGTGTGTGGACGGGTGTGGGGTGAGGATGGGTGGGGGGGGGGGGTGACGGAGGGGGTGCTGGATTGTGGGTTGTGGAAGTCGGTCAGATTCAAAGTTCGCACACTTAGCCGACACTGTGTACAGTTTTGTGTGAACTGCAAGGCTGCTGTCGTGCACTATGCTCAAATATACAATGTTTTCAGTGAACCAGGTTCAGTGAACTGTTTATTGGAGGAATCTTTTCTGGGTTCTCCCTAATTTTAATTGGACAAGGCTTTTGGAGCGCTAACACTAGTGATCTGACAGTGCGTTGACTTTTTGGGTAATGCTTTGGCATCGTTTACACTATTCGCAGAAAATTGACGTTTTGGGCAAGGCTTTAGCATTGTTTACAGCATTTTGACTCTTTCGGCAAGGCGTTGGTAAATGTTTATGTTGATGACAGCGCATTGAGTCTTGAGGCACGGTTTTAGCATCGTCTACCTTCCTGTCAACATATTGCCTCTTTGGGCAAAGATTTGGTATCATTTACATCGGTGCCAGCATGCTGACTCTTTGGGCTAGACTTTGGCATCCTTTACATTGGTGACATCACATTGACTCTTGGGGCAATTGATTGCTTGATTGATTGGTGGTTGCTTTATGTCGTGTCGGCAGCATAGGCCATATTCACGGTGAGAAATGTTTGTTTTTTGTTCAAACCAACGCTTTTATATGTAAACGCAGACAATCAATTATGTGCCAATAGACACTCATTAAATTAGAAAGCTCACAATCATATATTTGTGGTCAAGGGGAACAAATTCCCATAGAAAAAGAAAAGTTTTATTAATAATTGATAGAATTTATTTAGTAAACTATATGAGGTGGTACAGTCCAGCTGCCCTCAAAAAGGCTAAGATGTTTTCTTGTTTCACTTTAGTAAAAAGGTCATGCATACTGTCTGCAGTGTAGAATTGTTGGCACAGGGCCAACAAATCAACGCAACTTAGTAAAATGTGTTTGAGTGTCAGCGGGGACTGACACCCAATATATTCAGGGGGAGGTTCCCCCTTGAGCAGAAAAGCATGTGTAAGCTACGAGTGGCTAATACAGCAGTGGCTAAGGACCACTTGGTCCCGCCGACCTCCCGCATGAGTCTGTGGTGGTTTTTCCACAGATGGTTCAATTTCTTTAAGTTTATTAATGTTTTCATCCCACTCATGTTGCTATTTCGATCTTATGTGGATGGCTATTAGTGGTTTCAGATCAGAGTGAGGGATCAGACACGGTTCAAGATCACCGTTGAGGGCCTTCTTCGCAGGGCCTTCTTCTTGGGACAAGGCTTTGGCATCGTTTACACTGGTGACAGTCTGTTGACGCTTCCCTTGTATCTGGTGGACTCCAATATACCCTAGCTGGTTGGAACCATGAATGGCAAGGCGTGGCATATATACCAACGATCATGCACCTATCCTCTCCCCACCTACAAGACGCAACCAACCCCTGGCACCGAGAAGGTAAGACTAAGAGGTGGGGGTGGGAAGAGATTGGGTGGCTGCCCAGAGCCACTCTTCACTTGATACCGAGTATTTCTCTGCTCAAATTCTGAAGTTAGTTAGTAAGGTGTAGTTGCTATATTATGAGCTCCTGAAGAGCAGATGTGAGTAGCTTGGGGCAGTTTGTGTAATGTGTAAGGTAGGGTGGATGGTGGTGGAGGGAGGGGAGGGGAGAGTGGGGAGCTGAAGGGACGGGACGGGTCCAGGGGGGGGGGGGCTGAGCGGGCGGGGTGGGGCGGGGCGGGGCTGAGTGAGGAGGGGTAGGGCGGGGTGGGGCTGAGTGAAGAAGGGCGGGCCTGGGTGGGGAGGGGCAGAGCGGGCCGGGGCTGATCGGGGCGGGGCTGGGCGGGGTGGGGACTTGATAAAGGCCTTTCTTGGCGGGCCGCTCCTTCATCACTTACCTGCAGGTAAAATAATGACCCTGATTGCGGGCTGCTCTTTTCCCTTCCCATTCTCCCCAGTGAGCAGCTCACGGGACGAAACTCTATACCCCTGGGAACGGCGCGACCTGCCAGGCTCGCCGGATATAGCAGAGTGCGGCTCGGGGCGGCTCGGCGTACAGCGGTCGTCTGCTGCAGCAGTACAACTAACTCTTTAGTGAGGCGGGCCGGTGTGGTGGTTTCAGCGTGTTCCCGTGCTCAGACGTGTCCCTCGCTTCTGCGCATGCATCAGAATCTAGTAAACATGGCCGTAATCGATTAACACGAACCGGGCGACTCGGGTCATCCAAATTTCAAATAGAACACGCGAGTGGAGTCGACAAATACACGTCCCGTGTGCAAAAAAAGAATAACTTAGATTAATGAAATGGAAATATAGGTAAACTGGGCCATGATACAATACTTTAAATCCTATTTTGCTGTACTTTTATCGGTTATTAAAAAAAAAAGAAGAAACTGTCCACCCGAGCGTATTCGATTATTCAACCCGAGTTTGTAGGATGTGCGCATGCGCCAATAAGTGGCTGGGGTGACCCGAGTTGATGCGAAATCCGCGCATGCGCAGAAGCAACGGGACACGTCTGAGCACGGGAACACGCTGAAACCACCACACCGGCGCCTGTGTCTGCCATCACTGCCACTGGCAGGTCACGCCGGGAACCCCATTGTTGCCTGCTAGGTGCTAGTTTACAGGTTTGCAGTTATCACCGCTTAAATACTGCATACATACACACTTCCTTCCTATTTATACATGCATACACATACACATACATGCACACATGATACACATACATGCATATATACATACACACATAGATACACACATATATGCATATACATGTACTCAGATATATATATTTTACAACCAGATGTGACAGCCAAAATACGGGTCCCGTAAACATTTGAAGATATGGAAATCAAGGCTATTTCAAGGCTGGTTTTGATAGGAATTCAAGACTATTTTCATTTGGATTCCAGGGAATAACAACAATACGAATGGCGATTTTGGACTAATTTAGATCAGTGGGGACAGTTTCCTGGAATTCAAGGCTTTTCAAGACTAATTACCCAAAATAGGTTAAATTACGAGGCTATTTCAAGGATTTTCAAGGCTGTTCTTGATAGGAATTCAAGAGTATTTTCATTTGGATTTAGTACGAAATCGCCATTGGGAATGGAGATATCCGACTAATGTAGATCAATGGGGACAGTTTAATGGAAGTCAAGGCTTTTCGAGACTTGTCAGGACCTTGACATGGGGCAAATAAATGAAGTTCAAGACTTTTCAAGACTTTCCAAGCCCCGTACGGACCTTGCAAATGGTAGAGCGCAGGCTTCCCGTATGAAAGGTCAATATTTCGATTCCTGGCCGAGTCAAACCTGATACTTGTTGATACCTAGCCTGACACTTGGCATTAATAGGATATGACAAGGCCTGGTCATCTCAGTATCAGGATAATGTGCCTGAGTCGGATATCATGTCATGGATCTCTCAGTCGGACAGCACTATAAAGTTGACATGAGTGCGCACTGTAACAAGTCGGTACCCGCCCTGATATGACCATAGATGTTGGTAGGACGTAAACCCCCAATAACAATATATTTGATATAATTATCTCTGTAGACCCTCTTTCTTCCCATACATACACATACATCAATTTTATATCTCTCTCTATACCGTCATGATAAGACCTTAGTTGTTGACAACAACCAACATACATATATATACTATTATTGGAGCAACATTGTTTACACCCATTAATTATTAATAACACCCTTTCCTAGTAATTATTATCGTTGGCGAATCTTTGCGAAAACCCTAATCTTCTCCCACTGTCAGAGACGCGCAGAAAATTCCCAGAAGTCAGGATTCATCCAATGCTCTCCAAGCACCATCCTAGCTCCATTCCACCTTATCTGTCAGCACAGAACTTTGCCGGTTATAAACCTTTGGTTTATTTTCGGTGAATTGTCTGTCTGATTGTTAGTGAGACTGTCAGGCGTACTGCTGGTGCTGTTGAGGGAGCCCGCTCTCACGCCTAAGTTGCGCCTCTGTTCTATATCGTCGACATGGTACATTCATCTTGCTGCCCCTCACACCTGGTTGCCATACACACACGATCACCGGTCGTGCATCCGGAGTAATGTAACTATTACACAGGTATTAAAACTCACCCAGCGCCGCCCCTGACTCTGCGCATGCGCCATTTAGACCTGGTGTGCAGCAGTTACCTGGCCACACCGATGTCGTCTGCGGGGAAAGTGTAAAACTTTCACGCCAATACACCAACAAAATATCTACCATGTATGATGTAGAGCTTTGCTGTTACTGTAATGAAAATATTAATATCGTGACATAAAATCTAAATATGTATTTATATATGTATAATGAAATTATAAGTTCAAAATGTATATGCACTGGAATTAAATATATATACTTTCATAATATATATAATTTCATAATATATATAATTTCATAATATATATAATTTAATCAAATACATATAATTTCATTACATATTGCATTTAATTACAGTATATATTACATTTCATTTCATCATATATTTTATATATGGCTTCATTGGGCGTAATCGATTAATCAACTTGGGTCACACGAGCCACATTTTGGCGCATGCGCACATCCTACATACTCGGGTCGAATAATCGAATGTGCTTCTCCATGCTCGGGGTGGAAAAAATGGTGGCTTATTCCAAAACTTTTTTTGTTTGTTTAATAACCGATATAACTACAGCAAAATAGGATTTAAAGTATTTTTTGATTGGATAGTTTTGTTATATTTCCATTTCATTAATCTGTGTTATTACCAAAAAAACATGTATGACTGGTACTGGTAGCTGTTATTCTGCAGGACGGTACCAGCACAAATGTGATGTTATCATTCCTAGCTAACCCCAGCCAAGAGGTGGGTTACTGGGGACGGGTCGTTTTGCACATGGCACATGTTTTTGTCAACTCCACTCGCTGTGTTCGATTTGAAATTCTAGCAACTCGGGTGACCCGAATCGCCCGGGTTGTGTTAATCGATCACGCCCACTATGTCTACATATTTGTATCTTAGAATTTCATAATCTATATACACATAATTTCATAATATATATATATAAAATAACATCGTAACAATGTGACATAAAATTCCAATATCTCATCAAATCTTAATTTGTACATTTAGTCATCTGAATTCTCTACGGTATTCCAATGCTTTTGCTGGTGTTATGCTAGATAAAAGATTCACCCAGTACTTGTAGTACATGGGTGAAGGACAACGTAGTGTAAATACGGGTGAAAATAGCTTTAGTATTGGACCTGAACTAGAAACTGTGGCTTCAGTATCAAATGGCTACATATATCGGCACAGATTTGGTGAAATGGGAGAGAATGCAAAAAGACAAGATGGCGGCCGCAGAACGCCGTCGATTTCACTTTTAATTCTTATTAAACTAGATATTATATTATATTTTTCAACTCAAAGGTAGCGGGCTAATAATAAAACAGATGTAAAGAATAATTGTTGCTTCTTAGATTGTGAAATTAGGCTCTCAATTCTTTGACCCGCATTTTCGACAGCTTTTACATAGGGTTGGTTTGCACCCCTACTGCAGCAGTACGGGGTGAATCTTGTATCTAGTGTTATGCCTATTACTATTTTGATGTCGAAAGGGAATTGCCAATTTTAGCCGACCATGTTGCTCAGAATTTACCATGGCAGCAGATTCTATTAGCGCTAATACAACAAGTACAGAGTGCTGGAAGGGATAAACTAAATCCTCTTTGCGAAAAATCGCAAAAGAATTACATTTGACTTAAGGGGGTCATCCAAAGTTTGCAACATTTTCGTCTGATTTGTGTCAAATGACAGCAAAAGAAATCTGAAATGAAATTTTCAAATGGCAAGATTTGTGTCAAATTACAGCAACAACTAACTAACAAAACATACCTAAACACATGAGGTAATATTGTAAGATATTAGAGATGTGAGCATGGTATGCGCACCACACATACCTTACACTTTACATAAGTTACAGCATAGTTTTTTTTAGGAAACTCTAAAATATGTTCATGCGATGGTAAAGTTTGTTTGTTGTTGTTTTACATCCCAGTAACATCTAATGCCCGGTACACACTAGCCGTATACGATCGTTTTTCCGCACCCACCTACCGTATACGATCTAAAACTGCCCAAAAGTCGTGAGGTTTGCACTACCCTAGCACACCTACCGATTGCGATTCCCGATTTTTAGGGTTAAAACGGTAGGTGTGCGCTAGCATTACGATTGCGATTCCCGATTCGAAAAATGAATCGGCCCGATTTCAGTTTTAAGCAGATCGTGAGTTTTAGTGCGCGAATCCTATACGGCATGTGTGTACCTGGCATTAGGTCATATCAGGACGGGTACCGACTTGTGACAGTCCGCACTCATGGTGACTTTATAGTGCTGCCCCACTGGAAGACCAGGCCACCAGCACCATGACCTGATATCCCACTGAGTCACATTATCCTGACACTGAGCCAACCAGTCCTTGTCCTATCCTAATAATGCCGAGCATCAGGCTAGGAAGCGACAAGTATCAATTTGTAAGTCATTGGTTTGACTCGACCAGGGTTCGAACCCACGACCCCACAGTCTACCAACACGGGAGACGGACGCTCTAACTCATTCGGCCATCCCGTCTGGTGCTGCTGTGGGAAAAGAGATCTTGCATACTGCCATAAAGTCGCCATGAGTGCGCACTGTTACAGGTCGGTACCCGTCCTGATATGACCTTAGATGTTGCTAGGACGTAAAACAACAAACAAACAAAACAGTAGGTAGGGAATAACCTATTGATACCACGAGTATCTATCTATCTCATGGTCATATTTAGTAGTTCAAAATGAAATTATATTAAAGATTTGAATATTGTATTAAGATATAGCGAATATTCATATAAAAAATACATGTTCAATTCAGCTGACCAGCACTCTAATCATAATTACTGTATTTCATCCGGTGCAAAATTAGATCAGAGCTAACGGTCATTAACATTATGCAAACATTTCTATGATATCCCAATAATTAAGCACGTATGATATGCGCATGCACGACTGCATGGGCTTTTGTGCAATTCAATCGTATTATGCTTTAAAGAAAAACACTTGCTTTGATCTTCAGTGTTTTAGACTGTTGGGTATTTAGTGTATGTCGGTGAAATGGATTGTGAGGGGCAACCAGTGCCCTCAATAGTTTGTCGACTAATAGCTCAAAATAGAGCGAATTCAATATACTCTCTGCGGTGCAGCCATTAGACATTATACATTTTTTATTCACAATTTCTCTACATTATTCCACAAACATATACTATTCTTCTAACAATAGAAGTTGTAGGAACAGTGTAACCATTAATGGTTGTCTTCCCACTGCCCCTTATAGTTATAAACAAAATAATCCATGAAACTAAATCATGAGCCCTGGAACTAATATACAAATAACCTACAGACTGCTCTTTAAGGGAAGAAATACATGTTTAGAAAAAGATATAATGAGATGAAGACCTGTTCATCAATAGACAAATTCTGTGGTTCAAATATTGGTTCTATATGGCCTGGGGTAACAATCACGACATAATTTGTTGCTACAATTTACTGTATCTGCATATTGCCTTAATAGTGCAGATTTTATCTTGCGTTTCAAACATGATTGTGAGGGTACCATGCGTTCCATAAAGTGGGATATGCGTACAACGGGAGTTTGTCAACAAACTTTGACTTTGTAGCCACTTTATAAAAATAAGTCTGCTTGTCTTGTTTTATTCATGTGATTATAGCAAAACAGATTTGAAAGTGACATTGGTCATTTTACTTTGGCAATATGGGTAATTCGGGACCGAGATGGGACAGATACCACTGCCCTATTCCACACCCGGCCTTAACGTTACGACCCACCTCCCCCTTTTATCCATAGGCGGCCAAACTACACTAACTCCAGGTGGTGACACCGGTGTGCACGCCCGCAGCTGCCTTCTCTACCCGGTGACCCTATCTGAAGTCACTTCCGACCCTGCCTCCGCCCCATCGGCACTTCTCCTCCAGATGCCTCACCATCACCACCACCCCTTTTCTCACCGCCCCACCCGACCCTACTTTATTGACCTCAAATTGCAAGGGTTGAGTCCAGGGTCATGCAGAGACTCAAACCCTACCTGAACATCTTACCTGACATTGATTGACCCATGCTGTTTTGCACACACCGGTCACCGATATTGTATTGTTATAGGCCCATCGACCGGTGTAACATGATATGCAATACATTTAAGAGGTCTGATAACAATGTATGCAGTATATTAACATTAAAAGAAACAGAAAAAAACCCACAACTATTTAAACTAGCATAGTTCAAAGGCTTTGACTTTCTTTTTAAAGATAAATATATCAAGGTAATCATTATAACCTACCTTTGTATAAATAGTTTTATTTTTGTAGAAATGGCTACCTTTGGGATATCTGAAGATAAAGCGTGCATATTTAATTCTTATGTGCGTATAACAATTCGGACTCCATAGGCTTCAACTGTAACATGTTCTATTAACTTGACTTAGGATGTACCCTTCTAGGCAGCAACAAATGCTTAATTAGTGCACCAGTAGCTAAGTTAAATATGTAGAATGAAATATAAAGAAGTGATTTGGCTTAAAAGATTTTATGCTTTCATAATCTGATAAGACTATTCAGAGCCTAACATTTTCTAAAGCAAAACATTCATCTAGATTTGAACCTACATCATATGCAACTTAAGCCGTGTTTACACGGGCAATTGTGAAGCGATTTAGGCAAATCGATTTATATGAAGCGATGTAGTGGCGCATTTACACGAGCGAGTTTGAAAGTGTGTCGGCAACCTGGAACCAGCAGCCTTAGTGGGGAGTCTGTAGCCGGCGAGTACTGCTATTTGTTTAGTTTACATACGTCGATTCACAATATGAATAACGACGCCAATGTAGCGGCTACATTAATATCGCTTGGAATTTAGGGTTAATTTAATTAAATTTCATTATTTGAGTATGTAATTCTGTTAAATATGATCGCATTCAATAGATTTCGGCCTAATCGGTCCCTCACACTGCTGGGCACCAGCGATAGTTACAGCTGAGCTTGTAGCCGGCGAGCACCGCTATTTTACAATATCGCCGCCCGGGAACGGGCTGAATTGCTTCATCTATACTACCTCGCACGGTGGTTTACATCTACCGATTTATATGAATCGATTCAGCCCTAAAATGCCTCAGCATCGCGTTTACACGACAAATGTGAATCGATCTAGGCAAGTCGTTTTATATGAAGCGTTTTAAATCGCCCGTGTAAACAGGGCTATAGATATCGGTGCACTTATTAAATATTTACTGCTTCATAGAAGGGTGTACCAAAGACCCTATAATACTAAGACGGCTCATTCAGCCTGTACTGTGTAATCAAAATGATCAAACCCACCACTTGGTGCGCTGGCTGTTCTCTTGGTTAAACAGGTGCTATATATTATATGTTTAAATGTATATATGAATGTGAAAGATGTGTGATGATGGCGATGCTCATGATGATGCTGATGATGATGTGTATTTGTTCATAGCAATTTCATAATGATGTGTATTCATACTTACCTATCTCATGTATAATATAATTGTATGTGTTTACATGTGAAACACCAACTAGCAGCCGGGCTGATCAAACCCACCACAAGGTGGCACTGCAAAATTTACATTACCATGGGAGAGATAGGGAGTGAGGCGTCTTAGTATTATAGGGTCTTTGGGTGTACTAAGTCAATTTAATGGAACTTGTTGCTGCTGAAGTTTACAGGGTCAGAGTTTTGACAAGCGTGCCAGAATTAATTTGTTATGCTCATACATGGACTTCAAAATTTTATATCTCCAACGTTTGTCATTTTAAAGCAAAGTTACTTCAAACTAAAATAAGATAGATTATAATGGCCAACCTAATATAATTATCCCCAAAAAATGACAGAAATTCAAAATTACTGGACTTCGATAAAAGATTCAACTACCCAAAAACTGCAACTACCCAAAAACTGCTTCAAATAGGAATTAACTGTGGAGATTGTGGTTCCAATGTGAAGTTCATATCTATATTGGAGTAAGGTTGGTAAAATAGCAGAGAATGCAAACAAACAAGATGGCGGTCCCAGAATGCTCTCGATTTGACTTTTAAAATCTATTAAACTACATGCTTTATTATTTTCTTCAATTTCAAAGGAGCGGGTAAATTATGAAGAGGTATGTGAAGAATATATTTTGCCCCTTTGATTAAGAATTGATGTGGTCATTTTCCTAGTTCAGCAGCACCTATTTGAGTCAGGGCTGCAGGAGTAACTACATAGGACTAAGCCACTTTGAAACTCCATAGTCCGATAAAAGCATCACATTTTCAAAACTAAAGCAATTACAGCTGAACCTCGATCCAACGGACACCGATGCAACGGATTCCGGATCCCACAGACACAATCCGCTAGAGTGAATATCTGAACATTTGTGCACTTTAAGCGAGGCAAGCAGTTGAAACTTGACACATTTTTTAAACGCAAGGATCCTGAACCCCAGCATTCTGAACCCCAGTCTTCTGAACCCCAGCCTCTATTTACATTGTTTACTAAGTGATCGTGGGTAGCACATTTTATGAACCTTAGTTCTGTATTTTGTGTTTATTTTTGTACCCCCCCGGACAATTTCGTCGCTGCAACGGACAAACGGCTTTAACGGACAACTGCTCCCCCCTATTAGTCCATTGAATCGAGGTTCATCTGTACCTAGATTGTATTCTACATATCTAACCTTTTACTTATATACTGGTGCATTTATTAAACATTTGTCATCACATAGACGGGTACACTGAAGCAATTTAATAGAACCTGTTACTGCTGAAGCCTATAGTATAGTGTCAGAGTTTTGGCATGCTTGCCAAAACTAATTTTTAAATGTTTGCACTTCAAATATCTCAAAAACTATACATTTAAAACAAAAGTTAATTCAAACTAAAGTAAGGTAGATTATAATAATCAATTTAATATATTTATCTCAGAAAATTACATGAACTCAAAACCATGGGATTATCCAACTTTAACCCATTACGGCCGGCGTTTTGCTAGTGACGTGGCGCGGCATACAGTTGGAGCAAATGCCCATGTTGCCGAGCTTCTTCGGAGATAAACATGCCGACAGCACCCGACTTGACAGCTAGGGCCGCGGGCTCAATGAATAACACGTGTCTACTCCGCAAGCCTACAACTTCTTTTAACTGCCCGCAGGTAGATCAGCGTGCGGCGCACGGCGCGGGCCCCACGTAACCCGGAAATGGCAAGTCATGCGCATGCGTCCCGATGTGCGCGTAGATGACGTTACGCCCGCCGCGAGCCAGTCAGCAGACGCGTACTAGGCGAGCCGCGGTTGTCAACCAATGGGCGGAGCGGTACGCGTATTGACGTCATGGGTAAAAATAAACAAAGCTGTAACTGGGGGGAAAAACACACACACGCAGAGAAAAACTCCACAAAACACACCGCCCAAGTTTACTATGCGCCTACGCATGCGCTCATCGCACGCCATTCTCGTTGACCTTGACCCAGCGTACAACCTTGTACCTGCTTATATCGGCACCACCAGTAACAAACACTCCGCCTTATTAGTACCGCAAGCAAATGTGAGATGAAAACACTGCTAGTCAGGTAGATAAAGGAATCACCAGGTACTTGCAGTACACGGGTGAATACCAGCCCTATATAAAAACGGTCCAGATGCGGGGAAATGAAATGAGAGCCTAATTTCACAATCTAAGAAGCAACATTTATTCTTTGTACATGTCTTCACATTTCCCTGCTACCCTTGAGTTGAAAAATATAATAAAATATCAGCGTTTTATGGCCGCCATCTTGGCTTTTTGCATTCTTTCCCATTTCACCAACTCCGTGCCTATATAAGTATCCATTTGATACTGGAGGCAGGCATTCTACTTCCTGTTCTATACTAAAGCTATTTTCGCCCGTATTTACAGTACGTTGTCGTTCACCCGTGTATTGCGAGTACCGGGTGAATCCTTTATCTACTAGTCAGGGTGTTTTTTGTAAGCCCCAAACATTAACTCTTGATCACCGTTTCATGGTAGATCATGTACCATGATCGCATGTAGAATGAGGTAACGTTGATACTGATCAAAATGTAGACGACATTTTCTGTGTTTTGGCCTAGCCATGATCGAGTGTGATGTCAGGAGTGGAACATGTAAAAGAACAGCACTTTTCCAGGATTTGTTGTTGTTTGTTTGTTGTTTTACGTCCTAGCAACATCTAAGGTAATATCAGGACGAGTACCAACTTGTGACAGTGCACACTCATGGTGATTTTATAGTGCTGCCCCACTGGGACATCAGGCCACCAGCACCATGACCTGATATCCCACTCAGTCACATTATCCTGACACTGAGCCAACCAGTCCTTGCCCTATCCTAATAATGCCGAGTGCCAGGTTAGGAAGCGACAAGTATCAATGTTTAAGTCATTGGTTTGACTCGACCAGGGTTGGAACCCATGAACTCAGGGGTTTGGATCTCCCGATCTTCTAAAACAGGAGACGGATGCTCTACTCATTCGGCCATCCCCGTCTGGTATTTACCTGGGATGTGAGGTTTGGATAGAGCTAAGTGAAATTTTGTGCGCATTTTTTAAAGTTGCATGTTCCGATGGTTTTGAGTTTCTATCATTTTATGGGATACATCTATTAGGCTGATCATTATAATCTACCTTACCTCAGTTTTGATTTAAAATCACTAACTTAGGAGATATTTGAAGTGTAAACCATACCAATTAAAGTTGCATAGTCCGATGGTTTTGAGTTTCTGAAATCTTCTGAGATAAATACAGTAGGTTGGTCGTTGTAATGTACATTACTTTAGCTTGAAGTAACTTTTATTTTAAGTGGCTAACTTTTGAGATATCTGAAGTGGAACCATACACAATTAATTTTGGCAAGCACGCCAAAACTCTGACCCCATAGGCTTCTGCAGTACCAGGTTCTATTCAATTGCCTCGGTATTCCCTTCTGTGTGGTGACAAATGTTTAATAAGTGGATCAGTATCTAAGATAAATATGTAGAATCACATTTAGATAATTGTTTTGGTTTTGAAAATTTGATATTTTCATTGGACTATGCAGCTTTAATGTTTTTTTTCTCAAAACTCTGACCCTCATAGAGTCATAGGGTTCATCAGTAACATCTTCTACTAAATTGAGTTATAATTCCATTCTGTGCAGCAACAAATGCTTAGTAAGTGCACCATAATCTAAATTGGATATATAGAATCAAATCTAGGTAAGTGCTTTGGATTTAAAAATTTGGACTGTCAACCTATGCAACTTTAATACAGATATAGTCTGATGCAACTAAACCAGTAAGGGATATAGTGTCATTAGCTACAGGTTTTTGTTTGTTTGTTGCTGTCTTACACACTAGCAACATCTAAGGTCATATCAGGATGGGTACCAACTTGTGACAGTGCACACGTATGATGACTTTATAGTGCTGCCCCACTGGGAGACCACACCGCCAGCACCGTGACCTGGTATTCCACTCCATCACATTATCATGACACTGAGCAAACCAGACCTTGCGCTGTCCTAATAATGCCGAGCGCCTGGCTAGGAAGCAACAAGTATACATTTTTATGTCATTGGTTTGACTTGTCCAGGGTTCGAACGCACAATCCCATGGATTCGGATCCCCCGATCTCCAAAAACAGGAGATGGACGCTCAACTCATTCGGCCATCCCGTCTAGGTACAGGAGTATTCTACGCCCAAGGCAGTGGCCGCATTGGTGAAAACTCAGGCTTCCTATGCAGAAGGTCAGGTGTTTGGATCCTGACCGAGTCAAACCAATAACTTCCAAAATGGATACTTGTCACTACTTATCCTGGCGCTTGGCATTACCAGGACAGGACAATGACCGTTTTGATAAGTATCAGGACTGAGTGGAATATCAGGTCATGGTCCCAGTGGCCCAATCTTCCCATTGAGCAGTACTATAAAGTTGCCATCAGGGTGCACTATCACAAGTCGGTACTTTTCTTGATATGACCCTAGATGTTGTTAAGACGTAACATCCTAACAAACAGCAATCTACACAAGTCTGATGAATCGTGACGTCACGTAGAACGTGGAACACGGACAGGATTACATACCAATGTTTAGATGAACTTTCAACAGGGTTATCGATAACAGCTATTTTACTCATAAACAAGTCGTATGGATGCTCTAATCTGGTCTGTGCCCATCTGTTTCTGCAGAATCACTTTTCACACTTGCAGACGCGCATTCAAGACGTAAAACATAATTTGTTCAACCCTAGTGGACAGTTCTCACATGACTAACAACATGTAAACATATTATATGTGGCTGGTAACTCGAAACAAAAGAAAATTTAAAAAATACGAACATAGAAAGATAGGCACATTATTTCCGTGGACCTAGTTTATTTTCAAAGGAACAACATGAAAGGGTCCTGGTATGTTGCATTTCCAAAACAAGTCCACAAAGCTTTGAAGACCATTTAGTAATTGTTAGCAATCAGGAATGAGGTTACTAGCACACTCCGATGGAGGAGTATGTCAGTGTAGGTCTACTTCTACAATCATGTCCAGTAATCCATTTACACTAAAATAGATGTTTCTAATACTAATAGGCCAATCTAGGTCACTCTACACCACCAAGTGGAAAGGCTCAGTACTAAGCATGCACCACCCTGTGCCACAAATCTGATCTAGGTCACTCTACACCACCAAGTGGAAAAGTTCAGTACTAAGCATGCACCACCATGTGGCACAAATCTGAACTATTCCGAGTTTGTTTGTTTTCCCGACTAGGTATAGCTCGCCACTTTAAGAAGTGAAGTTGAGCAATGTGTTGAAATCGCTGTAGAAACAATATTCACTCTACGCCCAGTAGGGGTGAATGGCAACCATGTCTAAATCTGAGGAAAAACTGTTTTGGGATAAACAAGTCGTGGACATCCTGATTTCAGCACCCAGTGTTTATCTGTATTGGCACAGAGTATGTGAAATCGGAGAAAATGACCCACCAAAAACAACTAAAAAACACAAACAAACCAAGATTGCACCCACTGAAGGCTCTTGCTTGCACTTTTACTAAGCGACTTGATTTTTAAAATCCCTTCACTTCAAAAGTAGCGAGCTATGGTACTATTGGTAGATACATATTGGAACAATATAGTTAGCATATTAGATTCATGTGGTTATAGCCATAATTCAGTTTTTTTTTTAAAGAAGTCTTTCCTATATGGTTGTTTAGTAGCCCTGACACAGGACTGTGGGAGTAACTACAACTGCTTTAGACTTTGGTTGTCTCAGATGAAGATTGGTTTCAGCCGTGAAACATGCATGGGGCAATACAGGAGAGCTTCAGCTAACAGCACCAAACGAGTAGACTTTATCATCCATCCGTGAGCTCACATTCCTCACATGCCAATTTGTATTCCTCGCAGCACTGAGCTGCCTAAGTTCCTGTGCCTGAGTAAAGGTGCATAACCCGATGGTTTTGAGTTTCTGCCATATAATATATATATAATATATATATAATATGTATATATTATATATTATATACATTATAAATATTATATATATATATATATGGCAGATATATAATAGCACTCCTGTGCTACAGGTATGTCTTAAAACAGGTAAACAATGCCAGCATTTCTATGTGGACACTAAAGCTAAGATTCCTTATACGCAGTATGCGGCATGTGGCATGCGGCATGTGGCATGCGGCATGCGAATGTGTTAGATATATGCCAACCCATGTTGCGGTTTTTCCTCCAAATTTGTGAAGGAACAGTATTGTTTTCTATGGCAAATGCAGCAGTATTCGCATTCGCATGCCACACCGATCGGTCCATGGGTCGATCCATTTGCCGCATTCGCATTCGCACATCCGGACGTATGGAAGCACCACTATTCATTTACATGCTATTCGATTTTTATTCACATTCACATTCGCATGCCGCATACCACTATAAGGAATCTTAACTTTATACTTTATTGAGCAGGTTTTCACTTTAAATGTCTCCAACGGTGACCCTAAATACAATGTAAGTTACTTCAAAGTGAAGTAAAATAGATTATAATAATCAACCTAATTTTTATATTACACATATTAGCTAAAATAGATTATGATGGCCACCATAATTCTAAATATTATATATGTGATGAATATGATTAATTATTATTATAATTATTGTTATACTCTCAGATGCAACACTCTACCGGTAGCGCCATCTCGGCCCACCTCTCCTCAACCTGTATTGTTTCTACAGTGATTTCAACGCGTTGTTCAACTTCACTTCTTAAATAGTAGGCCTATTATTATTAGAAACATCCGGATGTTGACCAGTGTATGTGATATTTAAGAATTATACGAGTACACTACCTGTCGCCAGTGTATTCCGCTTTACTGTCCACAGGTCCCTATGAAGGACTAAAACTGTAACCCAGCCTATTTACAGACCCGAAAGGGGGTCAAGGTCCCTTCCAGCTCTATCCTCCACTATAGAACCCATACTTTAAAATCACTTTGATCACATGGACTCATGGACTCTGAGAACCAAAGCTACTTGTGGTCTTTGTTCTACACTTGCTAATGATTTGAGTTGCACTGAAATTGTGCTGACAACTATTTTACATTAAAATAATTAAAATGCCACTTTATTTATGCATATGTAGTTATATGGGCCTGCTTAGTAGCTCAATGAACACACTCATTGGTGTCTTGCAAGAGGCATATTATAGCTTAGGTTGGGTTACGGTGGAAGTAATTTTATCCAACTCAAATCACATGCTGAGTTCTGAGTGGCACAATGCTTAGATTTAGAGTGTTATCATAACCTTTGACCTCGACTCGAGGAACCTAAATCCCTTCCAACTCGTACCACACTTAAATTTCCCCAATAAATTATCACTTGTCGAAGATATTGATAGTCTCATGGGGGTGATGAAAATGGGAAATATTGCACCTAGAGCGGGACTCGAACCCACATATCTTTGCATTCCGGGCCAGTGTGCTACCCATTACACCACCTTGGCTCCCTGATATAAACACACTACCCATGCTTACCTGTCTATGTGGTTACTTGCCTGAGAGGTCAGTGCAGTCTACTACACTCGTCCCCCTGGAATTGTTAGTCTTTGAAATGGTCATTTAATGCTTACAATTACATAGAGGCAATGCACTTAAACATACATACACAGGGTAGGTTCAACAACCATACAGCGCGTACCTTGTACAGGGTCATGGTCACGGCAACCAGTGTCATTGGGGTGATGAAAATGGGAAATATTGCACCTAGAGCGGGACTCGAACCCACATCTCTTTGCATTCCAGGCCAGTGTGCTAACCATTACACCACCTAGGCTCCCTGATATCACCACACTACCCACGCCTACCTGTCTATGTGGTTACTTGCCTGAGAGGTCAGTGCAGACTACTAGACTCGTCCCCCTGGAATTGTAAGTCTTTTAATGCTTACAATTACATACATACAGGCGATGCACTTACACATATATACACAGGGCAGGTTCAACAACCATACAGCGCGTAGCATGTATAGGATGCTGGTCATGGAACCAGTGTTGTGGGGGTGATGAAAATGGGAAATACTGTGCCTAGAGCAGGACTAGAACCCACATCTCCTTGCATTCCAGGCCAGTGTGCTAACCATTACACCACTTAGGCTCCCTGATATCACCATACTACCCACGCCTACCTGTCTATGTGGTTACTTGCCTGAGAGGTCAGTGCAGACTACTACACTATTAATGCCAAGTGCCAGGCTGGGTAGCAACAAGTATTTGTTTTGTAAGTCATTGGTTTGACTCAACCGGGATTCGCATCCCCTATCCTGCGCACAGGAAACCGATGCTCTTACTGATTCGGCCATTGGGTCCGGTAGGCTTCTATTCAGCAATAAATGATTAATAAATTATTAATGTTTTCATCCCACTCATGTTGCCATTTGGATTTTATGTGGGGGGAACCACTAATAGCCACCCACATAAAATCCAAATGGCAACATGCGTGGGATGAAAACATTAATAAACTTATAGAAATTGAACCATCTGTGGGAAAGCCACCACAGACTCATGCGGGAGGTCGGTGGGACCAAGTGGTCCTTAGCCGCTGCCGTATTGGCCACTCGTGGCTTACACATGCTTTTCTGCTCAAGGGGGAACCTCCCCCTGAATGTATTGGGTGTCAATTCCCGCTGACACTCAAACACATTTGACTAAGTTGCGTTGATTTGTTGGCCCTGCGCCAACAGTTCTACACTGCAGACAGTATGCATGACCTTTTTACTAAGGTAAAACAGGAGAACATTTTAGCCTTTTTGAGGGCAGCTGGACTGTACCACCTCATATAGTTTACTGAATAGATTCTATCAATTATTAATAAAACCTTTCTTTTTCTATGGGAATTTGTTTCCCTTGACAACAAATATATGATTGTGAGCTTTCTAATTTAATGAGTGTCTATTGGCACATAATTGATTGTCTGCTTTTACATGTAAAAGTGATGGTTTGAACAAAAACAAACATTTCTCGCCATGAATATGGCCTATGCTGCCGACACGGCATAAAGCAACCACCAATCAATCAATCAATCAATCAATCGATTAATAAATGCACCAGTATCTAAAATGGATCTGTAAGACTACCTTACTTGAGTTTGAAGTGACTTTTATTTTAGATGGTTAACTTTGGAGATATTTGAATTATAACCATGCAAAATTAATTTTGGCAAGCACGCCAAAACTCTGACACTATAGGCGTCTGCAGTAACAGGTTCTCTAAAATTGCATTTCCATTCCCTTCAGTGTGATGACAAATGCTTAATAAGTTCACCCATATCTAAGTTAGATATGTAGAATCAAATCTAGATAATTGTTTTGGTTTTGAAAATTTGATATTGTCATAGGACTATGCAGCTTTAATTATACAGGCAACTGCTTGGTTTCGGAAATGTTTTGGTTTCATCGGATTATGTAGGTCTTACTATTGTAGTAGACTGCACTGACCTCTCAGGCAAGGAACCACATAGACAGGTAGGCGTGGGTAGTATGGTGATATCAGGGAGCCTAGGTGGTGTAATGGTTAGCACACTGGCGCGGAATGCAAGGAGATGTGGGTTCGAGTCCTGCTCTAGGCACAGTATTCCCCATTTTCATCACCCCCACGACAATAGGATAGGGCAAAGACTGGTTAAAGGGCAAAGTGGGATATTGGGTCGCAGTGCCCAGTGGCCTACCCTCCCCATGGAACAGCACTATGAAGTCGTTATGAGTGAGTATTGTCGGTACCAATCATGATATGCCCTTAGATGTTGCTAGTATGTAAAACCCAATCAAAGAAACATGCATAAAAGGAACGTTAATGATGCCTCATCTGATGAAAGCGTCAGATTTTCACAAACCTAAATACTTCGCGAGATTTGATACACATATCCCACTTAGATACTGGTGGACCTATTAGACAGAATAGAACACTAAATCAATTTAATAGAACCTGTTACTACTGAAGCGTATGGTGTCACACCTTTGATGTCAATGTCAAATTTCTCATCTTTTCACTTCAAATACCTTCAGTTAGTGATTTGTAATAAAAAAGTTACTTCAAACTCAAGTAAGACGGATAATAGAATTGATAGTGATCAACCTATTATATATTTATATCAAACTTATGACAGGAACGCAAAAGCATTGGACTATGCAATTTGCCAGAATCTGTGACTGCTGCAGTCAAATAAGTATGTGATGTCCTGCATTTCAGTCGGCATATCAACTATATTTGCATGTTTTACTTCAAATATTTCCAAAGTTATCCATTTTTATTTAGCTTTAATTGAAAAATCTAATTATAGTAAAGTGTACTATAACAACCTAACATCATCATCTCAATATATGGCAGAAATTGAAAATAATTGGGTTATTCAACCCTAATATTATGTTCACAATTTCCTTTCCTCCTTATTGCAATGAAGATACCCAAAGAAAATCAAGTGAAAATAATTATACCAGCGATGGTTGAAATGCCCATGACTGAAAAAAAATAACAAAGAGGAATACATATATTTAACACACACACACACACGCACATTGTTTTATGCCCATGCAATGGACTGTCTGACAAGACAAGATAAGCAGATGAATTGAATGCATCACATGGCTATTAGATTAATCTTTAGCAAGGAATGTATGTCTCCAGGGTGGAGGCCCTGAGAATAAACGATTGAGCATCCCGAGACAGACAGGTGTCCACTGGGTTTTATCATGATACTTTTTTCTTGAAGATTTATACTGATATAATGGATAAGTTTGAATAGTCTTGTTTTCACCATTAGACAGTTGTTCAATAGAAAACCCAAGCCTACACTTTACCAAAGAGCCTATAATACTAAGATGGCTCACTCCCTATCTCTCCAATGGTAATGTAAATTTTGCAGTGCCACCTTGTGGTGGGTTTGATCAGCCGGCTGCTGGTTGGTGTTTCACATGTAAACACATACAATTATATTATACATGAGATAGGTAAGTATGAATATGAATATGAAATTGTTATGAACAAATACGCACCATCATCAGCATCATCATCAGCATCGCCATCATCACACATCTTTCACATTCATATATACATTTATACATATAATATAGCACCTGTTTAACCAAGAGAAGTGGTGGGTTTGATCATTTTGATTACACAATACAAGCTGAGTGAGCCGTCTTAGTATTATAGGGTCTTTGACTTTACCGACCCAATGGACCTTTAACCTCCCACATCACATAGACATGGTATAAGACTAAAAGCAACTGGCCTTTGATGATGCTGTAAGTTATACACAGCGGTGGAAATCCAAATTGGCAGAGATGGCATTAGTGGCCTTAAAGTGTGACAGCTACAACACTAAATACACCACTGAATAAACGCCATTTGCAAGTACTTCATTTACAAAATAGCATTTGCGAATAATAATTAAGCGAAACATTTACCTTCTGTCAGCTAATATTTGCCGGGTACGACAATTAGTGAATGCATGCGATGGTTAAAACTCAGGTGTTGGAAACTAGGAAAGGTCACCCTGTATTAGTATTTGCATCTGATGTGACCTACTCTAAATACTAGTAAAATGCAACCAATTAAACTTTAATGAATTGCAATGTTTGATTGTAATTATTCATGTGGTAACACGACCGGAAGCCATGCTGCATAGAGCTATCTGAGACTGTCTCAAAAGGTGCTAAGCAAAATGGGACAAAACTTTGTCCATTGTAACGATCAACATACTATCTGCTTATGTATTTGCTCAGGATAAACTGATTTGTTTTTTTACATGGCGTTTCATAATCTCTATAGAATATATATTGATTTGAAGCAAATGTCCTTGTGTTTTCAGTGTAAGCGTTTCTGTGCTGTTTTGTGTCAATCGTTACAATGGACACAAAAAAGAAGAGTTATCACCTTTTGAGACAGGCTCATCTATTACTGGATGGGGCAGCTGAATCAGTAAGCGTGCTGGCTGGCTTACCGTGTGGAAGGTCATATTTTTTAAACCCGAACGAGTCAAACCAATGACTTACGAAATTGATATTTGTCACTACCTAGTCTGGCACTCGGCATTACTAGGAGAACGGTGAGTGTGTGTGTATGTGGGGGGGGGGGTGTTACTTGCTTAGTGATTAATGGTTATTATGGATACAAGCATATGCCTGATTGTTTCCTGCACTAGTCAGTAAGCAGCTCAAAGGTGTGTTTACTGCCAAGTGAGTACTTCCTTTATCAATCCATTCTGGCGCAAATGCTGTTGCTTAAAGTGAAGGACCCGACGGGGTGGCCGAATGAGTTAGAGCGCCTGTCTCCCGTGCTGGTAGATCATGGGGTCGTGGGTTCGAACCCTGGTCGAGTCAAACCAATGACTTAAAATTTGATACTTGTCGTTTCCTAGCCAGGTGTTTGGCATTATTAGGAGAGGGCAAGGACTGGTGTGCTCAGTGTCAGGATAATGTGACTGAGTGGGTACCAGGACATGGTGCCGGTGGCCTGGTTTCCCAGTGGGACAGCACTATAAAGTCGCCATGAGTGCACACTGTCACAAGTTGGTACCCTTCCTGATATGACCTTAGATGTTGCTATGGCATAAAACAACAACAAACAAACTTAAAGTGAAAATGAATAGATATATAGTCGACAAAGGAGGCCACTAATGCTACAAGTAGAAGTGTCTTCTGTACAGCTGACCCTATTGTCCGTACCCCTTCCCCGCCCCACCCCGCCGACCCTCTATTACCCTACATCAAAGTGAACCAAGAGATCATTTTGAATTCTGCTAAAAGGCCAAACCAAATGGCATAAGTAATGGTCTATTAGTTTAAGCAGGTGTACTGGACGTATTGTCTTGAATGGTATATCTACACTGCAAGAATGTTCTACTAAATCAGAGCAAATGATATATATATACCTGCCGCACTAGGTAGCCACACCAACACTCTCAAAACATCGGTGTGGTGAAGATGAGGAGTGGGGGTGGGTGGGTGTGTGTGTGTGACTGTGCTACGAGGCCATACACATAGGGACCTTGGCCTGCTCCCCACGTGGGATCTAGGGCCCGTACAACGTGTGTATATCTGCTACACATACCGACCCACTGTCTACCCCCTAAGTGTGTGTCGGCCTGTCTCCCCCCCCCCCCCCGCCATCACCATCACCCCCGCGCCGCTCTACCAAGCTATTACTCACTCCACTTTTTACGCACTATGTGCAATTTTTCACGAGACCCTCCCTGACACATCTTGTATATGCAGGCCGCTCACTGGCAAACCGTGAACTCCACTCTCCCCCCCCGCCACAGCCATGTGTGAGCCGCTCGGGACCTACAGGCGCCCAGGTGGGCACACATGCTCGGAGAGTGCGAAGTAGACCGATTTCGGACATCATCCGCGCACACGTGACCTCATCTCTCACGCAATCCGCACCACCTGGCGGGTGTTGGCTGAACCACAGGTGCGGTAAGGTATCGCCGGGTGGCGCCCCCTTTCGGCTGGGGCGTGGGAACGTGGGAAGAAGCGGGCGGCAGGGGGAGCTTCTGAACAGCAGTGTGTGCAATGAAGGGACTTCGCAGTAGCCCGGAGCAGTTAAGAGGGACTTGGATTAGCCATGAGTAGCCTCGGGTAGTTTGAATCACCCCAAGACTAACTAGCCAGACACAGATTGGTGATAGGCAGCTAATTTCCTACAATGAATAGATAGCCAAAAGAGTGGAACACCCACTTTCCATGACGCACGTCGTAGGATTTCAGGGATGAAAGTGGTCTCCGGGAAAAAAAGCGGAAATGCTGATATTCTCCCATAGGCTTAGCATTGTCAGGGAATCGCTGAAAATTCCCGGAAGTCGGATTTCATACATATTGGTATACGCTGATAGTGCTGTGCCATTTGAAGCATGTATTAGTAGTATACGCTGCTAGTGCTGTGGCGTTTGCACCACATATCGGTATACGCTGACACTGCTGCGGCATTTGAAGACGTCTTGGCAACATCTAAGGTCATATCAGGAAGGGCGCAACGTATTAGATACACTTATAGCTACAGATAAAATCCCGGAAATCCGCGAAATCGCGGAGATCTTTCATCCCTGGGATTTGAACCCTGGCCTAGTCAAACCAATGATTTCAACATGTATCCTTATCACATTGGAATTACTAGGATAGGGAAAGGAGGAGCAATGCAATAAGGAAGACCAATAGTCCAAAGTTCAAATTTCCCCTGGTTAATCGCAAAATGTAACCAAAAAACCCCCCCAAAAAGCTTCACCTGAATAGGCCAAAGTCTTTAGCAGTCATACATGAAGCATAGCATGCCAGTCACCATGAACCTAATCCATCAGTTGTCTCGTCTGTGGTTCCATCCGATGCTCATAATAATTATCTCAGAGCAGTTCATTGAAAAGCTTTCAGCAGCTTTCAACAACCGCCTGGCACACCGCTGTTTGAGATCCATCACCAACACATGGTCCCACTAGAAGGCGCTCTGATCAGTCTAAGTGGAAGCAATCGTCGAAAACCGAATTGGTAATACCCCAGTCACATGAGGCCTGCGTTCACCTACGATCGATTCGCGATGTCAAAACGTCCTCATTGCGCCCTCCTTATGCCCTCCTTAAGTGCTGGCGCCGCGAGGACCCCAACCTCCCGGCGTCCATTTCGGAAATTTTGGATGCAAGGAGGTTGCAGGTGCTGCAACCTCCTTGCATCCTGTTCCGGCGGCGCCATTCAAAACTGGTTGGTGCCGACCTGGCACCGACCTCTTCGTTGGCGAGTTGCCGGCGAACTGGCGCTGATCTGCCGGCGCCAACACATGTGATGCTGCACTCACTGTGTGATCCTGCTGCTGACCCAGCGCCACCCTGGCACTGACCCGGCGCTGCCCATGTATTTGAATCAATGTATCGAGTGGGACGGTGGGAAGTTGGCGTCGTTTTGGCTGTAAGACGAATGCTGGCTCTCGTGTGACTGGGGTATAAGAGTGCTGGCTGGTATTCCATATGGAAGGTTGTGGATTTAAACCCGGCTGATTCAAATAAATCACTTACAAAATTTATACTTGTCACTACACAGCCTAGCACTGTGCACTACTAGGATGGCACAAGGACTCGTTTGCTTAGTGTATCAGGATAATGTGTCTGAGTGGGATATAGGGTAATGGTGCTAGCTGTCTGGTTTCCCAATGGGGCAGCACTATAAAGTCACCATGAGTGCACAGTTACAATTCAGTACCCATCCCATGGTTCCCACTCTTTAATAGGTTCTGGTTTTCATCACTTTTCAAGGACCTTTTAGGACTCGAGACAGCTCCTTTTACATGTAAGGACAAACTACAGAAATCCTACGGCTATCCTAATGAAATTGTGCATACTGCAACCATGCGAGAATGCTAGAATCATCTACTGACCATCCAAAAGTTAATGAGTCATGGAGAATTCAGCAACAAAGGGTCACAAAAATCATTTGAATTTGCAAATCAAGATTACAAAATTAAAACATATTATTTCAAATTGTCAGGCAACTATATTTTCATGACTATTCATGGCGTTTGGTCCTTTAAGTACTTTTGAGCACTTGGCTTTTAAAATTGTCACTTTATCTACTTTGTAGGTTCTTAAGGATCAGTATGAACCCTGCATCCTGATAGGAACTTAGATGCCGTAGGTTGTAAAATCTCAACAAACAACCATCAAATTAAAAAGGAAAATTCATCATACAACATAATAGATTGCGCATGAAAAATTAAAATGCATCAGGGCAGCTCGAACAATGTCTAGTTCTATTTAACTCGTCAGGTACTCTTCTAATGTGGGATTCCCCTTTACTTTCCCACTTGCTTTGGTAATCTAGCATAACATATAATCCCACAACATCCCAACTCTACCGTATAAGACCCAAGTATACCTTATATATATAAATGTTCTCAAATGCACTACACAGCCCTGCACGCTGATCCCCTTCCCACCACTAACCCACCCGTACTACACCTTCTTTCAAAACCTATTACCTAATATTTTCCTTTAAATTGACATAAAACCTGTCTGATGTAAGTCCCCACTGCAATCTCAGACCTCGATCCCATCATTAGGCCATACAAAATGGAACAGTTGATTGATTGATTGGTGGTTGCTTTACGCCGTGTCGGCAGCATAGGCCATATTCACAGCGAGAAATGTTTGTTTTTTTGTTCAAACCATCGCTTTTACATGTAAAAGCAGACAATCAATTATGTGCCTATATACACTCATTAAATTAGAAAGCTCACAATCATATATTTGTGGTCAATGGAAACAAATTCCCATAGAAAAAGAAAAGTTTTATTAATAATTGATAGAATCTATTTAGTAAACTATATGAGGTGGTACAGTCCAGCTGCCCTCAAAAAGGCTAAAATGTTTTCCTGTTTTACTTTAGTAAAAAGGTCATGCATACTGTCTGCAGTGTAGAACTGTTGGCGCAGGGCCAAAAAATCAACATAACTTAGTAAAATGTGTTTGAGTGTCAGTGGGGACTGACACCCAATACATTCAGGGGGAGGTTCCCCCTTGAGCAGAAGAGCTTGTGTAAGCCACGAGTGGCCAATACGGCAGTGGCTAAGGACTGCTTGGTCCAGCCAACCTGGCAAAATGGAACAGTTGTGATAGGATTAAAAAATGGGCAGGTTTCTCGCATTTGTTATTGGTGATTGGATCCACGGATTTGCATATTTACAATATAATATATATATGTGTATTGGAGATATGTTAAATCTTTTTGAAAAAAGAAGAGAGAAAGCAAAGGAAGAAAGAAGTGTTTAAAGACAATTCTAGAATCATCTTGTACATTTATTCATGCATGCTCACCAAGTGCATAATACATATGTTGAACTGGGATTGTATGCAGTTACTATTACAACGAATAGTCAATTTATATTATGCTTCGATTACCGAACAGGATTTTCATGCGGTTATTATTGCAACTGATATTGTCATTTATGTACCAACAAATTGTAATGAACAGCCGGAAGACCAGTGCCCTGGTGCTGACAAAAGACATTATTCGCTGAATAAAATACATTTAGTAAAAAAACAACAACCCATCTCTCACCTGAATTCAGGCAACCCAGCAACACCCCACCACCAAACACCCTGTGAACCGGAGTAACAGGTTAATATTGGCCCCCCTCCCCCATCCAGAATTGGTTTGCCTCCTCCAGCAATATTCTACCAGAATAAACCCGCTGAGACTGAGCATGGGGTTGTTTATATCGCTACCCACAGTAGGGGTAAATGACAACCATGTCTAAATACAAGCAAAAACTGCTTTGCTATAAATCAACTGTAAACGAGAGGTGCAGCTCCTGGTTCTAGCACCCGGTGTTTATGTATCTTGAAAAATAGTTGATGAAGTCAGAGATAATGCAACAAAACAAGATGGCGGTCACTGAATGTTCTCAGTTCAACTCTTAACATTTATTAATCGATATGATTTAATCAGTTCTTCACTCCAAAACTAATAGGTTGTTGACGGGTACAAAGAGATTTGATCACATCACTCCTGTGCTGAAATCATTACACTGGCTCCCTGTGGAGAAGAGAATTGATTTCAAGATGCTGCTTCTTGTATATCGTGCCTTGCATGATCAGGCTCCAGAATATATGAGAGATATGCTCCAGGAGATAAATGTTCGAACACTGCGCTCCACAGTCTCCAGCCAATTAGCAGTTCCTCGGAGCAGACTCAAAGGCTTTGGGGATCGTGCTTTTAGTATTGCTGCCCCAAGACCATGGAATGCTCTGCCAGGATATATCACAGATTGTAAATCTGTTGGTGCTTTTAAAAAAGGTCTTAAGACACATTTGTTTATATCTGCTTTTAACTAGGTGACATTTATTTTCCTGTGTATTTGTTTATGTAAAGTGCCTGAGAATGGCTTGCTGGATCAGGCGATATATCAATGTTTTAATATTTATTTTTATTACTAATAGGGTACATGATAGATAAGTATTTGTACAATATATTTAACACATTCATGGTCCATTGCAAACTATGGGAAAATACGTGGTGAGGCCCCAGTCTCTTCCACGATAACTGGCCGTTTATCATTTTTGCCTTGATAAGCCCCATGTGTGTCATTCACCTTGCTACATCGCCTCGTTGCTGTTGACCATTTCTTTGGCTCTTCTGCTGCCTTGTCGATGTAGTCTTCGTGCACTTAAAGAGGGAGGCATCCCTCCCCACCAGAATACAATCCCAGCAGGTTCACTCATGTAGTTTAGCCAGTCAGTCGAGACCGTGTGCCAGGGGGTGGCCGCTGCATACACAACAGCTTCGTGGAGCCATACATGAACTAGGCAAAGTAAGGGGAACCAGAGAGTCTGAGTCATCCATGGATGGACCCATAGATGCGACTACCCATCCTCAAAGGTACTATCCCTCCTACAATGCCCTACTCCCCTCTACAAAAAATCGGTCTAGACGGTAAGGACGTTTGGCTTGTGGCCAACCTCTACTGGGAAAAGTATGCTGCTGTAAGAATTGGAGACTCATTGACACCAGAAGTGAAGATCAAATGTGGAGTGCGACAAGGATGTGTTCTATCACCTAGTCTTTTCAACATTTATACGGAAATGATTTTCAGAGAAATAGATGACATCATAGGAATAACACAAGATACACAGACGATACAGCACTGCTAGCCTTGACGTCAAATCGACTACAAGATATAGTGGATGAAGTCAAAGAAAAAAGTGAGAGATGTGGCCTCAAAATGAATGTAAAGAAGACAAAATCCATGGTTGTCAGCAGAAAGGAATACAAACCAAGAGCAGAGATAAAAGTTAATGGTGTAATCTTGGAGCAGGTAGAGTCATTTGTGTATCTGGGCCATTTAATAACTAGTGATGGTGGATGTGAAAGAGAGATTAAACGGAGAATAAACATTGCCAAAACAACATTTCTAAAGATGCAGAAAGTACTAACATCTAGAGACATAAATATAAAAACAAGACTCCGACTGCTAAACTGCTATGTGTGGTCTACACTTTTATATTACTGCGAGACATGGACTTTGAAGAAAGCAATAACAACAAAGCTCGAGGCATTTGAAATGTGGCAATACAGAAGAATGTTAAAAAATCCATGGACAGCAATGATAAGCAACGTGGAGGTCCTAACAAGAATGAAAATAAAGAGACAGATAATACAAACGTTCAAAAACAGAAAAATTAAATACTTTGGCCACATGATACGACACCAGGAATCACAGAGAAGAATACTGGAAGGGAAGATAGAAGGGAAAAGACCAAGAGGGAGAAGGAGAAGAACATGGATGGACAATATCACTGAGTGGACAGCAATGAGCTATGAGGAATGCGTGAGAGGAACGAATGACAGGAAGAGATGGAGGTCCATTGCAGCCAACCTTCTTCGAGAAGACGGCACCCATTGATTGATGATTGATTTAACACATTAGATTGCCAATTCATGTGGTTATGTTCATAGCCCAGGTTCTGGACATTTTTCTGCTAGGTTGTTTACCACTACCAGCCCTTTCACTGGACTGCGGGAGTAACTAAGAGAGATCGGGACAGAGGCTTACTGAATGAAGCACCTGCATGTAACATATTCAGTGCAGGTTGATCTTTCCCTCCCCTCTATGACATCACAAAAAGAAGGAAAGAAATAATAGTGTGCCATGGGGTACTCAATCTCAGTCCAATTGTGTTTGGCAGATCAGTTCCGACCTGCTGGGTTCGAGCTCAAAAAGCCTATTCTAAGTGCACTGCAATAGACGAGAATGCCATTCCAGCCACATGGTGCACTGTGGGATGCGTGGAAGAAAAAAACGCGCAAGAAGCACATGGCTAATGCTGAGACACTGGGCGCAGCTATGAAATGTGCTAGTTTGAGCTCATCTCAGCTCTTGTTTGAAGCAGAGAATAGCAACTAAAAGAATTTATATAATAAATTAAGATGTTAATCTTTTATCTGGCATTACATTTACAGCAATCTAATCAGTGCATCTTACACCATCTGCATTTACATTTAGACAAATCTGGGCACTCAGACTAGTGTTAGAGACATACTCATAGCCATAGTCAGTTTTACTTATTTTATTCATGTTTTTATTTATATCTTATGGTTAATAACATTTGTTGGGCTAGAACATGGGTAGGGTTAATCAGAAATTAGTTATATATTTCTTTGAAACAAGATTTTGTTGACACATTTGACATTTTAATATTTAGAACAAGAATTACTAATCAATGGTCATGTAAACATCAGGCATCATGCCTGTAAAGTAACTGAAATTGTATGTTTCTTAGCTCAAAATGCTTAATTATGGAGAGTTGTGTTGGCAAACTCAATGGCCGGACGCCTTTGCTTTGCTCTCGGCGCCGTTTTCAGCGCATGCGCAGTCGGAATAGCGATCTCGCCCATTGGTATTTCTGGAATATGGATATTTTTGTTATGACACATATAGGTCTACTATTCATGCAAAGAACACATAATAAAATGAGTCGATTAGATCTTTCAATTATATTCATGTTTGAAATTGCTGAATCAGAATGAGGCTGCTCCCACAAAGAAGTCGATGTGGCAGTATAGGGCCTACTCTATTCAGTTCAATTCTTTATTTCAGACTACATTCCTTGTACACGGATAAGTCTAGACCTATGCAAATATTAAGGCATATAATAATGGAGTATATCAGAGCATGAAGATTAACATAAAGAGAGATGTGTTAAGGACATCGTTGTAATAATAGGCATAAAATCAAACATTGTATAATAAAATACTTATATAAGAATGTGTGTATACATGGATCTGTCCAATCATTAGGAACCTACCGTAAGAATCCATACAAAATGACCAAGGTACAGAAATGTCAAATATAATCAACATCAAAGCTGAGCTTGCCTGCGTTGCCATCCTCGTTCTGATATCCCAAATGGTGGCGCCACTTGAAACGTATTTTTTTTCAAAACCAAAACACTTAAATAAATTTGGTTCTATATATCCAACTTAGAATTAGATACTAGTGCATTAGCTAAGGATTGGGAACAGCCTATAAAGAATGATCAGTGAATTTATCACCTCATCCCCTTGGACACCAGATTTGAGACAGGAACACTCATTAAGCAATTAGGTCAATCTCGTGGCGTAATTACCCATACTCTCATTCCAACTACCATATATGTAACGCGGTCATCGCGAGATGTCAATACGCATCATAGCTCGAGGACTTTTGGAAAACTTGTCAAAAGTATTTTGGGTTCTTTCAGCTCAAATTGCTTCAAAACCAGCCATTTTTCATCAAAGTTACTCCAGACTAATGATTACTAGCTTATAACGATCAATTTGATATATTTATCTAAAAAATAAAATAAAAATTCAAACGCCATCGGGCCTTGCAACTTTAATGGACAATGTATTTCGAGGCTGAGTTCACGGTGTTCCTTATGATATGGTGGCGCCACCTTATGTAAACTAACCGCGGCAGTCTACCTGTTCACATGTTTCGAGGCACCACCTGGTGGCATCCGCGTGCAACAGAACACAGTCAGAGAGCGTGTATATAAACAAATCTGTTTATATACACGCTCTCTGACACAGTGCTACTTAAGCTGCGTTTACACGGCCAAAAGTAAAACGATTCAAGACAAAGCGTTCTACCTGAAACGTTCTCGTGGCGCGTTTACACGGACCAAATTTGAAACTGTCCGCGACCGGGAACCAGCAGCCTACTGTAGCCGGCGAGCACTGCTATTTGTTTAGTTTACACTTGGTGATTCAACGCCGATGTAGCTGCTACGTTAATATCGCTTGGAATTTAAGGTTAATTTAATTAAATTTCATTATTTGAGTCTGTAATTCTGTTAAATATGATCGCATTCACTAGATTTCGGCATAATCGGGCCCTAACACTGCCGGGCACCAGCGATTAGCTACTGCTCCCCCTGTTGCCGGCGAGCACTGCTATTGTACACAATCGCCGCCTGGGAACCAGCTGAAACGTTTCCTGTAGACCACCTCCTGAGGTGGTATTCGCGGAACGTTCGAGCTGGAACGTTTCAGCCCTAAAACGGCGCAGTGGTGCGTTTACACGGCCACATTTAAAACGTTCTAGGCAACTGGTTCTACGTAGGACGTTTCAAGTCGCCCGTGTAAACGCAGCTTTAGACGTATTTTCGTGTCCACACCATGAACAAGTTGAGCATGCACATGTATACATAATATATTTCATACACATGCGCTAGCGGAAGAATCCAAATAACTGATATTAATAATATCATCACAGATTGCTTGTAGCTAGTTTCTGATTTTGATTGATTACATGTGTGTGTGTGTGGGAAATGATAATTGTTATTAATCAAATAAGAGGTATTTCTTTCAGCACTGTATCACTGGTCTTCCAGCCATATTATGTTAAGTGGCTGTCACACCTCACTGGATTGAGCAACGGACAGAATTGTCTAGTCCGGTGGTGATAAGTATCAAAATGTATTAAAATGTGTCAAAATGTTGCGCTATTGGGTAAATGGCCACTGGATGAACGGACAGGAATCGGACAGGAACGGATAGCCACCGGACAAAATGAACTCAAACCGGACAAGAACCATAGACGTCAGTCCGTTGTGGCGGTTTTCAGAAAAAAAATGCTACAAAGAAAAGGAAGAATAGTGCTGTCACTCAACGTAATTGTGAGATACCAGGCTGTACATTTGATATGTTCAGTGTCAATGTTAGGGCAACTTCGTAGTAATACACAGGATGAATATGAAGTTATTCTGTTAAGTAGAATTTGGGGCAGATAAATACCATACTTCGGTTGAGATTTGATGAAAAATATAATATGGTGCTTGTTGTGCGTTCCTTGTAAGGTTAAAACTAGTTCAGTGAACCTTTTGAGATGAAATAATGTGCATATTTGTTCTTGTGTTAGTACATGATGTGCTATGGTAGGAATACTATTAGTCTATTAGTAGGTATTCCGTGGATGTCGATAAGTGCATCATACCATGTCATTCTCCCCTATCAGCGATGATAGTGGTGTGGGAGGAAAAGATCGGAAATTGACATTGAGGTGGGCCATAATAGTCATAATCTCATTAATGACAGCAGAATGCTCTCTAGGCAGACCTGGTCACATGCATTGTGCAAAACGTATGCTTGGAGAGTACTACATGAAACGTACCCTCATCATTTTCATTTCTCCTCAAATTTACACCTACATCAAAAATGTCCCCAGACTGGAAAAAATCGGAAATCGGCCGAAAATCGGAAATTTCTCATCCCTGCCCTATAGATATATGGTTTGTAAGGCATATCAAATAATTATTTTGTTGTTCTTTGCTGTTAACCATTGCATTGTGTTTGTCGGTGTTTGATAGACATAATGTAGGGTGGTTTATTGAGGCGGGCTGCTATGAGTTGTGGGGAGTGGGGTATGGAGGGGGAATGGGGAGGGGGAATGGGGAGGGGGAAGGGGGAAGGGGGAAGGGGGACGGGGGAAGGGGGAAGCATGAGTTGATTTATTTGTTTATTTGGTTAATCTTAAAAATTAGTTGGAAGCATGCAACTTAGAAACTGGTGCCTTTCTTCTGCATAGAAGGAACGCTACTTTAAATATTGTTATGTTAATTTAAGAGAACCTGTCACTGCTGAAGCCTACATAACCCAGAATGTTGGTGTGCACTTCAGTAGAAGCAGTCATTTAGCATGTTTAAATTTCAAATAAATTTCAAATAAACATAAATAATAAAGTTAAGCCTTTAAAGTTGCATTAGTCCGATGCTTTTGAGTTTCTGTCATTTTCTGAGATAAATACATTAGGCTGAGTGTACTCTACTTTGAAGTAACTTTTATTTTAAATGGCTAACTTTTCAGATATTTGAGGTGTAATCATGCTAAATTAATTTTGGCAAGCATGCCAACACTCTGACTCCATAGGCTACCACAGTAACAGGTTCTATTAAATTGCCCCAGTATTCCATTCTCTGTGGTAACAAATGTTTAATAAGTGCACCAGTATCTAAGTTAGATATGTAGCAGGGATTTAAGTAATCTACGGCTAAAAAAAGCGGAAATGCGGATATTCTCCCATAGGTTCAGCATTGTCAGGGAATCACGGAAAATTCCCGGAAGTCGAGTTTCATATATTGGTATACGCTGATTGTGATGTGGCGTTTGAAGCATGTATTAGTACAATAGTAGTATACCCTGACAGTGCTGCACCGTTTGACACATATATTAGTAGTATACCCTGATAGTGCTGCGGCGTTTGAAGCATGTATTAGTAGTATACCCTGACAGTGCTGCACCGTTTGACACATATATTAGTAGTATACCCTGATAGTGCTGCGGCGTTTGAAGCATGTATTAGTAGTATACGCTGATAGTGCTGCAGCATTTGGAGCATGTATTAGTAGTATACACTAATAATGCTGCGCCGTTTGAAGCATTTATTAGTACTAGTAGTATACACTGATAGTGCTGCTGCGTCTGCACCACATATACACTGATGGTGCTGCAGCGTAAAATAATGTATTAGTACTAGTAGTGCCTATACGTTGATCGTGTTGCGGGATTGCAGTAGGAACAGGACACATCCCTGAAATCCGCGAAATCCCGGAGATTTTTCATCCCTGTGTAGAATCAAAGCTAGATAATTGCTTTGGTTTTGAAAATTTGATGTTTTCATCGGACTATGCAGCTTTAAACTTCAGCGAATGTGGACATCAAGCTCTTTGTTTTTAACTAAAGTAAAATAGGTTATAATTACCAACCTGATGTATTTATCTAAACAATACAGTAGCAAATCAAAACCATCGGATTATGCAACTTTAAGTATTTCTTGGGGAGTATTTCTATGTAAGAACTAAGTCAATGCGGTGGTAAGGCATTGAGTCATAATACGTAGGCTTGTGCTCTTCTCCGATGAAATATCAAATTTTCAAAACCAAACCAATTATCTAGATTTGATCTTATTAAGCACTTGTTTCTGTGTAGAAGGCAATACTGAGTAAATTTAACATAACCTGTTACTGCAGAAGTCTATGGTGTCAGAGTTTTGGCAAGCTTGCCAAAACTAATCTTCCATGTTTGCACTCAAAATATCTCAAAAGTTTACCATTTAAAATAAAAGTAACTTTGAACTAATGTAAAGTAGATACTAGTGATCGATCTAATATATTTATCTCAGAAAAAATACAGAAATTCAAAACCATCGGACCATGCAACTTTAACACATATTAGTCATGACCACCAGACACGTGTGGCGAATCTCATTACTCGGTTATTTCCGATTATATCATCTTGGAATGCAAGATTTATTTTTAGTGCAGGCCTACTTGACACATACAGGAGGATGTTTGCATAGCACCGCCCACGTACAAACCTCTCAGAGCATATACCTCACAGCAAAGCCATTTCCCCTCCCGTCACACACACACACACACACACACACACACACACACACACACACACACACACACACACACACACGCACACACACATATGTAACACACTACTATTAGTACCAAAGATTATATTATGCTGAATAGTATAATCTTGGCCAGTAATAATTTCCACAGCCCGTGTACAGGAAGGAGGTGAATATTTTATCTCGAGACCCCCCCCCCCCCACAAACCCCCTCCCCCCACGCACACACATACACATCTACCCTCCAATAAACTCAAAGATCGTCCCTAACTACGCATACAGACTACACACTGTTCGGAACACAAAGTTCATGACTGAAAGCCAAGTGTCAGTGGGAGGCCACAGCATGGGCAGCATGGGCAGGAGGGAGTAGCTGGGGTGTGGGTGTGGGTGTGGGTGTGGGTGTGGGTGGGGGTGGGGGAGAGCCTGTTGAAACATGCAGCCACTGGGTCACACAATGGCAACATGGTGGGGCCGCGTCCTTGGAAACTCGGTCTGGGCGATATTAGGTGCAAAGGAGGGCTGGGCTTCTCAGTCAGTGCGTTTCTTTAGGTTCACTGCTGCATTTCATAAGCACACGGTTTTATCCGGCTGGACATACCACTTATGATCGATACTGGACGAATTCTGGTTTACGTTTCATCATATGCTCAGGAGGATATGAAGAGGAAAAGAAAAGTGTATATATAGATATATTGTAGCGGTAAGTATATTAGTTATTACAGATATATATTACAGGTAAATAGTTAGCCCTACATTCATTGATTAAGCAGGGACAATTTCAATCGTTGATAATTGGTCTTCCTCATTCCACTGCTTCTTACCATATATCTAAATAATATCATGTGTCAGGTTAGGTAACAGTATGTATACATCTTTAAGTCATTGGTATGACTCAGTTAGGGTTTTAACCCGGGAATTCGAATCCCACTGCCTACCACACGGGAAGTGGTAAATAAAAGATTCACCCGGTACTTGTAGTACACGGGTGAACGACAGCGTAGTGTAAATACGGACGAGAATAGCTTTAGTATGGAACAGGAAGTAGAAACTGTGGTTCCATGATCAAATGGCTACATATATTGGCACAGATTTGGTGAAATGGGAGAGAATGCAAAAAGACAAGATGGCGGCGGCCATAGAACGCCATCGATTTCAATTTTAAATCATAGTAAACTAGCTATTTTATTATATTTTTCAACTCAAAGGTAGCGGGTAAATATGAAGACATCTACAAAGAATAAATGTTGCTTCTTAGATTGTGAAATTAGGCTCTCATTTCATTAACCCGCTTTTTCGACTGTTTTTATATAGGGTTGGTATTCACCCATGTACTGCGAGTACCGGGTGAATCCTTTATCTAGGGAAGTGGGTGCTCAAATAATTCGGCCATCTGGTAGACAAGTAATGTGAATAATCACGGGTTGGCCTCCAAGTATTAAATCAACATGATCAAGTGGCTCTGCTATATATATACACAAGTATGGAGTCGGTGTGTGCCGGGTGGGGGGGGGGGGGGGGGTGCGTGGGGGTAGCGCCTAGTCACTGTATTATCTCCAATACTTTGTTTGTTTGTTTAACGACCCCAATACACACAAGCCTGTGAGAATCACTAAAGTAAACAGTTGGGTATCCGTATTTTATAAGTATTTTTGTACATGTGGACTTCCGTTTGTTGGTGTACAAGGGATGTACTGTAAAATAACTAAATAATTTAATAATTACGAGATTGCGAACCCATTTGGTCGGTTTGTCAGAAGCTATTATATTTTGTACCATTAACCGACCAGAGTGCCTATTATTAATCTAACATGACTGCATGTATGCGTCGGCTTGCATTGGCCTCATTCTGAGTTTGTGGAATTACCTTCAGATGAGAATATTATTTTGGTTATCTTTTGCTATTGCTACTATTATCATTATCATTTTATCCTTAATGTAATGTATACTCATTATACTAGTCTTGAGCCCCGTTCACACACAACTTTAGGCCGAACTAGATAAGGCGAACTAGGCGTGAAAGTGAGTAGTGTCCACACATGCAGTACTTGGGGTGGTTTAAGGCGGAAATCGATATCTGCGCATGAACAAGTCCATACTAACCAGCGCCAGTTTCTGTTAGTCGACATCACCACAAGAGAGTGTGGGTTCAACCTATATATGTATCGACTGAATCGTATTGTTTTGGAACGGTCAAAACTTCTGCTGGGCAGTGAAAACCTACAAATAAATGATGAAAAAAATATCTGTGCACAGCTAGCGGTTTCATAGACCAAATTATATAATATGCGCTTTTGATTGACCGGAAAATCAACAAACTCAGGTCTCGACTGTGCATGCGTGTAATGTGCTTAATCCGCTTCAAGTAAACCGCTACCGTCCACACAAGCTAGATGGGCCGACTTAAGCTAGTTCGCTTCATTTATACTACCTCGTGAGATGGTTTACTTGAAGCAAACTAGATGAGGCGACTCAGACTTAAGTCCCCTCAGCATAGTGTCCACACGACCAATTTAAGTCGAACTATAGGAGGCGAACTAGTTGAGGCGACTTAACGCCCGTGTGTGAACGGGGCTTTGTTCTTATTACTAATATTATTATTGATATTATTGTCACTATTACGCAACGATTAGATATATCAATTTGTTCTTTAGTGAAATAAAACACTAAACGTTCCTCACCCCCTCTTTCTGCACGGGAAGCCTGCGTTCTACTGATTCGACCACCATGAGCCGTGTTCACACGTACAACTTTAGGCCGACTAAAGCCGTGTTCACACGGGCAATGTAAATCGATTCGTAGAAATCGACTTGCCTAGTTCGACGCACATTCGCGTGTGAACGGGCATCTGAGTCGAATTAGGGTTGAATCGATTTCTGTGATCCGCATATTGTAAACCACTTGTAGAGGTCGATTACGTAAATCGATTTCTGTGAATCGATTTATTTTGCCCGTGTGAACGCACTGAGGCGGATTAAGGACGTCACACTATATAATATAATTTGGTTTATGAAACCGCTAGCTGTGCACAGATATTTTTTTCATCATTTATTTTTAGGGTTTCACTGCACAGCAGAAGTTTTGACCGTTCCAAAACAATACGATTCAGTCCATACATATCTAGGTCGAACCCACACTCTCTCGTGGCGACGTCGACTAACCGAAACTGGCGCTGGTTAGTATCGCCTTGCTCATGCGCTGATATCGATTTCCAGCCCAAGTACTGCCCGTGTGAACGTGCATCTAAATCGATTCATATGATTCGCCTTGGCTGAATCGCTTTACATTTTGCCCGTGTGAACACAGCTTTAGTTAAGGCGAACTAGATGAGTCAAACTAGCGCCGCGTTCACACGTACCAAGTTTTGTAGGAGTGTAGCATTCAGACACGCATGTTAAACCGGCTCAGATCGATGTTTGTCTGTTGTTTTATGTCCTAGCAGCAGCTAAGGTCATATCAGGACGGGTACCGATTTGTGACAATGTGCACTCATGGCGACTTTATAGTGCTGCCCCACTGGGATACCAGGCTGCCAACACCATGCCCTGATATTTCACTCAGTCACATTATTCTGACACTGAGCCAACCAGTCCTTGCCCTATCCCATTAATGCAGAGCTGTCTTGGTAGACCATGGGTTCGAACCCTGGTGGAGTAAAACCAATGACTTCAAAATTGATACTTGTCGCTTCCTAGCCAGGCGCTCAGCATTATTAGGATAGGGCAAGGACTGGTTCGCTCAGTGTCAGGATAATGTGCCTGAGTGGGATATCAGGTCATGGTGCTGGTGGCCTGGTATCCCAGTGGGGCAGCACTATACTCGCCATGAGTGTGCACTGTCACAAGTCGGTACCCATCCTGATATGACCTTAGATGTTGATAGGACGTAAAACAACAATATACAATCATAAACAAACATTAATGCAGAGTGCAAGACTAGGAACTGCTACAAGTATCAATTTTTAAGTCATTTGTTTGAGTCGATCAGGATTCGAACCCACAAACTCCTGGGTTCGGATCTCCTGATCTCCCACAACATGAGACGGACGCTCAACTCATTCGGCCATCCCGTCTGGTCAGGCCCTATGTAGTTTCATACATGTATACATACATAGATACATATGTACATGCATATATACAGACACACATACAAACAACCATACACCCATATACATACACATATACAAACATGCATACACACATACAAACAAACAATCATACATACAAACAAACTTACATACAAGCATACATATGTACATACACACATACATACATACAAACTATACACCCATACAAACTGACATACACACATACATGCAAACATGCATACACACATACAAACAACCACACACCCATATAAACATACACATACACAAATAAATGCACACATACATAAACACTCACATACATACAAATGTACATCCACACATACATACACACACAGAAATACATACACACATATACATATACACACACACATACATACACAATTTGACAGTGACGCGCTTAAGCCGCCTCAACTAAACTGGTTGCGTTCACACATGCACCTTAGGCCGACTCATGCTAAGTCGCCTCATCTAATCTACCTCGTGAAGGGGTCTACATGAGGCGAACTAGTCGAGTCGACTCAGCCCTAATTCGCATGAGAGGAGCATTCACACGCAGGATCTGAGTCGACTTAGATGAGGCAAACCGTGTGTGACCGGGGCTCATGTCTGGTTCCATTGAAAAAAACTGGGAACTAGGCCTATTAAAATGGTATTTAAATTTTGATTCTAGGAAAAACATGAAGAAAGTGTTGGTATGAAAATCAGGATGAATTTTCGTTCCTTGTTTTAATGGAAGACAAAGAAAAACCTGTGACCAGATCAATCAATCAATCAATCGGATACAGCTATAATAATAAATAAGCATTGCCATTGGACCTGTTCCTGTTTAAGTGTTAGCTAATATAAATCGAGACAGTTCTTCAGATGTTTAAAGTCGCCAGCTATCCGCCGCGTGGAAAACAAACGAACTCGGGAATGCGCCGGCGGCGATTTGTATATTCGGGTGTAATCGATTATTCAACTGAGCCCATACTGGGAACCAGCAAATCTTGTTACTGTGTGAGCCTGTTGCCGGCACAATTTCAGCCAATCACAGCGCAGCTTTTGCATTGCAAATGGCCGCCGCCTATGGGGGCGGCCATTTTGAAGACAACAAACTGCCATTGCAGTTCAGACTAGCAGTGCCCTGGTCCCATACTCTCCCCACACATACTTGGTTCATTTAAACATAAAAAATAAACAAGATTGTGCTTGGAGAGCATTTGTCGGAGTACCTGCAGTGTCCCAGCGAGCTATAGCTGTTCCCTTTAAGAAATTTCTGAAGGGACTTTAAACATTTCAAAATAGTCCAGCTAATTATACTTGTGACATTTATATGTATATAATAAAACAAATTATTTGTAGTGAGATTTTCTTTTGTTTCATTAAAACTAATAAGTGTGAGCTTTTGCCTGTGCACCGCATGCAGTGTCTGTCTGTTGTTCCTACCAAAGGCAAAGCAGTTTAGGGTTGACATTCATTCTAGTTACGGTACTCCCGAAGCCATGTTCCTGTGCATATGGGTGAATCTTGTATATACATTAACTTGATTAAGTGGGATGTGAATATTTTATCTATAGGCTACTACTACTAGTAGTAGTACTACACTGACTACTGACTACAGTAGGGCCCCTACTTTCTGAGATTGAGGGACTGACCAGCAGAACTCAGGGATACCCATATTCAACGTATTGCCATTCCATGAATACACACACAATTGTTAGTAAGTATTATTAGTATTAGTCTCAACAATTAATCTAACGCAATCAATCCGATCAGAGTAACAAATATACAATCCGAAATAATCAAATGAGCATAAACGATGAAGGAACAAATTCGAGGGTCTCCTTCTTACAGTCTACAGAAAGAATGACGTTGTCTTCGTGGAAGCTGATAACTATGTACACTGGTCCCAGTGGCAGTTAATGTCCACAGCGTTACTCTGCACACGTCGCTTAATATTATTATTAACACAACCTAGTCGGGTTCCAGTACCTCCCATAACCGTTAGATGGCGTCCACAGTGGCGACACATGCGCGGAAAAAAGCCCAGGGACCAGCCCAAAACGTAACCGAAGTGACCGCAGATCTCGTAGCGTTACTGACAATTACGCCCATAAGTGTATCCATGCGCGTTGTTCATTTAAATGAAATATGAATAGGCGCAATATACCTAATATACACCCTTTAGATTGAACGGATTGAATAAGCTGCTACAGAATCAAGGTTTCTCAAAAACATGGTGAGTCAAATAATATCCTCAATAGCTATTAAAGAGTCACCTGGATACTGCTCAACACAAATCAGCGTGTTACTGGTTGAATATAATGTTGCAGGTTTGTCATACCACGTGACCCTGATTTTCCAATGGATTTGGGAAGGAGGTACTTCATTGTGCGTACCATTTATACCTGTAGGTTACAGTAGCATAGCCACCCTCAAACTGAACTACAATTAATATCGGAATTGTCCAGTCAGAACTTGACATGAATACCACGAGGTAAACATTGGAAGAGGCTAGGTCCGTTAGTCAAGTGTTACCGTATTCTGTAAACTAACAATAACATAGGGGCCTACACCCCGCCATGTTGACAAGCAAAGAAAAACTACATTTAAGCATCGGCGGAAAATTGATCCTGTCTCGATACTGAAAAAGTAAAACGATATATTTACACTCTCTGCTCAAAATATAAAGATGTGTCGTTTGTGTACTATTTTTAAATGATTTTGTTATGCCAGAAATGGCTAATTGTAATAAATAGAAGACCTGAAATTGTGAATATCATGAACTTCTGGTCGTTTCCTCAGGCTGCTAAAATAAATAAGGCAGTGGCTATTCGTACGGGACCGTATCAATAGCTAGAGCGCTTATTAGTACGGCGGTAATCACAAGACTAGCTTTGCCCCAATCATGATGAAACAACCCTAACCCTAACCTAAAGGTAAGATTCCATATACGCGGTATGCGAATGCGGTATATGCGGCATAGATATATGCCAACCCGCAATAGCCGATGTTTACTTTTTGTGCTTGGGGGTCGTTAAACAAACAAACCAACTAAAAAAGATGACCATGACATTCTTGGGGGTTTTTGCTCCAAATATTTGATGTTGTTTGTTTGTTTGTTTGTTGTTGTTTTACGTCCTAGCAACATCTAAGGTCATATCAGGACGGGTACCGACTTGTGACAGTGCGCATCCTGGCGGCTTTATAGTGCTGTCTCACTGGGAAACCAGGCCGCCGGGACCATGACCTGGTATCCCACTCAGTCACATTATCCTGACACTGAGCACACCAGTCCTTGCCCTGTCCTAGTAATGCCGAGCGCCTGGCTAGGAAGTGACAAGCACCAATTTTCAAGTCATAGGTTTGACTCGACCATGGCCCGAACCCACGATCTACCAGCACGGGAGGCGGACGCTCCAGCTCATTCGGCCATCCCGTCTGGTCTCTCCAAATATTTGAAGGAAGGTCAAAGTTACTATTGTTTTTTATGGCAAACGCAGCAGTATTCGCATTCGCACCGATTGGTCCATGGGTCGATCCATTTGTCGCATTCGCGGTTGTGTTCGCAATCGCATTCGGACGTATGGAAGCACTACTATGTCTTTACATGCTTTTCGATTTTTTGCCGCATTCGCATTCGCATACTGCATACTATGTATATGGAATCTTAGCTTAACCCTTATCCTAACCCTAACCCTTATGCTAACCCTTAAGACATTTAAGACATTTTGTGTTCACAATTTCTATACATTATTCCACAAACATATACTGTTGATAATAGAAATCACAGGAACAGTGTAACCATTAATGGTTGTCTTCCCACTGCCCCTTATAAACAAAATAATCCATAAAATAAATTTTGTATCCTAAGCCCCCGTCCTGATATGACCTTAAATGTTTCTATGACATAAAACAACAACAAACAAAGTTATCCTAATCCTAACCTAGGCTAACGCGATGGCGATACGACGTGATAAAGGAGTGCCATACTAATAAGCGCTCTGGCTATTGATACAGTCCCGTACAAATAGCCACTTCCAATAAATAACATGCCGCCGGCTCCACTATAGACAGTATCTATATAGCTTCATTGCATTTCTAAATGTATATTACTTCGAAATAGCTTCCAATCTCCTCAGAGGTTTGCTCAAGCAGTATAAAACATAACTCTGTAAAATCTATTACCAGCTGCGACTCTCTTATTAAAAACAGAGGACTGAGAGTGAGAGGTGGTCTTTAAATTTTCGTTTCCACTGAAATTCAATCTACGGAGTACCTAGATAAAGGATTCACCCCGTACTGAAAGTAGGGGTGAATGACAATGTAGTCTAAACACGGGCAAAAATAGCTTTACTATGGAACAGGAAGTGGGATCCCTGGTTCCAGTATCAAATGGCTACTTATATCAGCACAGAGTTGGTGAAATAGGAGATAATCCAAAAAGAGAAGATGGCGATCATATAATGCCATCGATTTCACTTTTAAAGTCCATTAAAATACATGTTTGATTATAATTTTCAAATCAAAGGTAGCAGGTAAATATATTTTACTTCTTAAATTAAGAATTTATCTGCTCATTTCATTTACCCAGCATGGTTTTCTCCCCTACTAGCTGCAAATACGGGGTGAATCATCTATCTGCGGAGAACCCCCAACAAATAAAAGGAGTCGCACCCAGTTTGATGATTTGTCTCCATAATATCACTATTTGACACATAACCCTCAAGGTAATGGCTCACAAGTAACCCTATGTGGCTACACATAGGTCTATGTCGTTCCATAAGACTAATTAATATGTATAGGAAACCCTTATGGTCACAATTTAAAAAATGTCAATCACTGTAGTAAGCATTTCTTTGAACAGTATAAATAACTATACCAACTATGGTTGGATGACCATTGCCTCAGTATTGGGGGGAAATACTGTTCAACGGAATAAATATTATTACTAACATTTAACAAAAATCCTTTCCATTTCATCTGCCACAGAAACTGCCGTCTGATCAATTTACGGGAAAGCGGATTTGACATTGAGGTTTCATTGACAAATCAGGGATGTCGAAGGCAATTGAACAAACCTTCGGCTGGTACCCATCGGCAAATAACTCTTGGTACCATAAGAATGAACCCTCCTCGTACGGTAAGTCACAACACATTTAGGTCTGAAATCTAACTGCAGCTGAGTGCTATATTAACACTTAATATGATGCCAACTAAAACCCTAAATTAATGCTGATGATAACATCTGCACACAGTGTATTTTAATTTAAAGCTGCATAGTCCGATTAAAGCATCACATTTTCAAAAGCAAAATACTGATCTAGATTTGAGCCTACATATCCAACTTCGATGCTGATGCACTTATTAAGTATGTCTTGCTGCATAGGGATACTAAGTCAATTTAATAGATCCTGTTACTGCTGAAGCCTATGAGATCACAGTTTTGGCAACATTAATTTTAGCATGTTTACACTTCAAATATCTCCAAAGTTACCTATTTTAAATCAAAATTAATTCAAGCTGATTTAAAGCTGCATAGTCCGATGAAAACATCAAATTTTAAAAACCAAAGCAATTATCAAGGTTTGATTCTACATATCTAACTTAAATACTGGTGCACTTATTAAGCATTTGTCATGAACTAGAAGAGCATACTGAGGCAATTTAAGAGAATATGTTACTGCAGAAGCCTATGGTGTCAGAGTTTTTGGCATGCTTGCTAAAATTAGTTTTGCTTCGGTTGCACTTCAAATATCCCCAAAGCTAGCTATTTAAAATAAAAGTTCCTTCAAACTGAAGTAAATTAGATTATTGCAATCAACCTCTCTGTGGCGGGGTGGTTAGAGTGTCTGACTTTTGTCTAGGTCCGACTCCTAATCTGAAGGTCAGTGGTTCGATTCCCTGTGCCCCCACCTCTGCCAATTTGGATTTCCACCGCTGTGTATAACTTACAGCGTCATCAAAGGCCAGTTGCTCTCATACCATGTCTATGTGGTGTGGGAGGTTAAAAATCCCTTGGGTCGGTAAAAGTGAAGGCTCGGGCTTTCTATCAACAAACTGTCTAATGGTGAAAACAAGCCTATTCAGGCTTATCCATGATAGGCAGTATAAATCTTCAACAAAAACCTGATGTATTTGACTCGACTCAAACCAATGAATTATCTAAAAATATGGTAGAAACTCAAAACGATCAGACTATGCAACTTTAACTTTGGTGGTTAGACGAACTAGTGTTTCCAACACATATTTTCACAATTTCTTTTTTGTTACCTTCATTGATTAAGTAGTGGGAATTTCAATCTTCCTCATTCCACTGCTCCTTGCCCTATCCCAGAAATGCTGAGTGCCAGGCTAGGTGACAATATTTAAGTCACTGGTTTGACTCGACCAAGGTTCGAAACTGGCATTCCAATTCCATGACCTGCCACATTGGAACCGGGTACTCAAATTCTTTCAGCCATCCCATCTGATATTACTCTCTCTCTCTCGCCCTCTCTCTCTCGATCTCTCGCTCTCTCTGTCTCTCGATCTCTCTCACGATCTCGATCTCTCTCTCGATATCTCTCTTGATCCCTCTCTCGATCTCTCTCTCTCCTCTGTCTATCTCTCGCTCTATCTCTCGCTCTCTCGCTCTATCTGTCTCTCGATCTCTCTCTAGCTCTCTCTCACGATCTCTCCCTCTCTCTCTCTCGATCTATCTCGATCTCACTCGATCTCTCTCGATCTCTCCCTCTCTCGATCTCTCGATCTCTTGACTTGTTTTCACCGCTAGACAGTAATAGTCTCATGCTTCCCCTTATTTTATGTGGTTACCGCTTACAGATAAAGAGTGCCTATACAAGCATTGGAAAAGTCGTTACACCGACAAGCCGTTCACCCCGCCGGCGACTACCCTCATGTACCCGACCCCAGCCTCCCGCCAGGGCGTCTCCCGCCAGTCTGTCTCCCGCCAAGCTAAGAGGCAGTCGACGCAGGACAAGGCGGCTGGGCTGCACGTGACCGGCACGTGCCCCCCGACGAGCTCCGGAACTCGGCGCCTGAGCTCGTCGCACAAGAAGGCGGCCGCGGAGCGGCGGGTCGCCTGGTCCGAGCGCCTGGCGCCCACGCGCATCTTCGTGCCGCCTTACATCTCCCGGTGCCCGTACGGCACCGAGCCGGGCGCCAACCCGCGTCTCTCCATCGACTCGGCCAACCTGCTGGGCAGCCCGACGCCGGCCGCGCCTGCGCACAAGCAGAGGGACACCGAGCGGCCCCGCGCGCCGGTTCGCCGCGCGCAGAGCGCCAGCCAGCAGCGGGCGCGCGCCTCCCTGCCACAGCGACCCGCCAAGTCGGCTCGGGACCGCAAACTGTCGCTCGAGGTGCCCCGCGCCGAGCCCGCCCCGCCACCACGCGAGGAGCCGGGTAAGGCCCGGCACCAGCACGGCGACTCGCCCGCCGCGCCCGTCTTGTCGGGCAAGCCCTCCCCGCCCTCCTCCCCGGTCTCACCGCGGCGCATGCCCGACGGTCACTGGCGGCCCAAGGCGCCCTCACCGCCGAACCTCGACAAGGTCGAGGTCGAGGTCGAGGTCGAGCCCGAGAAAGAAGACTCCGTAGACTACAACGAGCAACTCGACAAGTACGGGTGGCGCTTCGAAGTGCCGGGAGACCCTTATGGTCTTAAGTGAGTACTATATCACTCTCTTGTAGTATTGTCCTGTGAAATTTCACTAAGTATTTACAATAGACTAAAGTCGCAAATCCGATGGTTTTGAGTTTCTGTCATTTTCTGAGATAAGTATATTTGGTTGCTTGTTATAATCTACTTCAGTTTAGTTTGAAGTACATTCGCTTTGAAATGGCTAACTATGGAGATATTTGAAGTGTAAACATGCAAAATTTATGTTGGCATACTTGTCAAAAGTCTGGTCCCATTAAATTACTTCTATGTGGCACCAAATGCTTAATAAATGCAGCAGTATCTGACTTGGAAATGTTTTTTTTTTTTAAAGTTCATGTTTTCATCGGACTATGCAACTTTAATTAATGCAGGGCTTTCACTTGGAAATTCGGTCAATACATAATTAGTGCAAGGGTCTCACTGGGGAATTCTTGCATATATCTTTCTATCTTGGGGTCAGTAACTCGGGGGTAGATTTTTCTGACATCATTTGTAGAAAATTTAAAGTGGTGAGTTTAATATTACATTTCTTTTTCAAGCCTGAATGATTGGTGGTGATTTTAGTTATGAAATTTACAAACAAATCTGAACTAGTCAAATATGTGTGAAATGACAGCATAATTTATCTCAGCTGGAATTTTGAAGTAGTTAAATCTGTGTCAAATGACAGCAAAATTTAACTCACTGAGTTGATACAGTCCAGTTGTCCTCATGGAACTCTGGAATTTGTTCATCCTTTATATTAATACTGAGGCCTTGTATGTGAAATTATAATAACAAAAATTGTTGGCACAGTGCCATGGGATCTATGCATTCAAATAGAATGTGTCTGAGTGTCAGTGGATACACCATTAAAGCATTTGAGATGTGGTTCTCCCTTTAGTAAAAAGAGGCAGTGAATGAGGGCCATTTGGTTCCGTTGGCACCCAGCACTATTCTGTAGCTGTTCTTCAATGAATGAGGCGATGCTATGCAATGTATTATTTGGATCTTCATCCCATTGATTTAACATACTTAAGAATAAGTGGCCTCAGATCAGAATGAGGTGACGCGACATGGTGTAATAATGCTCTTCAGCGCCATTTTCCCAGCTCAATCACCTTGCTCGTTTCCTTGGATGCCGACATGGCCAGAGCCCAACTTAGAAATAATGCATTGATGCGCAACGGTGATTCATAATACAAGATGTGATTCATAATACAGTGCATGATTTATAAAGCTATGATTCCATACATGGTATGCGAATGAGTATGACTATGAGGTATGCATCAATTTTCGCTGTTTGTATTGGAAACGACACACTCGGTTCACATTCACACCAATCGCTCACTATCGTGATCCAGTCCGAAGTGTGCCATTTCCAATCCAAACAGCGAAGCGTTTGCGCATACCTCATACACATTCTCATTCGTATTCACATTCGCATACTACATATATGGAATCCTAGCTTAACGCAGTACAGATATTACTTAAAGTTGCATAGTTCGATGGTTTTGAGTTTCTGACATTTTCTGAGATAAATACATTAGGCTGATCGGTATAATGTACCTTACTTCAGTTTGAAGTAACTTTTATTTTAAATGCCTCACTTTTGAGATATTTGAAGTGCAACCATGTACAATTAATTTTGGCAAGCTTGCCAAAACTCTGACACCATAGACTTCTGCAGTAACAGGTTCTATTCAATTACCTCAGTATTCCCTTCAACGTGATGACAAATGTTTAATAAGTGCACCAGTATCTAAGTTAGATATGTAGAAACAAATTTAGATAATTGTTTTGGTTTTGAAAATTTGATGTTTTCATTGGACTATGCAGCTTTAACACTAGCTAACTAACGATCGTCTCTCCTCCCTTCTCTTGCCCCCCCCCCCCCCCCCCCCCCCCCCCTCTTCTCCCACCGTTCATTCCCATAGGAAGTCGTGCCTGGCCTACCGCGCCCCATACACCTTGACGGTGCCCCTGCCGACGGTGGCGCCGAACCCGCCTACCGGGAAGATGGTGAACTACGAGACGTGCTTCACCAACACTATACCGCGCCACCTAACCACCTTCACCGTGCACAAGGAGTGGATCTCTGAGGTGCTCAGTGCGAAGCGCTACGCCATGCAGAAGGACAACCCGGTCACCTACAACCACAAGAAGTTCGCCTTCATCTACTAGCGGTCCCGTGTTGGTAGACCATGGGATCGTGGGTTCGAACTCCGGTCGAGTCAAACCAATGACGTAAAAATTGACACTTGTCACTTCCTAGCCAGGCGCTCGGCATTATTAGGATAGGGCAAGGACTGGTTGGCTCAGTGTCAGGATAATGTGACTGAGTGGGGTATCAGGTCATGGTGCTAGTGGGCTGGTATCCCAGTGGGACAGCACTATAAAGTCGCCATGAGTGCGCACTGTCTGTCACAAGTCCGTACCCATCCTGATATGACCTTAGATGTTGCTAGGACGTAAAACAACAACAAACAAACAAACAAACAATCTACTAGTGGTTGTCCCTAATCCCGCCATGACAAAGTTGTGTAATCCGATGAAAGCAGAAAACTGTCAAAATCAAAGCACTTGCCTATCTAGATTTGATCCTACATAATTAGCCAACTTTCATACTTGTGCACTTGGAAAGCATTTATTGCTGCACGGTAGAGGATGTTAAAGTTGCATAGTCTGATGAAAGCATAACATTTTCAAAACCAAAACACTGACGACCTAGATTTTGATTCTACGTATCTAACTTAGATACTGATGCACGTAGTAAGCATTTGTTACAAAATAGAAGGAATACAAAGTCAATTTAAGAGAACCTGTTACTGCAGAAGCAGAATTTTGGCATGCTTGCCAACATTAATTTGGCATGTTTGCACTTCAAATATCTCAAAAGTCATTTAAAATAAAAGTTACTTCAACCTAAAGTGAAATAGATTATAACGACCAACTAACTTAAAGTTGCATGGTCCGATGAAACATATTTTTTTTCAAAACCAAAACACTTATATAAATTTGATTCTATATATCCAACTTAGATACTAGTGCATTAGCTAAGGATTGGGAACAGCCTATAAAGAATGATCAGTGAATTTATTACTTCATCCCCTTGGACACCAAATCTGAGACAGGAACACTCATTAAGCAATTAGGTCAATCTCGCGGCCTAATTACCCATACTCTCATTCCAACTACCATATATGTAACGCGGTCATCGCGAGATGTCAATACGCGTCATAGCTCGAGGACTTTTGGAAAGCTTGTCGAAAGTATTTTAGGTTCTTTCAGTTCAAATTGCTTCAAAACTAGCCATTTTTCATCAAAGTTACTCTGGACTAATGATTACTAGGTTATAACGATCAATCTGATATATTTATCTAAAAAATAAAATAAAAATTCAAACGCCATCGGACCATGCAACTTTAATATATTTATCTCAGAAAATAACACTCAAAGCTATCGGACCATGCAACTTTAATTAGATTTAATACAATCTGTCACTGCTGCGAGTCGTGTAAGCATAGGATGTCCAGATTTTCGGTGTGCACACCAAATTGATTTTGCATGTTTTCAATTCAAATGTCTGCAAAATTAAAACAGTAAGGGTGTGATTTTTTATTCGGACTCGTGGATTTCTGAGTCTTTAATAATAAATTGGTTATCCTTGTGACTAGTGCAGATCCGGTGAAAACAATATTTGACTTTATATAGGGGTGTAAGGGCTTGACTTTCGCTCGGGAAGCCAGCTGTTTTGCCAGTAATACTGGCTTGCACAAGTTATTGACTATTTACACTGGGTGGCTCTCCTTGCAAACCTTTCATAAAGGCCCAGTCACACCTTACCGGACTGGGGTACCAGACGAGAACCGGACACTGTCTGGTGGTGTACGGCGATGTCCGGTACCCATCAAGCGGTGTCCGGTGGTGTCCGGTACAAGTTTTGAACATGCACAAAACTTCTACCGGACACCACCGGACTGACGTGTCCAGTTGGTGTCCGTTTCATGTCCGGTACCCATCCGTACGTGGCCGATACCCATCTGTTGGTGTCCGGTACCCATCCGTTGGTGTCCAGTTTGCTTCCGGAATTGTCTGGTGGCGAGAACGTCAATAAAATATATATATACTGTAGTAGTCGGCACTGAAGTAACCACATAGACAGGTAGGCGTGGGTAGTGTGTTGATATCAGGGAGCCTAGGTGGTGTAATGGTTAGCACACTGGCCCAGAATGCCAAGAGATGTGGGTTTGAGTCCCATTCTATGCACAATATTTCCCATCTTCATCACCCCCACGACAATACCAAGAAAATCCAAAAAATACAGTCCGGTACGTGTCCGGTTGATGGTCGGTCCGTCCGGTTCTCATCCGGTACTCGTCCGGTAGATGTAGGGTACATGTACGGTACTTGTCCAGTTGTCCGGCGGCAATTGACCCAATTACACTCCATTTTGATACATTTCGATACATTTTGTGTACCGGACAGGACCGGACTAGAAAATTCTTTGTCCGGTGGTGTCCGGTACTCAGTCCGGTAAGGTGTGACAGGCCTTTAAAGTCGATTCTTATTGGGTGGCCCCCCAAACCCCAAGCCTGATTTTCAGAGTTATTTTGCTGATGGCCAATCACATCCCTCAAATAGTTATTAAAATAGCTCTCTACAAACTAAGGCAAACTAGATTATAACGATGATATTAAAGCTGCATAGTCCGATGAAAACATCAAATTTTCAAAACCAAAATAATTATCTAAATTTGATTCTATGTATCTAATTTCGATACCGGTCCACTTATTAAACAAGTGTTGCCACACAAAAGGACATACTGAAGCACTTGAATAGAACCTGTTACTGGAAAATGCTATGGTGTCAGAGTTTTGGCATGCATGCCAAAATCAATTTTGCATGGTTGGACTTCAAATATCTCAAAAGTTAACCATTTCAAATAAAAGTGACTTCAAGCTAAAGTAAGGTACATAATAATGATCAACCTAATGTATTTATCTCAGCAAATGTCAGAAACTCAAAACTATCAGACTATGCAACTTTAATATAAGTTAGATAGAAAATATGGCAGAAACTCAAAGCTATCGGATTATGCAACTTTAACCCACCCTGTTGAGGGGCCAGAGACAGTTGAAAGGATGGGTCCCAAAGCATAGGTTGATTCATCACAATGACGCCTGGAGTAAATAAAGCAGGGATTCCATCAGTGCGACATGCGATGTTCTGCAAACAATACGCGACAGGCAGCATGCATAACTGACTTGCAGTGCGGGTATTGTGTATATTATTTTGGTGTGGAAAAGGGATAAAATGACTGTCACTGCCCAGGTCAGTTCCCCATCTGATATGATCTCCGATGTTGCAACAAATTAATCTCATTCATTCCTTCACCTGGTGGATTGGAAAATTCCATTCTGGCCATTTAACTTTGAAAACACCCTACCCTCTCTTACCATTCGAATTTATAATAAAAATGGGTATATCGCTACCTGTTGTATATACAATTACCCACATGCAGACCTCTGTGACAACACATACGATTACACACTGATGGAATCTCCCTCATTCGCATACGGACAGATTGATTTCAAGTTGCATAGTTCGATGGTTTTGACGTTCGAACATTTTCTGAGATAAATATATAGACGGGATCACGGTTCCGGCTGCGCTGAAAACAGCGTTGGCAGCAAAGCAAATGCAAATGGCCATTGAGTTTGTCGATACGCGTAGGGAAAAACTTTGATTTGATTCAAAATGAATAGAAATACATAACAATTTGGCATAAACATGTATGCACACATGCAATATAATGATCCGATGAATATAGCTAATACAAAACTAGCCATAGTTAAACATTTTGAGCTATGAAACATACAATTCCACACAAAATAATCAGTGATATACACATCACCATTATTAATTCTTGTTCTAAATATTAAAATGTCAAATGTGTCAACATACACTTGTTTTAGAGAAATATATAACCAATATCTGATTAACCCTACTCATTTTCTAGTTCTACATAAGTCATTAGCCATAGGATATAAATAAAAACATGAATAAAATAAGTGAAACTGACTCTGGCTATGGCTCTAACACTAGTCTGAGTGCCCAGTTTTGTCTAAATCTAAATGCACATGGCATAAGATGTGCATATTATATTGATGTAAATGCAATGCTGGATAAAAGATTAATATCTTAATTTATTATATATATTTTTTTAGTTGGTATTCTATGTTTTAAGCAAGAGCTGAGATGAGCTGAAACTAGCACATTTCATAGCTGCACCCAGCATGTGCCATGTGCTTCTTGCGGGTTTGTTTTGCTCTAACGCAACCCACAATGCACCGCGCCGCTGGAACGGTTATGTAGTCTATTAGGTTTATCGTTATAATCTACCTGACTAGTTTGAAGTAACTTATTTTAAATAGCTAAATTTTGAGATATTTGAAGTGCAAACATGCCAAATTAATTTTGGCAAGCATGCCGAAATACTGACACTAGAGGCTTCTGCAGTAACATGTTCTTTAAATTGGCCAGGCATTAGTGGGGAAGACCAGTCGTCTGTGACTGGGATTTCCCCTGCTTGGGACAAATAATGTACCAAAAAAAAAAAAAAAGAAGAAAAAAAAAAGAGAGACAAATAAGTGTTCACACTTCCTGTCTACCATTCGCTATATCGCTATATATATTATGTTCTATGTTGTGACAAATGTTTGATACGTGCACCAGTATCTAAGTTAGATATGTATAATCAAATCTAGATCGCACTTTTGGTTTTGACAATTTGATGTATTCATCGGACTATGCAGCTTTAATAAAAAATGTATTACATATGTCACAATAAGCATAACTTTATGCGATAATGGAATCTCAGGTTTAAATGCGCACTGTAAACCCTCTAGTGTGCGCTGACTTTGATTCAATCAACATTCAGTGGTAGCAATATGAACAGAGTAAATTTGTTTCTCATTAAAGCTGCATCTAGTCTAATGAAAGTTTCAAATTACTAAGCCAAAAACACTGACCTAGATTTGATCCTACATATCCAACTTCGGTACTGCTGCACTCATTGAACATTTATTGCTGCAGACAAAGAAGTTGCTTTATTAGAAGCTATGGTGCATAGTATTATTGACGTGAAAGCCAAATATTAATTTGTTATGTTTTCAGTTCAAATATCTCCAAAGTTTAACCCTTTGAAATAGAAATTAGATCAAATTGAGGTAACATAAGCCGTGTTCACACGGGCAATGTAAATCGATTCGTAGAAATCGACTTGCCTAGTTCGGGTTACATTTCGCATGTGAACGGGTGGCTGAGTCGGATTAGGGCTGAATCGATTCCTGTGATCCGGATACTGTAAACCACTTTTCGAGGTAGTTTACGTGAATTGATTTCTGTGAACCGATTTATTTTGCCCATATGGACGCACTGAGGCGGATTAAGGACGTCACACGCATGTGCAGTCGAGACCTTAGTTTGTTGACTTTCCAGTCGATCAAAAGCGCATATTATATAATTTAGTCTATGAAACCGCTAGCTGTGCACAGATATTTCTTTCATCATTTATTTTTAGGGTTTCACTGCCCAGCAGAAGTTTTGACCCTTCCAAACCAATACGATTCAGTCCATACATATCTAGGTCGAACCCACACTCTCTCGTGGCGACGTCGACTAACCGAAACTGGCGCTGGTTAGTATCGACTTGCTCATGCGCTGATATCGATTTCCGGCCCAAGTACTGCCCGTGTGAACGGGCGTCTAAATCGATTTATATAATTTGCCTTGTCTAAATCGATTTAAACTTTTCCCGTGTGAACACGGCTCTAGATTATAATGATCAACTTTATATATTTATCCCCCCAAAATGGCAGACATTCAAATCCTTCAGACTGTAGTGGAATTCCGGCTTTAGTTGCACATGAAGCCTTGTGCAATGAGGATTGACTTTGATTCAAGCGACATCTTATATTGGTTTCGCATTCAATTTTACTCTGTACTTGCAGTAGGGGTGAATGACAACGTAGTCTAAATACGGGCAAAAATAGCTTTAGTATGGAACAAGAAGTGGGATCCCTGGTTCCAGTATCAAATGGCTACTTATATCGGCACAAATTTGGTGAAATGGGAGAGAATGCAAAAAGACAAGATGCCGACCATAGAATGCCATCGATTTCACTTTTAATGGAAGGCTTGTTATATTTAACGATGCCTCTAGAGCACATTGATCTTTATCATCGGCTATTGGACGTCCGATTTCACTTTTGCTTCTTAAATTAAGAATGTATCTGCTCATTTCATCTATCTACCATGTAGATAATTTTTGCCACTTTTTCTAATGGGTTGGTTTTAACCCCTACTGCAAGTACGGGGTGAATCTTTTATCTAGACATCTTTTACATAAACAGGGATGAAAGATCTCTGCAATTTCGACGATTTCTGCGATTTCTTTTGTATTCACCGATTAACATTCACAACATGCCAATATATATGACAGCAATTGGTTAGTTCAAATCCCCTTCTTATATGACCTTAGATGTTGGTAGAACATAAACCCAAACAAGAAAGAGTTTGGCCTGGGCGATAATATATTCACAACAAGCACAGTTGAAACCTGACTTCCGCTATTTTTCTGCAATTTCCTGTTAGTGCTAACCCTATGGGAGAATATCCACTTCTTCACGGAAATTCACCATTGGTTCTGCTGTTGTAGCAGGAGATCGCAAACCCATTAAATCGCAAACCCCCACTTGTGATTTCCTAGGAAATCGCAAACCCCCATACATATATGGGGATGGGGGGTTTGTGATTTCCTAGGGAATCACATATTTCCCCCTGGACATCGTAAACACCCCATGTTTGGCAGTCTTAAAGCAAGCACATGTGCTTTGTGCAGGTTTGTTTTGCTTTTAAAATTCGCACAATGCACCGTGCTGGAATTACGAACTGGTCTATTGTAAAAATTGTATTTATGTAAGCATGATTAAGCTACATTTATTTTTATATAAGGGGGATCCCTCACAAGATGGATTAATTGATTATTTTTAATTTCATGCCTGTCACAGCAAGGGCCATATTCACTGTGATCACTGACAAGAAAGGACTGGAACAGGTCAATTTTTGTCAAAGATACTAGACTATATCATTAAGAAAAGCCAGTACAACTATCTGTGTCATTATCCTGCATGATGCTGAAGTGAATAAAAGCCAGGGGACAAAGGCTACCGTTTTCAGCGCATGTGCGGTCGGAATTACGAACTGGACTATTGCAAAGATGTTTTCATTAGGATTAATCCATCTTGATCCTCCTTGAATCCATTTTATCCCCCACAGATCTGGTAGAAGTTCAAAATCAAACATATAGCTGCCATACTTGGGGTGATAAATGCTACAAAGCATGCAGGGTTTGTGATCTCCAGGGGGGGTTTGTGATTTCTTAGGAAATCGCAAACACCGGGGTGTGCAATGTTCAGGGGTTTGCGATTTCCTGCTACACCGGAACCCACTAGGTGGCTCCAAGATCTCGGCCTCATTGCTGCATTTCTTTCGTTTAGCGGAGAACACTTTCATCCATGATATCCCACAAGGCTACATTCTTGTTTTAAGACTTATTAAGCCTACGTAACTAACAATTATCAGATTTTATGCATACTTGGTTAAAGTTGCAGTCCGATGCTTTTGAGTTTCTGCCATGTAATTTGTTTTTATCTAGATAAATACACTGGGCTACTTACCTTATTTTTGTTTGAAGTAATTCATAAAAGATTAACTTTGGAGATATTTTAAGTGAAAATATGACCAGTTAATTTTGTCATGCACATTAAAATGCTGACACCATAGGCTTCAGCAGTAACAGGTACAATACAATTCAGTTTGTATTCCCTTCTATGCAAAAAAACAAATGCTTATTAAGTGTACCAGTATCTAAGTTTGATATGCAGGATAAAATATAGGTCAATGTTTTAATTCTGAAAATTCCATGCTCTGCAACCTGAATGTCGTCAATGGGTAGTGTGTACTCATGTTATAATAAAACTAAATTAACTTTTGAGCAGGCCTAATTGATATACACGGATTTGTAATTAACTTCTGCTTACATTCTTAATACTATGTAAACACTCACATTGATCTGACTAATATTGATCTAGTTATATGACACTACTGTTACCATATTGCTACGGAACTTTTGGGTTACATAATTTCATTGTGTTACATGCTGCAAATTGTGTATTCAACAGTTATTGTATACCTTATTCTATATACCTTTTGTGTAAATAACCCTGAATTGAAAAAATTGCTGGTAGACCAGTGCTTCGGCACTGACAAAAGACTTATTCAACAGAAAAAACTAATTTCCCCCCCCCCCCAAAAAAACACCAAAAAAACTGGTGATTGACTAGAAGTGCAGTTATATACAATTCAAAGTGTAAACTACTGGTATGACCTTATATGTTGCTAGAACGTAAAACAAACAAACTAAGGGGAGACGATTTAGTTAATAAAACGTACATACTCTAATCCCATGGATGGTGCATATCGTAGTTTTATTAAAGTATATTGGTAGATTTAAATACTAATGAATCAATAAAGCTTAACATCATCTTAATTGTGAGTGATTATTGCTTACATTATTTTGTTTACTTGGTATAACCAACTAATGCTGCATAGTCCAATGAAAACATAAAACTTTCGAAACCAACACACTGATCTAAATGTTATCCTGCATATCCATCTTGGATCCTGGTGCATCTATATTATAAACATTTCTTGCTGCATAGAAGGAATGCCAAGTTAATTGAATATAACCTATCACCGTTGACACCTCCGAAGTCCAGCATTTTGATGTGCATTCCAACATTTATTTAGCATGTTTTCATTTCAAATAGATCCAAGGCTAGACCTTTAAAATATGAATTACTTCAAGTCAAAGTAGACTATAATGATCATTCTAATATTGTTATTTAAGGAAAAAGAGTAGACTGACTTTATAGGCAATTTGGAAAACCGACAAGGGTGGTCTAGTAGTTTCCTGATCTACCCACTACGTGGTGCTACCACAGCAATGCTAATAATATAGAAGGCTGTAGTTATGAAAAGTTTGTTCTATGAGACCAATGACAAACCTTGTGCATTTTTTAAATTTTGGACGGGGTGGATTCTAGCATATCCTCTACAACTTCCCCTACTGACAAAGAACATGAAGAATAGGAACATAAAAGAAGACTTAATTGTTTACTGACACACTTAGTAGCATTAAAAGGTGGCGCCACCTAGTAGCGTAGTATGGCAACGGCGAGAAAGGGGATAACACGTCAACCCTCTAGCCAGGACGATTATTTTGTTTGTTGAGGTTCTATATCTTGGCAACATCTAAAGTCATATCAGGATGGGTATCAACTTGTGACAGTATGCACCTATGACAACTTGTAGTGCTGCCCCGCCAGGTTGTCGGCACCATGATTCAATATCTCGCTCAGTCTTATATATATATTGAAAATATTGGTTGCACATTAAATTCTACTTCACCTGTTCTTATTGACTCGTGTCTATCTGTGATATACACCAGGTGATATTCTCCTACGCCCTGTGTTAAGTACGATGTGTTCTTTAATGAGTGTATAGATGCTGAGCAAACCAGTCCATGCCTTATCCTAGTAATGCCGAGCACCAAACTAGGTAGTGACAAGTATACATTTAGTAAGTAATTGATTTGACTCAGTCGGGTTTAGAATTCCGCAAGGGAAGTCTGCACTTTACACAATTGTTGTGTAAACACCAAATTTTAACCACACCCTTCCTATTCTATTAATATACGAGTATGCAAAAAAAAGAATTAACTTGTCATTGTAAGATTAAGAAATGTACACAACACTCTGACTCAATAACAAGGATTCTCACAACCAGGCTTAGGGGGGGGGGGAGGGCTACATTAAAACTAAACACACACCCTTACTTTAAAACTAAACACATTCCCTTACTTTAAGACTAAACACATTCCCTTACTTTAAAACTAAACACATTCCCTTACGTTAAAACGAAACACATTCCCTTACTTTAAAGCTAAACACATTCCCTTACTTTAAAACTAAACACATTCCCTTACTTTAAAATTAAACACACTCCCTTACTTTAAAACAAAATGCATTCCCTTACTTTAAAACTAAACACATTCCCTTACTTTAAAACTAAACACATACCCTTACTTTAAAACTAAACACATACCCTTACTTTAAAACTAAAACACATTCCCTTACTTTAAAACGAAACACATTCCCTTACTTTAAAACGAAACACATTCCCTTACTTTAAAACTAAACACATTCCCTTACTCTAAGACTAAACACATTCCCTTACTTTAAAACTAAACACATTCCCTTACTTTAAAACGAAACACATTCCCTTACTTTAAAACTAAACACATTCCCTTACTTTAAAACGAAACACATTCCCTTACTTTAAAACGAAACACATTCCCTTACTTTAAAACTAAACACATTCCCTTACTTTAAAACTAAACACATTCCCTTACTTTAAAACTAAACACATTCCCTTACTTTAAAACTACACACTCCCTTACTTTAAAACTAAACACACTCCCTTACTTTAAAACAAAATGCATTCCCTTACTTTAAAACTAAACGCATTCCCTTACTTTAAAACTAAACACATTCCCATACTTTAAAACTAAACACATTCCCTTACTTTAAAACTAAACACATTCCCATACTTTAAAACTAAACACATTCCCTTACTTTAAAACTAAACACATTCCCTTACTTTAAAACTAAACACATTCCCTTACTTTAAAACTAAACACATTCCTTTACTTTAAAACTAAACACATTCCTTTACTTTAAAACTAAACACACTCCCTTACTTTAAAACTAAATGCATTCCCTTACTTTAAAACTAAATGCATTCCCTTACTTTAAAACTAAACGCATTCCCTTACTTTAAAACTAAACACATTCCCTTACTTTAAAACTAAACACATTCCCATACTTTAAAACTAAACACATTCCCTTACTTTAAAACTAAACACATTCCCTTACTTTAAAACTAAACACATTCCCATACTTTAAAACTAAACACATTCCCTTACTTTAAAACTAAACACATTCCCTTACTTTAAAACTAAACACATTCCCTTACTTTAAAACTAAACACATTCCCTTACTTTAAAACTAAACACATTCCCTTACTTTAAAACGAAACACATTCCCTTACTTTAAAACGAAACCCATTCCCTTACTTTAAAGCTAAACACATTCCATTACTTTAAAACAAAATGCATTCCCTTACTTTAAAACTAAACACATTCCCTTACTTTAAAACGAAACACATTCCCTTACTTTAAAACGAAACACATTCCCTTACTTTAAAGCTAAACACATTCCCTTATGTTAAAACAAAATGCATTCCCTTACTTTAAAACTAAACACATTCCTTTACTTTAAAACTAAACACATTCCCTTACTTTAAAACTAAACACACTCCCTTACTTTAAAACTAAACACACTCCCTTACTTTAAAACTAAACACATTCCCTTACTTTAAAACTAAACACATTCCCTTACTTTAAAACTAAACACATGCCCTTACTTTAATAGCGAAATAGCGAATGGTAGACAGGAAGTATGAACACTTATCTGTCTAAACACATGCCCTTACTTTAAAATGAAACACATTCCCTTACTTTAAAACTAAACACACTCCCTTACTTTAAAACTAAACACATTCCCTTACTTTAAAAATACACATTCCCTTACTCTAAAACTAAACACATTCCCTTTAAAACTAAACACATTCCCTTACTTTAAAACTAAACACATTCCCTTACTATAAAAGCTAAACACATTCCCTTGCATCAACAAACACGACCCGAGGCACATTCTTTTGTATTCAATATTTTATTTATCCTATAATTTGTACTAACATAACATGGTTGTGTATAACAGCATTTCGGCTATGGTCACGAGCGGGGAGGGCGTACAAACAATACACCAAACCCCAGGAGCCTAATAATCATAACAAATCATCAACAGTTACGGTTATCAGTATTCCATTACAATGAACAACAACGGTGGTTAATCAAACATCGTCTAACCGAGACCCCCGAAGTGTACACACTAGCGGCCTAATTGCACTTTCCTCAACACTTGCGTAGCTATTCACAGTTTAAGATGAGTGGCTACGGACAATAGTTATATATATAGCCGCCCCTCACTGGAGAGACGGGACAGAGGGGGTTGGCACTAGTGGAAATCTTACTCATTTAAAGACAGGGGATTGGCACTGCTGGCTATGCTAGTGCTTTAAATACAGAGGTGATTGGCATTGCCTGTCATGTTAGTTCTTTAGAGACAGAGGGGGTTGGCAATGCTGGCTGTGTTAGTCCTTTAACTCCAGAGGGGGTTAGGACTGGTGGAAATCTTAGTCCTTTAAAGACAGAGGGGGTTGGCATTGACCATTGTGTTAGTCCTTTAAAGACATGGCTCATGGTGTTGGCACTGCCGGCTGTGTTAGTCCTTTAAATACAGAGGTGATTGGCATTGCCTGTCATGTTAGTTCTTTAGAGACAGAGGGGGTTGGCAATGCTGGCTGTGTTGGTCCTTTAACACCAGAGGGGGTTCGGACTGGTGGAAATCTTAGTGCATTAAAGACAGAGGGGGTTGGCACTGCTGGCTGTGTTGGTCCTTTAACACCAGAGGGGGTTCGGACTGGTGGAAATCTTAGTGCATTAAAGACAGAGGGGGTTGGCACTGCTGGCTATGCGTGTGCTTTAAATACAGAGGGGGTTGGCATTGCCTGTCGTGTTAGTTCTTTAAAGACAGGGGGTTGGCAATGCTGGTTGTGTTAGTCCTTTAATGACAGAGGTGGTTGGCACTGCCACCTGTGTTAGTTATTTAAATCCAGAGGGGGTTGGCACTGACTGTTGTGTTAGTTCTTTAAATACAGAGGGGGTTGGCAATGCTGGCTGTGCTAGTCCTATACAGACAGAGGAGGTTGGCACTGCCCGCTGTACTAGTCCTTTAAAGACGGAAGGGGTTGGCACTGACTGTCTAGTTAGTGCTTTAAATTTATGTCTTCCTTACATGCATATCAGTGACAGAGAGCAGATTCTTTTGCATCACGCTTTTGATTTTGATATCGCTAATTTAGCTTTAAATTTAAATATGTAAAATAAAATAAATAAAAATCCACATTTAGAAAAATGTGGATTTTGTTGAAAATGGAATTGCTTTTTGGAAAGTAACATCGGTCCGATCAGTTTTCAATTATACTTTCTTGATCCAATTATTAACAAAGAAATCTAAATTTAATATTTAGAATAACATGATCACTTATGTTGGTTAGCACTCAATAGACTACTATTAGTTTCCTTTAATTCGTAGTGAATGATCTAAAGTTGGATTTTGATCGAAGAAGGGGTGGGGTGGGGGGGGGGCACCCTTGGATCGCAGGCCCCAATGTGTCTGTGATGAATAATTAAGACTTGGTAGCAGTGAGCACCCAACACTTGATGCAATGGCGGTGGGTATGTAATTCTCATAGTGTATAGTTCTAAGCTCATTCTAGGACAACATACAAAGTAACATCGCCGGTGCTAGTTCCTAAAGTAAAACTAAACATGGACAACTCCATTAGGAATTGATACCCAGGAACCAGCGTAAACCTGCATAGTCTGATGAAAGCTTCAACATTTCGAAATGAAAAAAACCCCCACATAATTAGATTTGATCCTGTGTGTGTAATTTATATACCGGTGCACTTATTAAGCATTTGTTGCTGCATAGAAGGGACTACTAAGTCAAGTAAATATAACCTGTTCACTGCTGAAGCTGATGGTGGCAGAGTTTTGACTAAATAAAGGATTCACCCGGTACTCGCAGTACACGGGTGAAGACCAGCCTTATATAAAAAGAGTAGAAAAATCGGGTTAATGAAATGAGTCTTTATGAGAGCCTAATTTCACAATCTAAGAAGCTACATTTATTCTTTGTATATGTCTTCATATTTCCCCGCTACCTTTGAGTTGAAAAATATAAAAAAACATCTGGTTTAATAAGATTTTATAAGATTCTATGGCCGCCATCTTGTCTTTTTGCATTCTCTCCCATTTCACCAACTCTGTGTCGATATAAGTAAACATTTGACACTGGAGCCAGGCATTGTACTTCCTGTTCCATACTAAAGCTATTTTCGCACGTATTTAGACTACGTTGTCGTTCACCCGTGTACTACAAGTACTGGGTGAATCTTTTATCTAAGTTTTGACATGCATGCCACAATTAATTGTGCATGTTTTCACTTCAAATATTTCTAAAGTTAGCCATTTATAATAAAAGCTACTTCAAAACTAAAGTCAAGTAGATTATAACGAGCAAACTAATATATTTAGCCAAACAAAAAGACAGAAACTCAAAACCATCGGACTATGCAACTTTAAGCATGGTTTCGGCGTACTCGGTATATATATATATAGGACAACAGGGTTGTTTCGGACAACGGGCTGGCTGGTAGTTCCTAGTCTAAGTTTCGTATTCGTACAACGGGAGGTCGACAACGCTTAGAGTATCTATGGTATGTACTCACTGCTGACTAGATCTGCACTGAGAATCTACACACACTGAGTACTATTACAGTCCACTTCACAACCATAGGTTGAGCCTGCAGTATTCGCATACAGATAAACAATACAAATACAATACCACCACATGGTATTTTCCAATCATTCACCTTCTAGTCTTTGAGTACAAAACAGTGCTTACACTTGCACTGTACAAACACACTACAACCCAAATATATATATATATATATCTATATATATGCAGATATATATGTATATATATGTATGGGTCAGCCTCACGAAAACGGGCCAATTGGTGGAAGTTGTCGGCGTCGAGCATGGATGTCGGTGTCGATCGGTATAATTATAGTTTAGCATTGACAGAGATGTTGGAAAGTCCTTAAATTTATACTGAATGTATAGGTCGAGAAAATACAACAACCTTATTTGTTTCTAGGATAATTTAATATAAAACAAAGAAATGAACGAGACTAAGAATTGCGACGCCGACATCTATTAAAGTTGTCGGCGTCGATCATTGGATGTCGGCGTCGATCGGTATAATTATAGTTTAGCATTGACAGATGTTGGAAAGCCCTTAAATTTATACTGAATGTATAGGTCGAGAAAATACAACAACCTTATTTGTTTCTAGGATAATTTAATATGAAACAAAGAAATGCACTACACTTTTAAGAATTGTGACACCAACATCTTCACTTGACCACCGATTGGCCCGTTTTCGTGAGGCTGACCCGTATATATATATATGCATATGTACACCATATATTCACCCTACAAAGATCCATACAAAAAAAAAATTCACAGTTATATATATATATGTATAGCCCGATTCTATTAATCAGCTGTGCAGCACGGGGCATATTGCAATACTTCCTAATAGTCTTCTCTTGATAATTATGCAAAAATAATCTGTCATGTGACAAGACAAATGCCTCATTACTGTCTCAGTGAGTTTCGTTGTGAGGCAAATGTCGAATAGAATGAATCAGCCATATTGTGAGTTGTTCTTCTCATTTCTGTGAACCCAAACCACTGAAGTTATATAACATTTGTTTGTTATTAATTAGGGGAAGGGGATCGGAGGTACTACCCACTCACATATACACACAGGGTCGACTACTTCTCACAAAAGTATGTATGAGGGGCATTCTAGCTATAGCTCATGGGAATGGGGCACTTGTGCGTTAGTGCAGGTTGCCAGCATCGTACACTTGCTAACAGTATGCTACGTCAAGATGAACCAAAACGTAATACCTACCCCCCCTATGTGGTCTGTTCCAAGGACACCAATAAGAGGTGTATGAGAATGACTGACTATCCTCCTGCCACAGTTAGTAGGATATCAATCAACACACAACACCCACCCACCCACATATGTACCTATTCCCAGGATACAAGACTGACTGTCCTTCCGCTACCACATACATACATAGCTTTCACCCACCCACCCACACACCCAGATATGTACCTATTTCCAGGACTCAAGAATGGCTGTTTTCTCGCTAGCCACCAGATCAACCAATACATAGCACCCACCCACCCTACCCACATATGTACCTATTCCCAGGATACAAGACTGACTGTCCTCTCGCTAGTCACGAGATCAACCAATACATAACACCCACCCACATATGTACCCATTCCCAGGATCAACCAATACACAGCACCCATACACCCACCCACCCACCCATCCATGCACCCACCTATTGCCAGGAAACCACAAAGGTTTGCACATGAATGTCTAACGACCCTCCCCCAGATAAAGTATTGTCATTGGGGTGATGAAAATGGGAATTATTGCGCCTAGAGCGGGACTCGAACCCACATCTCTTTGCATTCTGGGCCAGTGTGCTATCGATTACACCACCTAGGCTCCCTGATGTCACCACACTACCCACACCTACCTGTCTATGTGGCTCCTTGCCCGAGAGGTCAGTGCAGACCGCTACACTCGTCCCCCTCTGGAATTGTAAGTCTTTTAATGCTTACAATTTCATACATACAGGCAATGCAACGCACTTACATACACAGGGTAAGTTCAACGACTATCCAGCACATAGCTTGTACAGGATCATGGTCATGGCAACCAGTGTTATGGCAGTGATGAAAATGGGAAACATTGCACCTAGAGTGGGACTGGAACCCACATCTCTTTGCATTCTGGGCAAGTGTGCTAACCATTACACCACCTAGACTCCCTGATGTCACCACACTACCCATGCCTACCTGTCTATGTGGCTCCTTGACTGAGAGGTCAGTGCAGGCTGCTACAGTATTAAGCTTCAGAGGCAGTTTCAGTGTATATGGGACAGAGTAAGTTACCATGACTCATAATTCTTCATTATCAATCTGATATTATCTGACCACTGATATGGAATTTCGTGGCGGAGTGGTTAGAGTGTCTGACTTTTTTCTAGGTTGCATTCCTAATCTGAAGGTCGGTGGTTCGATTCCCCATGCCCCCACCTCTGCCAATTTGGATTTCCACCACTGTGTATAATTTACAGTTACAGCATCATCAAAGGCTAGTTGCTCTCGTACCACGTCTATGTGGTGTCAGAGGTTAAAAATCCCTTGGGTCGGTAAAAGTGTAGGCTCGGGCTTTCTATGAAATGAACAAACCATCACCTTATCAGCCAAAAATGTCCCTACCTTTCAACAGAGATTATTCTATTTTCAAGTACATTAAAGGGTCTGGCAGTGTTGGTCCTAAGGTTGCGAGTGCCCCAGACAAACTGAATAATTCGGCACCTTTACACATATAATTGTTATGGTCTAGAATTTCTAGAAATTATGTTTAGCACCCCCTAGCACGTGACGCTCCGAACTACTTTCTGAGATGCTGGTACCTGTAGCCGGGCCTGGGGACTGGAACACTTAATTTAAATTTAAACCTTGTCCAGAAGCCCTGTACGGACCCCGTCTCCTATAGCGAGGCTACTTTGGCATCGCAAAAAAATTGGTTCGATGGAAAGAAAACAGGTGAATAGCAAAGCTTACATGGCATAATATACTGATACAGTGTGAGTGGGTGGGCTGGCATGGCTGCCCTAGCTTATACCTCAGTCACACTACTGCTTGCGACCACCTTGCAACCACAAAAAAGGGGTGGTCGCAAACAGGTTGTAAGTGGTTGCAAAATGGTCACACAATGATCGCAAGAGGTTGCAAAGTGGTCCTGAGTATTTGTCAAACTCCTTGCAGCTACGGCACCAACAATCTTGTGATCAAAATGGTCGCTCAGAGGTCAGAAACCATTGCTTTGGTCGCCTAGAGGTCAGCGACCATTGCTTTGATCGGAAGGAGCTCACCGGGGACTGTAATTCCTTGGTCCAAAGTGGTCGCAAGCAGTCGCAAGCCATAGTGTGACTGGGGCTTTACAGCGCAGGATTCTTAACCCGAGTGGTCTCAGAGGAACAGGCAGCACCGGGCACTACGTGAACATGGCGGCGAGTGGGTTGGCACTGTGAGGGAACATCAGACCATTTGATGGCCATCATAGCACGATGCCTCGTGTTGTCAACAGCCTCACAGTCCTCGGTACCGCACGCGTTCACTTCTTTCTACACACCTAACACTAACAACCTTCACCCAGCTACCACAGCCCTCATCCCGTAGACAATAGTTCTATATTTACACAACCATCAGCGCTCCCACATTGCAAGGAACACCTAGTCTGCTATTTACATTTATACACATCAATGGCATAACAATATTCTTCTTCTTCTTATAATTATTATGTTTGTGTACACTTAACTTGCTAGGCTGTATTCATGTACATTGTGGTGGAAACAATTGCAAAGAGACATTAGGTAAAGAATTAGCGTTGCTTGATTTCTGATGCTTTAAGGCCCTGTCACACATCACCAGATTGGGGGAAACGGAAAGAAACCGAACAAAGTCCGTTGATATCTGGCAAAGACCGGGTTGTGTCCATTGCATATTCGTTGATATCTGTTGATATCCGGCCCGATCCGGTAGAAGTTTTGAACATGCACAAAACTTGGAATGGATGCCGCCGGATTGACGTCTACGTTTCTTGTCTGGTTTGAGTCCATTTAGTCTGCTTACCGTCCGTTGCCGATCTGTTCATGTCTGTTTCATGTCCGTTCATCCAGATATCGCAACATTTTTACACATTTAATAAATGTTGATAGTTATCACACCCGAATACCACCGGACTAGACAATTCTGTCCGTTGCTCAATCTGGCATAGTGTGACAGGCACTTTAACGTCGTGTCTGCAGCAAAGACCATATTCATGGTGAAATGTTTGTAGCTTTTATTCTCTCAGTTTTGATAATCATATTTATAGGCCTACATTGAAATTTACACTACAATGTGTAATAGTTCAGATTTGTGTCAAATGACAGCAAAAAAAACTGATTTCAGATGAAATTTTGAAGTGGTTCAATTTGTGTCAAATGACAGCCAAATTTAAACCACAAAATATAGCTAAAATAAATAGGAACACAGCAGGATCTGGGCATAGAAAGGCATGGTCCCTTTCTAATTAGGTGCATGATACAATTTAATTTGAAAAAGTAAGCTTAGCTTAGTCACAAATTTAGTCACAAGTTTAGTCACCAGTCACAACCATATATATATATAGATTCACTCCAATTCGCAGTCTCCCCAAGTGACACCCTTCGAAGGGAATCTGGAGCAGCTCATATTATAATGTAACAATGATGAGCTGCGAATAAAAAACAAAATCCAATGCCAATAGCTATCGCTTTGCAGTCGCAAGGCCATTTACATTCTGGGCATTGCGAAATAAGCTGTTTGCGATGAATCCTTGCGAAGCGGGGGATATAGTACATGTGCGTATATTATATTACTTAACACAATGTGATAAGTGCCTAGCTTGTAGAGGCAGAAGGCATCCTAATCGTCAACGCGTTCATCTCATACACCAAATACTAATATACCACTGCATACAGGTGGCGCCGAGTTTACCCCTAATATCACTCACAACAGGAAAGACTAGATTCAATCTACTTCCTCCCATTGGGATATATAAAAGAACATTTTTTGCGACCTATACATACTACTACATGTGTCACTTATAACTTGTATAGATATATATATATATATATATAATTCTTATATGTGTAACAAATACATATATCCTATTAAATAACATTTCATCAACTACAAATCTGACAATGGATATAATAATAACAACAACATGGTATTGCCTATTATTGGTAGAGTAATATGTTATCACTAAGATGAATGCAACTTACCACATCCATGTCATTTGCAACCTTGGTTTCATTCATGACAGTGGTTTAGAATTAGGGGTGTGTGTATATGGGTGCACCATATTCCCCGACCATACAACCTTACCATTCTTGCACAATGGCTGCTGTTGTACTTACCTCGCATCAGGAATCTTGTAATTTACATAAACTTCCCAGCAACTCACGTTCATCACTCAGTACTACCTCCACTTGCTGTTTATGCCAATATACATACTTATGAAAGGGCCATTCAAAGTTTTGAACAGTTTCATGGTTGTATAAAGCGTATGACAAGGGGGGGGGGAGCATTAGTCAAGTACAACTTTTATTATTTAATAAAATGTTCATATTTAAGTTCATATTCTCAGCTTTATGTTCCATAGTAAAATGTTGATGTGCCCTACTTTATGGGGGTGGGGACGGGGTCTGTAAAAGTAGTACGCTTTGTACGACCGTGAACATGTTGAAGACTTTAGATGGCCCCTTAAATACACTTACTAATATCATAGGAAAACTGAAGAACACATTGCTATCTTTCTCCTATAATTTCAAAACATTGAACTATGTACTATAAAGACAAATGACTCTAGTGTTCAGATGATAAAACCAAAGCACAAACAAAAACACCCCACTATCATACATAAGACCCGCAATTGGTTGAACTTGCTGGCGTCACGTGACACTGCCTATTTGCATAAGGCGCAGTGAGAGCCAAGGCTCTGTGTACACTGTCTAGATGTAGTCCTTGACCCCTGACCCCACTGAGCAGATTCCTCTTCCAGAGAGGGACATAGAGGGGGCATGGATTGGTGTAACCACTACACGTGATTATGTGTGAGCAGATAATCCTGATTCATTTGATGTATCTTGTGATTCATATTATGTGTCTTTTAATTAATTTGATCATGTTAAAACTAATTTATTATGGGTCTAGCACTTAGCAAGAAAAAGGGGGTTCATATATAGTTAAAGCGGCATAGTCCAATGAAAACATAACATTTTCAAAACCAAAATAATTATCTAGATTTGATTCTACATATCTAACTAAGATACTGATGCATTTATTAAATATTTGTTGCCATATAGAAGGGAATACTGACTCAATTTAATAGAATCTGCTACTGAGAAAAAGCCTATGGCGTCAGATTTTGGCGTGCTTGCCAAAATTAATTTAGCATGTTTGCACTTGAAATATTCTAAAAGTTAGACATTTAACATAAAAGTTACTTCAAAGTAAGGTAATGTAGATTATAACCCTCAGCCTAATATATGTATCTCAAAAAATTACAGAAACTCAAAACGATCGGACTATGCAACATTAATTATTGATAATAAATGGTTGTGATGTGAAGGTTGAGGTCAGCTATTGAATTAGTGAAGTTGTTACGAGTGAGACTGGTGTATTTGATTGCCCAGACATCTTCCTGGTTATATCAGAGAGCGTGCATATAAACAGATGAGAGGGACAACTCCCATACTAGACCGTGTAACAACTGCTGACTGTGGCGCTCCAAGTGGTGGTTGTTGAACAGTATATGACACAGCTGTCAAACTCAAGGCATTGTCAATGGCCGTGAGCAATCTTCGTACAGAAAAAGTGAAATATCTCTGAAACTGGACCACCTAGAAACAAACTGATTGGAATACACATAGAAAACATGTTTACCAACAAGATTATCTTAAATTGATGTGGTTAGGGTTCTGGATTTCTATTAATTTGGAATAAAACTGACGTTTTTCACTACGCGTACGGCAAACTCAAGGCATTCAACATTGTCAATGGCGGTGAGCAATCTTCATACAGAAAAAGTGAAATATCTCTAAAACCACATGAGATAGACACAAACCGCTTGGAACACATATAGAAAACATGTCTACCAAAACGATTATATTAAATTGATACGGTTAGGCTTCTGCATTTCTATTAATTTTGAATAAAAACAAATGTTTTGCACTGCACGTACCATCAAACTCTAAGCTTGTTCAACACTAACCGCCAGGAACGCCACTGTAGCCTGTGTTACCGATTTTCGCGGGAGTTGTCTCTCTCATCTGTTTATATACACGCTCTCTGGTTATATCTACAATATTTGTAGTGCACCTAGTGTTTGTTGTCTTATTTGCAATATGTAATCTACTTTCTGGGTATCTCTTCTGGTGTTGGGTGGGTGTTTTGAATGCTTTCCAAGCTGTGAACCGGTCACACACGTGGGTGGTACCTTCACTTTCTGTTACCTTCACCTTCTTACAGGTAGAGACATTTGCCGAAACAATTAGTCACTGGGGCAGTGGCATTAACCGGTACTGCTTATGTACTAGGCTCTATGATATTGAGTGGTTCCGGGTATGTCCAACTTGTACTGCCCATGCTATAAATGTCAGTCGATTTCATGTATTGCAATACAGTGGGAAGAAGAGACTGTCCTTTATGACGCAGGTGGTAGGAGGTGGGCATCTACAGGTACACTGGAGCCATCATCATGGCCTGTTCGTGTGCGACGTGTTTGGGTATCTCCTCGGGTTCAATGATCTTGCGCCAACGCTGGAAGAGTGGAAGCAAGGTTAGAAAAAAAGGAAAGTTTGTTTTATTTAATGACGCCTCTAGAGCACATTGATTTTCATCATCGGCTATTGGACGTCAAACATGATATGGTCATTCTGACATATTTCTTTGGAGGAAACCCGCTGCCGCCACAGAGGCTACTTCTTTCCAATAAGCAGCAAGGGGTCTTTTATATGTGCTTTCCCACAGACAGGACAGCACATACCATGCAGCCTTTGATGAATCAGTTTTGGACTACTGGTTGGAAGCAAGGTTAGATGGCTCTTAGAACAAGAAGAAGAATCAGAGAAGAATCATCAGAGCTGGGGCCGGCTGAAGGTACCACAATTCTGGAAGTCACTCGGGGCTTCATGTGCTGGGGAGGCACCAAATATAATTTAATTGTTTTAAACTGACTTTAAAAAATGAAATTGTTATGCAATTGTTATGAAATTGCTATGAAATTGCTATGAAATTGTTATGAAATTGTTATGAAATTATTATAAAATTGTTATAAAATTGTTTTGAAATTGCTATGAAATTGTTATGAAATTGTTATGAAATTATTATAAAAGTGTTATGAAATTGCCATGAAATTTGTATGAAATTGTTATGAAATTATTATAAAATTGTTATGAAATTGCTATGAAATTGTTATGAAATTATTATAAAAGTGCTATGAAATTGCCATGAAATTCGTATGAAATTATTTTGAAATTATTATAAAATTGTTATAAAAGTGTTATGAAATTGCTATGAAATTGTTATGAAATTATTATAAAATTGTTATAAAAGTGTTATGAAATTGCTATGAAATTCATATGAAATTCGTATGAAATTCTTAATTCACTTTCTTTTCTTTTGTGCTATGCACACAGTATGCTAATTTGTCAGCTTTCATGACTATCACATTGAGTTGGATTATGGATTTATTTGACAAGTCATAGGTCACATAACATGTTATTGGCTTCAGAAGCTAGAAATCCCCACCTAGGACTAATGCTAAAAAACCCTAATGTGACAGCCAGTGCTAAGAGCTCTGTGGCTTGTACTGTTCTGAACAGGCCATAGAACAGATCTCTAGGCGATCAATGACATCCTTTAGACTTTCCATCATCCAGTCATCCTCCATTTCGTGTTTATTTGTAACAAAAAATGTATGGTGATCATACATAGCCAGTAGTATAGATAGGTCTCTCTCTCCGAGTTATATTAATTAAAGGATGTGGAACGTCGATGCTGTGTTTGAGCTGTTTTCTTTAGCTACATAAACTCTTTACTCTTAAATTTGCAGTTTTTCGTTCTTATGAAAATTAAAAAAAAATAAAATTATACTTGTAAAGCTAACCCTAGGACCATTCCTGATCATAGCACATATGAGATTAGCATATAAAAGCTTTGCCTTTTTGCCTAATGAGAAAGCGTTCTACTCAGTGCCACCTTAAGGCTGCATAGTCCGATGTAAGCATGCAATTTTCGAAACCAAAACCGTGATCTCCATTTGATTCTAAATATCTAATGCCCGGTACACACCTCCTGTATAAGACCTAAAACTGCCCGTTTCATGACTAAGTTTGAGTTTTCGTCGGTTTCAGTCTTTAGGTGTGTGACCCCCTAACACACCTGAGCCTTCCGATTCAGTTTTAGGGCTTAAGACTGGAATCTTATAAGATTCGAAAAATGAATCGGGCCGTTCGAGTAACGGTATATGTGAGCGCCCCAGTCTTTAGCAGTCGGTATATGTGTGTTGTCTCTGTGTTCAGTTTTAGTTCGGAAACGGGACGGGTCGGGTTGTGACGGCTTGCGTCGGGCAGTCAGTTTTAGCGTGTGAATCGTATACGGGAGGTGTGTACCAGGCTTAACTTAGATATGAGAGCAGCTCATTAACTAGGTGTTGCTACATGCAAAGGTATTATGTCCATTTTAATAGAACCTGCTACTGTTGAAGCCAATGGTGTCAGAATTTAATGTGCATGCCAAAATTACTGCTTTGTTTTCGCTTCAAATATTTCCAAAGTTGTTATAGCCGCTTACAATAAAAAATAATTCAAGTTAAAGTATGGTAGCTTATACCGGCCATCTTAATATATTTATCTAAAAAATGGCAGACACTTAAAACTATCCGATTATGCAACTTTAAATTTGCATAGTCCGATGGTTTAATTAGTGCACAAGCACCTAAATTGGATATGTTAAATAAAATCTAAATAAATGTCTTAGTTTTGAAAATATTATGCTTTCATATTCAGCTCAGAAAATGACAGAAAGTAAAAACCATCGAAGTATGCAACTTAAAGTTGCATAGTCACATGGTTTTGAGTTTCTGTCATTTTTTTTAGATAAATATATTAGGTTCATCGTTATAATCTACTGTATATTGGTTTGAAGTAACTTGGATTTAAAATGACTAACTTTGCAGATATCTGAAGTATGTGTGGTATAAAACCTTATACAAATATTATTGTGATGGAACCTTCCTTTCTATGTGTCTGGCGGGGGGGGGGATTCGAACCTCCTACCCCCACGCTCACGGGGAGGCCGGTGGCAAGTCTAGCCTCCCCCATCAGGCGTTCCGTCCCTCCAGCTCCTGCGGGGGGGGCGGGGGCAAGTCTACTCACTAAGGAGGCAGGCGCATGCGCGGCCGCCCTCCCCCAACGGCAAGTCCTGTGTTCTGCCCATTTGAATCCGATTTCTAGCTTTAGGCTTAGTTTTAGGTTTCTTTTTTTATTACAAGTGTCTTATGTTCTATTCTTGCTATGCTGTTATGTTCTTTATGTAATGATGTTTAATAAACGGTAGGTCTTTTGTGGCCAGCCAGAGTACCTACTCAATCCATTCATGTATCCTGTTATGTGTAATGAATAATAATAAGCATGCAAAATTAATTGGCAGTGGTTACGCGTACGTGACCGTATTCGTAGCCTCGCGGTCTAGGCATACGTGAGGATGCGTGAATGCGCTGTCGTTCCTCATGTATCTTTAGCACTGCCTACGCATACGTGACCGTATTCGTAGCCTGCTGGTCTAGAAGTACAGCAGTGTGCATGATTTGTAGCAAAGGCTTGATATATATTTATTTTGTTGTATTTAGGGGCCTGTCAAACATGACCATCTTCATTTGCAGGGTTTCCTCCATACTTTAGTCATTATTTTATTTGAAAAAATTAACTGACCACATTCATTAGCAGACATTAAATGCCAGATCATTATATTTGAATGGCATCAAATATACTTTTAATAGTCAGTGTAGTTTGACCGGAAATGTAGTGTTTTAGGAGGCGCGTTAGCAACATTTTGGTATATATATCGCGCCAAACACTATGTCCGCCATGCTTAATGTCAACAGTGTAACTGACGAATTTCAAACTGATGCGCGCGCAGCCTCACGAGACAGATGCGCGCGCATCCGGACGTACACCTGGACCATGAGGCTACGAATACGGGCACGTATGCGTAGACACTACAACATAAATTTTTGCATGCACTGACAAAACTGCTTCTGCAGTAACAGGTTCTATTAAATTGACTTAGAATTCCCATCTGTGCAGCAATAAATGTTTAATAAGTTCACCAGCATCTACGTTAGATATGTAGAATCAAATCTAGATAATTGCTCTGGTTTTGAAAATTTGATATTTTAATCGGACTATGCAGCTTTATGAATAAATGTAATGGGGGAAAAAAAACCCGATCAGTTGATACAATACACTGCAACTGTTCGCAGAGAGCCTCACCTCTTTACAGCTGCCCTTGGTGATTGCGAACCGATATATCATGTAGAGCGGGATGGGGATGATGGAGGAGCACGTGACCAACCAGCCAACCACTGTGCCCCAGCTTGGGTACACATAGTCATCCAGCCTCATTGGCTGGTATGCGATGATGGACAGGATGAAGAGTATCTGCGGACAGGTAAGTAAGGCGAGCTCAGTGATACTCCACAAATGTTGGCTTTTTCCTCATTCCCCCCCCCCTTTTTTTTTTTTTCTTTCTTCTTTTTTTCATGTTTCTTGTTTCCTTTTCCGTTTTTTTCTCTTACAATTCTACCTATGTTGAGTTTAAGTTTTTTTTAAACCCCCATTCATAATCCTAACATAAACAGATAATAAGAACATATCAATAAAAGGCGATTGATAATAGAGCCCCCTCCTCCTCCCCCCCCCCCCCCCCCCCCCAAAAGAAGTAATCCAAATACAGCTTTGACCCACTCCCCTCCCTCTCTTTCAAACATTATTTGGCTTTTGAAGAATGTTGATACTTATGGAGCGTCACATTGTAATCCAGATTTATTAACCATAGGATGGTGCCAATGACATAGTTATTGGGTAGGACTTCAAATCGAGGTTTGCTGATGCATATTTTGAAGACGCTGGTATAATTGATGTTATATGATTTTTCTTCGAGAATGACAAAATCAAACTGAGGGATTGTGATATCAGGGAGTTGAAGCGGTTTAACATAATGCAATCGTTGATGACACCAGCCAAACCAGGAAGTAAAAACAAGGGTTGCTAAATTTCTGGCATTGATAGATAATTAAAGCCGATGATTTACTTTTGTTTTAAATCTAAAAGCAAAGGTTGCTGATGTCAGAAACTGCTGACTAATACAAAAGCAGGAGTTGATAATTTTGGACATGGACATGGTATTAAACTAAAAGGTTTGTAAATCCAACAATGGTCGGAGAACACACATACATTACTTTTATTGCGTGATCTCAGACAATGACAGAAATGGAAAGAACTTAAAAATACAAATTGGAATATTGAATTGGAAATTCACGTGGGCTATGTGTGGTTCCAATTAAGGTGATTTTCCTCATAGTCAGGGGGAAGCAGCAGTTTGCATGACTGTCCAAGAGTGTTACTAAAGCAAGCATGGTAGCTTTTGTCTTTGTTCCATTTATTGATTGAGCGGGGAAAATTTCAATCACGGCCAATTGGTCTTCCTCATTCCACAACTCCTCAAACTATCCCAGTCAAGCCCCGGTCACAGAGCCGTTACTGGACGTAGTTTAACGTAGTGGAGGCTAATGTAGTTGAACGTGGTTGAACGTACTGGCATCCATACTTGTCCGTGATGTTAACTTGGTAATAAAGTGGGTGAGCCGTGATCGCCGATTGAATTTTTGGACATGTTCAAAAGAGCGGTACGTTAGAGGCTGAATTTGCATCCGTGATGCTAACGTCCTCTAGCATGCTCTAGCGTGCTCTAGTGTACTCTAGCGTACTTGTCCGAAGCCCTGGTCACATAGCCATTAGTGGATGTAGGTGAACGTAGTGGAGACTAACGTAGTTGAACATACCAGCATCCGTACCGTAACATATTTATCCGTACTGTAACGTATTTATCCATACCAAATCCTGCCACACCTTAACATATTTCAACATAGTTTAACACACTTACAACATGTTTGACCCACATTAATCCATCCTACGGATCACTACCTCCACTAACAGCTATGTGACGGGGCCTTAATGCCGATCGCCAGGCTGGGTAGAGACGAGTATACATTTTTAAGTCATTGGCTTGACTCGGCCAAACACCGAAGTGTCCATTATTCCAATATATGCAAAAGTGTGTACTTACAACGAGGAAGAAGGGGCTGATGCCTGCCCAGCACACCTGCCAGTAGTAGCCGGGCCTGAATCCCAGCATGCCCTGTAGGTCGCTACTGAAGCGTCGCACGCCTGGAGGTGTAAAGGTGTCATGTTGCCCCACACTATACTTTTCTCCCATGACAACCGTATTCTAATGCCAGGTACACACATACCGTATAGGATTCGCACACTAAAACTCCCGATCCGCTTAAAACTGAAAACGGGCCGATTCATTTTTCGAATCGTGAATCGCAATCGTAATGCTAGCGCACACCTACCATTTTAGCCCTAAAAATCGCGAATCGCAATCGGTAGGTGTGCTAGGGGAGTGCACACCTCACAACTTTTGGGCAGTTTTAGATCGTATACGGTAGGTGGGTGCGGAAAAACGATCGTATACGGTAGGTGTGTATCTAGCATAATATAAATGCTCGTTGGAGGGACATGATATATCGGTATAATGCTGTCTCCTTGGTATAAAACTATACATTGGCAATTCGAATTTGTCACCGACATTTCTTTAATTAGTTTTAGGAAGCGTATGGTGGGTCTTTACATTAACCTCCCTCCTCCAACATATGGTTTGCACGCTTGGTAAAATGTTGATAGTTGTAAAGGACTCCTAAGTGGTGTGTATAATTGTGAGTGATGAGTGATGAAATGTGATGGTGAGTGGTGTATGTTATTGTGAGTAGTGTGTGACAGTGTGAGGGTGAGTGATGTGTGTTATTATGAGTAGTGCTTGACAGTGAGAGGGTGAGTGGTGTGTGACAGTGTATGGGTGAGTGGTGTGTGTTATTATGAGTATTGCTTGACAGCGTGAGGGTGAGTGGTGTGTGACAGTGTGAGGGTGAGTGGTGTGTGACAATGTATGGGTGAGTGGTGTGTATTACGGTGAGTAGTGCTTGACAGTGTGAGGGTGAGTGGTGTGTGACAGTGTATGGGTGAGTGGTGTGTGTTACCGTGAGTAGTGCTTGACAGTGTGAGGGTGAGTGGTGTGTGACAAGTGTGAGGGTGAGTGGTGTGTGACAGTGTATGGGTGAGTGGTGTGTGTTATTATGCGTAGTGTTTGACAGTGTGCAGGTGCATGGTGTGTGACAAGTGTGAGGGTGAGTGGTGTGTGACAGTGTATGGGTGAGTGGTGTGTGTTATTATGAGTAGTGCTTGACAGTGTGAGGGTGAGTGGTGTGTGACAGTGTATGGGTGAGTGGTGTGTGCTATTATGAGTAGTGCTTGGCAGTGTGAGGGTGAGTGGTGTGTGACAGTGTATGGGCGAGTGGTGCGTGTTACTGTGAGTAGTGCTTGACAGTCTCCAGGTGCATGGTGTGTGACAGTGTGAGGGTGAGTGGTGTGTGCTATTATGAGTAGTGCTTGACAGTGTGAGGGTGAGTGGTGTGTGACGGTGTATGGGCGAGTGGTGTGTGTTACTGTGAGTAGTGCTTGACAGTGTGCAGGTGAGTGGTGTGTGCAATTGTGAGTAGTGCTTGCAAGTGTGACGGTGAATGGTGTGTGACAGTGTATGGGTAAGTGGTGTGTGTTATTGTAAGTGTGTGACAGTGTTATTGTAAGTGGTGTGTGACAGTACTAGAGTGATTGTAAGTGAATATCGATATCTCAACTTCAAATTTTTGTGACAGAGGGAGGGGACCATTTTGAAAATTGTGTCACTAATGCTCATTTAATCTGTCCCCTCAGGACACTAATGGGCGACTTAATTAGTTGGATCCAACAAGGATTGGCGCGGGGCCAATTGAAACAGCGCTTCTTCACACCACTCTAAGAGCTGAACAATCGGGGGAACCCTCCTCCGCCTCCCGCTGCCAGGGCGGCCATGCCGGGCGAACAGCGCGCGGGGCAGGCCGGGTAATTAGGGAAGATCACGTGGCAGGTAGATCCATAGCGCATTGGGCGGACTGATCACTGGGGCAGTTGGCGGCGATTGGACGCGGAGAACGCCGGGGGATCTATACTAACCGGATACAAGCCGAGCGGGGGAGGAGGTGGTGGAGTGGGGGGTAGTAGTGGGAGCGGGAGGGAGAGGAAAGGGTTGGGAGGTGGAGGTGAGGAGGTGGGAGGTGGAGGAGGGAGGATTAGGAATAGGAGGTGGAGGAGAGGGTTGAGAGGTGGGAGGTGGGAGGTGGAGGTGAGGAGGTTGGAGGTGGGAGGGGGAGGAGGTGGGAGGTGGAGGAGGGAGGAGTAGGACTAGGAGGTGGAGGAGAGGGTTGAGAGGTGGGAGGGGGAGGAGGTGGGAGGTGGAGGAGGGAAAAATAGGAATAGGAGGTGGAGGAGAGGGTTGAGAGGTGGTAGGGGGAGGAGGTGGGAGGTGGAGGAGGGAGGAGTAGGAATAGGAGGTGGGGGAGGAGGTGGGAGGTGGAGGAGGGAAGAGTAGGAATAGGAGGTAGAGGAGAGGGTTGAGGTAGGAGGTGAAGGTGAGGGGTGAGGAGAGTGGGAATGGGAAGGGGAGGAGAGGGTTGGGAGGTGGGAGATGGAGGTGAGGAGGTGGTCACGGGGAGGTGGGAGGGGGAGGGGGACCGGGAGGGGGGAGAAACGAACTGGGAGGTGGAGATGGGAGAGGAGGAAGGTGGGAGATGAGAGAGGGTGGACATGGGGAGAGGAATTGAGGTGTGTGAAGTGTGTTATTTTGAGTGGGGTGTGTCATTGTGAGTGGTGAGTGACAGTATGAGGGTGAGTGGTGAGTGACAGTATGAGGGTGAGTGGTGAGTGACAGTATGAGGGTGAGTGGTGTATGTTATTGGGAATGGTGTGTGACAGTGTAAGTGTGAATGATGTGTGACAGTATGAGGGTGCGTGGTCTATTTTATTGTGAATGGTGTGTGACAGTGTAAGTGTGAATGATGTGTGACAGTATGAGGGTGAGTGGTGTATTTTATTGTGAATGGTGTGTGACAGTGTAAGTGTGAATGATGTGTGACAGTGTGATGGTGAGTGGTGTATGTTATTGGGAATGGTGTGTGACAGTGTAAGTGTGAATGATGTGTGACAGTGTGAGGGTGGGTGGTGTATGTTATTGTGAATGGTGTGTGACAGTGGATGTGTGAATTGTGTGTGACAGTGTGAGGATGAGTGGTGTGTGACAGTGTCATCGTGAGTGGCCCGTTGTGTGTGACAGTGTGAGTGGTGTGTGGGTGTTAGGGTATTGTGTGTGTGACAGTGTGAGGGTGAGTGATGAGTGATTAGTGGTGTGTGACAGCAGTAGGGCGAGTGTAGCAGTGTGTGACACTGTCAGAACGAGTGCTGAGTGTTGTGTGATAGCGTCAGGGCGAGTGTAGCGGTGTGTGACATTGTTAGAATGAGTGGTGAGTGGTGTGTGTGACAGCATCAGGGCGAGTGTAGTGGTGTGTGACACTGTCAGAATGAGTGGTGAGTGGTGTGTGATAGCGTCAGGGCGAGTGTAGTGGTGTGTGACACTGTCAGAATGAGTGCTGGGTGGTGTGTTAAGGCATCAGGGTGAGGGTAGCGGTGTGTGACACTGTCAGAATGAGTGCTGAGTGGTGTGTTAAGGTATCAGGGTGAGTGTAGCAGTGTGTGGTACTCTCAGAATGAGCGGTGAGTGGTGTGTGACAGCGTTAGGGCGAGTGTAGCGATGTGTGACACTGTCAGAATGAGTGCTGAGTGGTGTCTTAAGGCATCAGAGCGAGTGTAGCGGTGTGTGACAATGTCTGAATGAGTGGTGAGTGGTGTGTGACAGCATTAGGGTGAGTCTAGCAGTGTGTGACACTGTCAGAATAAGCGGTGAGTGGTGTGTGACAGCGTTAGGGCGAGTGTAGCGGTGTGTGACACTGTCAGAATAAACGGTGAGTGGTGTGTGACAGCGTTAGGGCGAGTGTAGCGTTGTGTGACACTGTCAGAATGAGCAGTGAGTGGTGTGTTAGAGCGTCAGGGCGACTGCCATGAATACAATTGAAAAGTCAGAATTTCCTCCACAACCAAGCAGTATGAAGGAGACCTACCATAGCACCAGCTGACAGCGATCGCCTCCAGGAAGCAGATGAGGAGGATGGAGATGGGAGCCCCGTGTGTGTCAAGCAGGTTCACCACGTAGTTACCGCCCTGCAGAGATCATGTCACACTCCAGTCAACACACACTGGCTTCACAACTAGTCTCAATCAGGACAACTCACCATTTATATCTGTCTCACACGTAGAGAAGGGAACATTATCTCATCAGCCTGGCATGTGATATGTCACGGCCCACCAGTGGGACGCCCAATCGAAGGTAACCAGGGGCGTAGCTAGACCTTTAATGATGTGTACTCCTAATTTAGGCAGGGGGTTTAGGGGGCCGCTTAAGCTTAAGCTGGCGGATTTGACACATCTTAGACTTGAGTTTTCGACACTCCGGACTACTACATGCCTCCCCTCTCTCTCTCTCTTTCTCTCTCTCTCTTTATTATTTTTTAATTTTTTTTTGTTTTGACAAAAGGATGTGGACGTTTTGGCGTATGCGCGTATGCCTAGCTACGCCCCTGGTAACCATGCCAAATGTAGCCAGATAGCACACCACACAGCTACATACAAGCCTATGATCTGTAAATAGGAGTAGGCTAGTCTAGTAGTAAGAGTAGAAAAAATAAAACACAGATATACCAAGAAAAACCCAAAAAATTAACATAGACTACTAACCAGACCAACCAACTATCTATCTGCTGCTGAAATGCAGGCAATCAAATACCTTATCAGCAGCTACTGTGTGATAAGATAACACCAACACGACAGCTGGCCAGCATTGAAAACAAGCCTGAATACCCAGGCATATATGCTATGGACAGTATAAATACAGCCTCAATGACAATTTAAAAGAAAAATCATGGCTGCAATGGTTACTGTTGGGTTTTTCTAATGAATTTTTTTTTCTAGAATCCGTAAGGGCCTCACAGAATTTCTTTTTCTCCCCTTTAGAATAGTATATGTCTTTGTATGATTACTATGTACAGTAATCAGTAAATGCATTCAATTGAAAATAATTGGTATTTTTCAAGTTAGACACCTTGCTATTCAATAATTAATATATGTTTTCTTTTTTGTTGTTGTTGTTGTTGTGACCCAAGGACCTGTCTTGGTTATACACCTTTGTGGGACCTTCTGGTGTAACCTTTTAACAAGGGTCCTCCAAGGTTCATAGAGCTTAGGGCCTCAGCAAGTCTAAGTCTGGCACTGGTTTGGGGTTTAAGTTCCTGGCAACATCCAAGGTCATATGAGGACGGGAATTCCAATAGAACAGTGGGCACATCTGCGTATGTATACCTACATAAGTGGTGGTTGCCAAGGCTCCGAAGAAGCAGTAGACGACGAGTGCGCCGACGAACAGCTCCCGTTTGCGGGCGATAATTGGCCATTCGTCACAGATGCCGGTGATGAGTGCTTCCAGCCCGCCGAACTGCAGTCACAACCAGCACAAGCAGCGTGAGCAACTGACACCCGGTAACGGGGTTATGGCGCTTTAAACAAAGCGCATAGTGTTAGCAACCAGTACCTAGAAACAGGCTTATTGGTTACAAACAATGCACACAGTGTTAGCAACCAGTACATAACAACAGGCTTATGGGTTACAAACAATGCACACAGTGTTAGCTACCAGTACATAACAACAGGCTTATAGGTTACAAACAATGCACACAGTGTTAGCAACCAGTACATAACAACAGGCTTATTGGTTACAAACAATGCACACAGTGTTAGCAACCAGTACATACCAACAGGCTTATAGGTTACAAACAATGCACACAGTGTTAGCAACCAGTACATAACAACAGGCTTATGGGTTACAAACAATGTACACAGTGTTAGCAACCAGTACATAACAACAGGCTTATGGGTTACAAACAATGCACACAGTGTTAGCAACCAGTACGTAACAACAGGCTTATAGGTTACAAACAATGCACACAGTGTTAGCAACCACTATATAACAACAGGCTTATAGGTTACAAAAAATGCACACGGTGTTAGCAACCAGTACATAACAACAGGCTTATAGGATACAAACAATGCACACAATGTTAGGAACCAGTATATAACAACACGCTTATGGGTTACAAACAATGTACACAGTGTTAGCAACCAGTACATAACAACAGGCTTATGGGTTACAAACAATGCACACAGTGTTAGCAACCAGTACATAACAACAGGCTTATAGGTTACAAACAATGTACACAGTGTTAGCAACCAGTACATAGCAACAGGCTTATAGGTTACAAACAAAACACTGTGTTAGCAACCAGTACATAACAACAGGCTTATGGGTTACAAACAATGCACACAATGTTAAGTTAGCAACTGGCACCCGGCAACGGGGTTAGGGCACATAAACAGAGGGCATAGTGTTAGCAACCAGCACATAACACACAATGTTAGCAACCAGCACATAGCAACAAGCTTATGGGTTACAAACAATGCACACAATGTTAAGTTAGAAAATGGCACCCGCCAATGGGGTTAGGGCGCATAAACAGAGCGCATAGTGTTAGCAACCAGCACATAGCAACAAGTTTATGGGTTACAAACAATGCACACAGTGTTAAGTTAGCAACTGGCACCTGGCAACAGGGTTAGGGCGCATAAACAGAGCGCATAGCAACAAGTTTATGGGTTACAAACAATGCACTAGGTGTTAAGTTAGCAACTGGCACCCGGCAACAGGGTCATGGCGAATAAACAGAGCGCATAGTGTTAGCAACCAGCACATAGCAACAAGCTTATGGGTTCCAAACAATGCACACAGTGTTAAGTTAGCAACGGGGTTATGGCGCATAAACAGAGCACACAGTGTTAGAAACCAGCACATAGCAACAGGCTTATGGGTTATAAATGCACACAATGTTAGCAACCAGCACATAGCAACAAGCTTATGGGTTACAAACAATGCACACAGTGTTAGCAACCATCACATAGCAACATGCTTATAGGTTAAAAACAGTGCACACAATGTTAGCAACCAGCACATAGCAACAGGCTTATGGGTTACAAACAATGCACACAGTGTTAGCAACCAGCACATAGCAACATGCTTATAGGTTACAAACAGTGCACACAATGTTAGCAACCAACACATAGCAACAGGCTTATGGGTCCCCGCCCATGTGGGCGGGCGTGGGCGGGGAGCCAGCTCTGATCAGGTTACGCAATCTTTTAATCCCAACATCAAAGGCGATGGGAAGCGGCGGGGTTCACGATTTAAAATCCACCCCTGGAAAACACTCAGAGAAAATAAGCTGAGGACAACTAAAACTAATGTCAGTGAATGGACTAATTTAAGATTATAGATCAATTTCACTCTAGGCTATTATTACATTGAAAAGTTGCATCGGTATGTCTTCGTACAAATTGCTAATCTAGGCCTATATTCTATATAACCACAAATATGTCTGCCATACTGAGCACCTCTTTGCATATATACACATACATAACTAATGACGGGATGGCCGAATGAGTTAGAGCGTCCGTCTCCCGTGTTTGATAGATCGTGGGGTCTATCTACGAACACCATGTCTGGTCGAGTCAAACCAATGACTTAAAAATTGATACTTGTCGCTTCCTAGCCAGGCGCTCGGCATTATTAGGAGAGGGCAAGGAGCAGCGGAGTGAGGAAGACCATTCGTTGAAATTTCCCCTGCTTAAACAACTAATGTACCCCAACAAATAAAAAAATGTTATATGAGCCATCAATAGGAATTTGGGTATTAACTAAATAGTGTTATGGCGGGCGGGGGAGTGGGGTTGCAAATGGGAAATATTGTGCCGAGAACAGAATTCAAACATACACCAGGGGCGTAGCTAGGCATATGCACATACGCCAAAACTTCCACATTGTTTTGTCAAAAAAAAATTAAATTAAAAAATAATAAAGAGAGAGAGAGAGAGAGGAGGCATGTAGTAGTCCGGAGTGTCGAAAACTCAAGTCTAAAATGTGTAAAATCCACCAGCTTAAGCTTAAGCGGCCCCCTAAACCCCCTGCCAAAATTAGGAGTACACATCGTTAAAGGTCTAGCTACGCCCCTGCACACATCTTGCCATTCCGGGAGTAACATGCTAGCCATTACACCATCTAGGCTCCCTGATCCAATTGCCCTATCCACATCGACGTGTATATATGCCTCCTTGCATAAGATATCAGTGCAGACTATCCTACTACAGAACAAGTTTTGACAAAATGAATTATTCACTTATCCATGTCGTGTGGATAATAAGCATACTTTTGCTACCACTCTAGTTAATCGCCTTAATACTCCCTCCAGTGTCGGAGATATCGCCATTTGGTACCGAGATTGCTCAGTTTATGTATAATAACTAAATCATCATTGTGACTGATTTTTATTCAATACCAACCTTCGCGACGTAATATCACGTGATGGTCACAGAAGTCAAAATAATACTTTTACTTAGTATCGAAAATTAATTTGATTTTATGCTGAGATATTAGTGACTACATATATATAAATAATGTAATCATTGCTGCAATTTGTTTACAGACGTTAGAATCCAGTAGAGGAAGCACCATGAGGCAGACCCTTTCCACTGTAAAGCTCTGTTATTGTGCTTATTAAAGCGGCTGTCACACCTCGCCGGATTGAGCAACGGACATACTTGTCTAGTCCGGTGGTCATAACTTTCAAAATGTATTAAAATGTGTCAAAATGTTGCGCTATTGAGTCAATCGCCACTGGACGAACGGACATGAAACGGACCTGAAACGGACATGAAACGGACATTAACAGATAGCCAACGGACGAAACAAACTCAAACAGGACAAGAACCATAGACGTCAGTCTGGCGGCATCCGTTCCTAGTTTTGTGCATGTTCAAAACTTGTACGGACACAGAACGGACTTAGTTCGGTTTCTGCCCATTTCCCCCAATCCGGTGAGGTGTGACAGGCCTTTTACCAACTCTTACCGTGCTGTCGAGACCGAGGGTGATGAGCATCAGGAAGAATATGATGGCCCAGAAAACGGACCCGTCCAATGTAGCAATGGCTTCTGGGTACACGACGAACACGAGCCCGGCACCTGGTGGCAAACACGAGAATTACAGCCCAGCAGTTGGCGAAAGGCCCCGATTCATATTCATAATATAGACACGCTGACCAGTGACGTCACTGTCACGTGACTTGTACTTGGAATAGTCATGGTTAGCAAGACAACGCAGATGGGCCTCGCTTTACATAGAAAGTAATAAAACAATACTTCTATTAAATTGATCATTTTAATTATGTTTAAAGTGGCAAAGCTGTCAAATGCACTAGATTTCAACTCACAATTGTTGTCTTATTGTGTGTGCTTGTCCAATGCTTCAAAACTATGGTAAATAGATAGATAAATAGTCTTAACTATTATCTCTTACTCCAATAGCCCTGCATCTAGATACAAGATTCACCCCGTACTGCTGCAGTAGGGGTGCAAACCAACCCTATGTAAAAGCTGTCGAAAAAACGGGTCAATGAATTGAGAGCCTAATTTCACAATCTAAGAAGCAACATTTATTCTTTACATACATCTTATTGATAGCCCGCTACCTTTGAGTTGAAAAATATAATATAATATCTAGTTTAATCAGATTTAAAAGTGAAATCGACGGCGTTCTCTGGCCGCCATCTTGTCTTTTTGCATTCTCTCTCATTCACCAACTCTGTTCTGATATAAGTAACCATTTGACACTAGTGCCAGACATTCTACTTGTTGTTCCATACTAACGCCATTTTCGCTCGTATTTATATAAGGCTGGTCTTCACCCGTGTACTACAAGTACCGGGTGAATCTTTTATCTACCCTGCATCGTGCATATTTTATCTACCTTCAGCTGCAAGCGATCTGTGATAGTACAGAGACCAAACACAGGAAGGGAATGTTAACACTGTTAAATAATCATGCTGGTGAATTTCAAATATGCATTTAGATATTTACATAGCTGATTTTATAACTGGTATATCTTCAAAAACACCAGAGCAGGATAAATGTGTTTTTGACAACAGGCAAAGGTAGCGAATACCGATCACTGTGACTTTGATACTATGTGTACATTAAAGCTGCATAGTCCAATGAAAACATCAAATTTTCAAAACCAAAACAATTATCTAAATTTGATTCTACATATCTAACTTAGATACTGGTGCACTTATTAAACATTTGTCCCCACATAGAAGGGAATATTGAGGCAATTGAATAGAACCTGTTACTGCAGAAGCCTACGGGTCAAATTTTTGACAAGCTTGCCAAAATTAATTTTGCATGCTTCCACTTCAATTATCTCAAAAGTTAGCTGCTTAAAATAAAAGTTACTTCAAGCTAAAGTAAGATACATAATAACGATCAACCTAATGTATTTATCTAAGAAAATTTCAGAAACTGAAAACCATCGGACTATGCAACTTCAATGTCCAATGCTTCCAAAGCATTGTGCAGGAATGCATTATAAATGAATGAATAAATAAATATTAAGGGAATAAATAAATGCCACAGAATCCTAATTATAATCCAGCTACTAGTACCGACCCACCCACGGAGAGGCTGAGGACTAACACGTGTACATATATGCATAAACAATACCTGTATTCATAGAGGTGGGAAATGAAATCCCCAAAATCCAGCAAACAGAAATGGAAATAGCCCTCTATGGGCGCCGCCATTTGTAAACTCGTGTTGAATAACAGAATAATCAAAATCCAGCAAACGGAAACGGAAATCGCTCGTTGATATACTGCGGCGAGGCTGTCACGTATTTACGTGATTCGGGGTCACTGATTGGTTAATAATATACTCGTGTTGAATTGCATAATAATAAATACATAATTCTCCGAGCATTTATATGTATGTCAACAGACTAGTTTGTAATTCCAAACTTCCATGTTTATGCCAAATTGTTATGTATTTCTATTAATTTTGAATAAAATCGAAGTTTGTACTGCGCGTACGTCTTTGTTTTGCTCTCAACGTTTTCAGCATGTATTTCTATGGTTTTCAGTGCCCAGTCTATAGACAGTTTCGTAATTGCTACTAAAGTGGGCGGGGGTATGGGGGTCGGTCCTAAGCATTGCTTATTCATAGTACTACTATCGACTAGGGTTACAAATTACTTCCGGTAACCAGCCGATGCGCATGTGCGGGAAATCCATGACGTAATCATTGACACTCAGTGTATCTTATATCAAAGCCAATGACTCATATTCAGAATGAGTACAAGGAGCAAGCGAGTCCAGTCCATAAACATTGGATCAGTTAGAGCATGTTTGTGACACAACAAAATGTAGGTTTTATGCCAGCATAGCCACATTCTGCACAAACAATATTCACTGTTTGTTTCCAGGGGCGTAGCTAGACCTTTAACGATGTGTACTCCTAATTTCGGCAGGGGGTTTAGGGGGCCGTTTAAGCTTAAGCTGGCGGATTTTACACATTTTAGACTTGAGTTTTCGACACTCCGGACTACTACATGCCTCCTCTCTCTCTCTCTCTCTCTCTCTCTCTCTCTCTCTCTCTCTCTCTCTCTCTCTCCCCCTCTCTTTATTATTTGTTAATTTGATTTTTTTTGGACAAAACGTGGACGTTTTGGCGTACACGTGTAGGCCTAGCTATGCCCCTGGTTTCCATCATATATTTCACGCACATGCGCATTGCTGAGTTTTGTAGCATTTATTCATTCATGAACCCCCCCCCCCCCCCCCCCCCCCAATAGCCGATGTCTACTTTTTGTGCTGGGGCGGGGGGGGGGGTCTTTAAACAAATTATTCATTCATTCATTTATTTATTTACAATGGTTTCGCAGCATTGGAAACGCCCACACAGTGACAAAAAGTCGACAAGCTGAGATTCAGTGCCTTTGCCAATTTTGCCAGTTTGCTAGTCTGTAAAAATACATTTCTCCCGATCTGGATGTATTATCACCGAATCAACTACGAAAATAAGAGATATGTGCTACTTAAAATCCACCAGGATGTTTCTTTAACATTGTTTCGATCTATATTTATTTCCTGTATTTAATTTCGCCACTGAACTGTACTACTAGTCGCTGTAGCTGGGTTATTTATTTATTTATTTATTTATTTATTTATTCGGAATGCTTCTAACACATTGGACAGGTACACACAGTAACAAAACAAGATTGAGCTAAGATTCAGTACATTTGTCAGTTTTGCCATTTTGAATGCTATGAAAAGAATTGATTCACTTGAAGTATCGCTCTATTCATTTCTGTACAAAACGACACCAATCTTCTTTGCTTGGCCAAGGAATGCCATTTTGGAAGTGTGGGTCACGTGACTGTGACCTAGCTGGTCAACGTGTCTATGTTGACAGTGCGCACTCATGGCAACTTTATAGTGCTGCCCCACTGGGAGATCAGACCACCAGCACCATGACCTGATATGCCACTCAGTCACATTATCCTGACACTGAGCCAACCAGTCCTTGTCCTATCCTAATAATGCCAAGCGCCAGGCTAGGAAGTGACAAGTATCAATTTTTAAGTCATTGGTTTGACTCCACCAGGTTATGACCCCACAAACCCATAGTTTCGGATCCCCCGATCTCCCAAAACAGGAGATGGATACTCAACTCATTCGTCCATCCCGTCTGGTCGGTAAATAAAGTCTATATCTAGCATTTCCTTGTACACACCAACGTTAACCTTCTATAGTGTGCTTCAAATAGCTCCAAAGTTAACCCTTTTAAATTAAAGTTGTTTCAAACTAAAGTTAACTAGATTCCAATGCTTTTGCTTAACTGTAATCAATAGAATCTTGTTTGACCTAGTTATGTATAGTAAGTTAATATACTGAATGTACGCTTGATGCTTATATTACAAGAGTGATTCTAATTCATTGCTCAGTTTGCATAAAATTAAAATTAAAAAGTGAAATATCGTTTTCTTTTCTTTTATAACTCTGACACGTACCCACCATTTAAACCTTCGCATGAACATGAACTCTCCTATTATTTGGAATGTTTTCTGTTATTATTTGGAATGTTTTCATTTTTGTCTTCATGTCACATTTTGGTGCCCAGTTTCAGAGAATGACCCTGGTATACTTATAGTAAGGGGGTTAAATGACCACAGAGGTGGTCATTTGCTGTCATTACCGGGGGTGGGGGACCAGTGAAGCAGCCACGCCCACCTGTCACTCACTCGCCCACCTCCAACCAGGTGGCCTACTCCTCACTAGCCAATCACAGGCTCCCCCTCCCCCTGCCCCACTCCTCTTCCAGCTCCTTCTCTCCCCCTACTCCTCACTCTTCCACTGACACCCGTCAGCTCCACATCTCTTCTAAACATCCCTGCTTCCTCGTTCTTCCCTGCCCAATGTAATGAGTAAAGCATCGAGGCGTGGACAGGCACCACTCTATGTACAAACTGATAGCAGTGAGCCAACTAGATAAAAGCTTCACCCCATACTTGTAGCAGGGGTGAAAAACAACCTTATATAAAAGCTGGCGAAGAATTTCGACATGCTGGGGAAATGACCTGACCTGATAAATTCTTAATTTAAGAAGCAAAATATATTCTTCACATACATCTTCATATTTACTCGACACTTCTAAAGAAATATAATAAAACATATACTTTAGCACACTTTAAAAGTGAAATCGACAGCGTTCTATTGCCGCGATCTTGTCTTTTCTGCATTCTCTCCCATTTCACCAACTCTCTGCCGACATGAGTAGCCATTTGATACTGGAACCAGGGATTCTACTTCCTGTTCCATACTGAAGGCCCAGTCAAATACACGTTAGTGGACGTAGTTGAACATAGTGGAGGCTAACATAGTTGAATGTAGTTGAACATACAAGCATCCATATTTCTCCATCATGCTAACTTGGTAATAACGTGGGTGGGCTGTGAGTTCCGATTTGATCTTTGGACATGTTCAAAAGAGCGCTACGTTAGAGGCTAATGTACTGTGGCAAAGTTTCCACACTCTTGATGTATTGTAGCATACTCTGGCATACTCTAGCATACTTGTACGTAGTTGACCCTAGTGGAGGCTAACATACGTTGAACGTAGTTGAACGTAGTTGAACGTAGTTGAACATAGTTGAACATAGTTGAAAATAACGGCATCTGTGCCATAATGTATTTATCCATACCAAAACCTGCCGTACCTTCACGTTTTTCACCGTAGTTTAACCTACTTACACCATGTTTGACCCACATTAATGTATCCTACGTTCAACTGCTTTCACTAATGTGTATGTGACCAGGGCTTGAAGCAGTTTTTGCCAGTATTTAGACCAGGTTGTTTTTCACCCCTACTCCAACTTGTCCAAGTACAGGGTGAATCTTTTATCTAGATAGCTAGCAGTGAGCTAGATAAAGGATTCACCCCATACTTGCAGTACACGGGTGAACGACAATGTAGTCTAAATACTAGCGAAAATAGCTTTAGTATGGAACAGGAAGTAGAATGCCTGGCTCCAGTATCAAATGGGTACTTATATTGGCACAGAGTTCGTGAAATGGGAGAGAATGCAAAAAGAGAAGATGGTGGCCATAGAACACCGTCGATTTCACCTTTAAATTCTATTAAACTATATGTTTTATTATATTTTTCAACTCAAAGGTAGCGGGTAAATATGAAAACATATATAAAGAATAAATGTTGCTTCTTAGATTGTAAATTTTGCCTCTCATTGCATTTCCCCCCCTTTTTCGACAGCTTTTATATAGGGTTGGTATTCACCCGTGTACTACAAGTACAGGGTGAATCTTTTATCTAGATAGCTAGCAGTGAGCCAACATACCGTGTTGGGCAACGTCGTCGATTCGCTTCTGTTGTTTCTCCGCCATGTAGCCGAGCACGGAGAAGACGACGAACCCGGCCATGAAACTCGTGAAGCAGTTTATTGCCGCTGTGATCAACGCATCTCTGGGCGAATAAAAACAACAATTTTAAACACGCCGCCCCTGGAATTGGCGTCAAAACAAGTGCCGAGCCGCCATAACAGGTGTTGCAGTTTCAGCGGCAAACCAGTTTGCGAGGGACACATCGCATCTGCGCATTAGTCAAAATCGAACAGCATCGTCACTATCCTTATACATTTAATATAATGTTTTTGGTAAAGATGTTTTCTATATGTGTACCAAGCGATTTGTTTCTAGGTGGTGTGGTTTTAGAGATATTTCACTTTTGCTGTATTTTCTGTATGAAGATTGCTCACGACCATTGACAATGCCTTGAGTTTGACGGTATGCGCAGTGGAAAACATTAGTTTTATTCAAAATTAATAGAAATCCAGAACCCTACCATTATCAATTTAATATAATCTTTTTTGTACACATGTTTTCTATATGTGTACCAAGGGATTTGTTTCTAGGTGGTGTGGTTGTAGAGATATTTCACCTCTTCTGTATGAAGAGTTGCTCAGGGCCATTGACAATGCATTTGAATGGATGTGTCCCTCGCAAACTGGCATACCGCGGAAACTGCAACACCGGCTCGATCGACTAACATTGCATGTATCCTTCCACACCGTAAGGTGGATGTAGTTTGAACAATTTGAAAGCCACAAAAAATAACCCCCTTCCAAACAAAAATACCCTTAAAGAAATACACACAAAAACCCACACCACAACGATAATCAACAACTTCGCCTTGGGTATCTTCAGTGGTGTTGTGTGCAAAACTAAATTAATCTTTTACTAATGCGATAGGCAAAGGAAACATTCTCTACGCAAAACAATTTCTATTTAAAAAAAAAAAAACCTTCCCAAAACACCACCAACATTATAAGTGATCAAACATGCAAATGCCACTGCTTATTGCCTATGTTGTTCGCATCCGCCTGTGTTTAATACCTCGACATTTTTTAAACATGTGAAATGGGCCAGCTTAAAAGAAAACCAAACCCTACTGAATCTGGAATCAACTGGCGCAAAAACATTGGTTGAATGGGAATCAATGTCGTCTGCTGCAGCGGCTACGTATTTGTTGGGTGAAGTGACATTCATAGTCATTACATGACGACTTTTCGTCTTGTAGGTTTTTTTTTGTTGTTGTTGTTTTACGTCCTAGCAAAATCTAAGGTCATATCAGGACGGGCACTGACTTATGAGAGTGCGCACTCATGACGACTTTATAGTGCTGCCCCACTGGGAGACCAGGCCACCAGCACCGTGACCTGATGTTTTTGTAGTCACAATGCGGTTTGGTATCAGCTCCAATTTGACCGCCATATATATTATATATATAATATATATATTACATATAATATATATTATATATAATATATATAATGTGGAATGTACGCGGTGGTCGGATCAGTTAGAGTGCTGACTTCCTGTGCGGAAGATCAAGGTTTCGAAATGCAGCCCCACTGGGGGACTAGACCGCCATCACCATGCACTGATATCTCACTCAGTCACATTATCCTGAAACTGAACCAAGCAGTCCTTGCTCGCTCCTAATAATGGCGATCACCTGGCTAGGAAGCGACAAATATCAATTTTAAAGTAATTAGTTTGACTCGACCAGGGTTCGAACCCGTGGGTTCAAGATCCACGATCTACCAAAATGGAAGACGAGCGCTCAACTCATCCGGCCATCAGGTCTGGTCGAGATATGAAATTATAATCTTAAGTGCAAGTATCTTAAGGGTTCACAACCATAAGGCTGTGCGTAGGTCCGTGGCACTTTGGTCGACTTTTTATTTTTGCAAGTCATGCCGCAGCTGCCTAAAGCTAAGATTCCATATATGTGGTACGCGGTATGCGAATGAGGAAAAAAATCGAAAAGCATGTAAAAGCATAGTACTGCTTCCATATGTCCGAATGCGATTGCAAACGCGAATGGCAAACGGATCGACCCATGGACCGATCGGTGCGAATGCGAATGCGAATACTGCTGCATTTGGCATAGCAAACAATAGTAACATTGACCTTCCTTCACAAATTTGGAGCAAAAAACCTAAAAAAATATATCATGGGTGTGTTTTTTTGGTTTGTTTGTTTGTTTAACGACCCCCAAGCACAAAAAGTAAACATCGGCTATTGGGGATTTGCATATATCTATGCCGCATATACCGCATTTGCATGCCGCATACCGCATACCGCATACCGGGTATATGGAATCTTAGCTTTAGGCAGACGGTGGAGGCAGCAGGGATGTGGGCAATCACGTGACACAGAGGGCCGGATCTGCGGGATTACTACGCGGCAAGCTGGCCAGGCTGTGATGGGGCTGGCGGCTTGCTGCTTGTGGCCGGTTGGCGCTGTTGACTTTTGATGGAGGCCAGCTTGGTTCAGCGACAGAGTTTAAGCAATGTAAAGGCTTACGCTTATCCACTACTGATTTTGTTGGTTGGTTGTTGGAGTTTTAAGTCCTGGTAGCATCTAAGATCATATTAGGGCAGAATCAGGATGCACACAAACTACCGAATCAACCGTGAATAAATAATATACAGCAGTATCTGGCTTCAACGGACAACTCTACATCCAGATCAATGTTGTCGTCACATAGCAGTTGTCATGTCATCGGAGAGACACTCAAATGAAACAGCGATATTTTATATTTTTATATATTGAAAAGTTGGTCTTCCTGATACTTCGACGATCATAGCCGTCGCTGAAGAGAAGCGTGACTGTACAAGTAGGCTTACATAAAATTGATAAGTTTGCCGGATGTGAAAGTAGTTCCAAGCGCGCAGTGTTGAAGTATGCACAAGGTGTGTTTTGTGGTGTTTAAGTGATAACTCAGGTAGCAGCGTAAGCAATGTTCCCAATAGACAGACATGCATACTGTCCTTGGTATTGATGCAAAATAGAAGGCATACTCAAACTTCCAATCTTTTAAAGGTGCTCTAAGGCCCTGTCACACCTCACCGGATTGGGGGAAACGAACAGAAAACGAACAATGTCCGGTTTGTGTGCATACAAGTTTTGAACATGCACAAAACTAGGAACGGATGCCACCGGACTGACGTCTACAGTTCTTGTCCGGTTTGATTTTGTTTCCTCCGTTGGCTATCCGTTCATGTCCGTTTCATTCCGTTTCATGTCTGTTTCATGTCTGTTCATAGACCCGATGTCGCAACACTTTGACACATTTTAATACATTTTGATACTTATCAACACCGGACTAGACAATTCTGTCCGTTCCTCAATCCTGCATAGTGTGACAGGCACTTTATGAATATCACTTTAACAAAATGTAATGATGTGAACCCGACAGCGATGGACAATGGAACATGCAGAATGGTGAACTTACTTGTAACAGTTATTGTTGAATTTATTATAACTCGACAAGGCGAGCAACACGCCGAAACCAGGACCCAGCGAAAAGAAGATCTGAGCAGCGGCGTCAATCCACACCTGCCGAGAACAAGCGGAACAAGCGGAATAAGCGGAATTAGCGGAATAAGCGGAATAAGCGGAATAAGCGGAAGCAGACGACATTTTAGTGAGACTGAAGAATTCAAACCGGAACTCATAGCTGCATAGTCCTATAAAATTAAAAGCATTACATTTTTTACGAAGGGGAAACACTTACAGTATAACCCCGTTAAACCAAACTTGAAGGGACCTTAGAAATTTGTTTGGATTAACTCATCATTGGTTTAACCAAGCTTTGACTTTGACTTGGCTTTGTCAAAAACGTGGGTGCATTATGAATGTGTCGTGGGGGTGATGAGAATGGGAAATACCGTGCCTAGAGCGGGACTCGAACCCGCATCTCTTTGCATTCCGGGCCAGTGTGCTAACCATTACACCACCTAGGCTCCCTGATATCAACACACTCCCCACGCCTACCTGTCTATGTGATTACTTGCCTGAGAGGTCAGTGCAGACCACTACACTCGTCCCCCTGGAATTGTAAGTCTTGTAATGCTTACAATTACATACATACAGGCAATGCACTAACACATACATACACAGGGTAGGTTCAACAACCATACAGCGCAAAGCTTGTACAGGATCCTGATCACGGCAACCAGTGTTGTGGGGGTGATGAAAATGGGAAATACTGCGCCTAGAGCGGGACTCGAACCCGCATCTCTTTGCATTCCGGGCCAGTGTGCTAACCATTACACCACCTAGGCTCCCTGATATCAACACACTCCCCATGCCTACCTGTCTATGTGATTACTTGCCTGAGAGGTCAGTGCAGACCACTACAAATGTAATATAAATGTATGTGGACACTTTGATTATTGTTTTTTTAATATATATACATATTTAACCCCATTAAACCAAGCTCGGATAAACCAAACGATCGGTTAATCCAAACTTTTTTCGGCGACCCGGCAAAATACTACCATTTATCATATAAAAAAGTCTCAGATGATCTTAAAACCACATGAAAGTTTGGTTTAGCCATACTGGAAGTGCCCTGGGCCCGACAATTTTATTTGGATTAACCGATACCTTCAATTAACCGACTTTAGTTTAACCAACTTTTTTTATATGATAAATGGTAATATTTTGCCGGGCTGCCAAAAAAAGTTTGGATTAACCGATCGTTTGGTTTAACCGAGCTTGGTTTAACGGGGTTGTTCTGTATCTAGATTTGAGCCGGCATAGCCAACTTAGATACTGGTGCACTTGTTAAGTATTTGTTGCTACACAGAAGGGCATACTACTTAAATTTAATTGAACCTCTTACTGTTGAAGCCGATAGGATCAGAATGTTGGCAAGCATCCCAAAATTAATTTAGCATGTTTACACTTCAAATATATCCAAAGTTAACATGTATATATCAAAGTTACTTTACGATCATGTCTGATGGATTCTAATCACCAACCTAATATATTTATATCAGAAAATGACAGAAACTCTAAACCATCGGACTATGTAATTTTAAGTTTAAGCTGTATAATTCAATAAATGCATCAAATTTCCGAAACCAAAAACATTGACCTAGATTTGATCTTCATATCCGACTTAGATAATGGTGCACTCATTGGTGCATAATTTCCGAATTGTAGTTGATTCGGTGAGGGGAGCCAGGTACCCACTATGCCCCAAGCGGGCTGGACGAACATCAGTAACCGAAACCTCCCCCCGCACCTGGCCATTCGGTTTCACTTCCACCAGACTCCAACATTCACCACGCCCACCCACCCTCTATTTTAAGGACTCAGAGCTTCCGGCGATCGGGGAGGCGCCCATCGACATCGACGCCCTGGACTGAATCCCGTGTTGTACTTTTCATATAAAATAAATGTTTTTCTCCCAACTCAGTCTCCGGCTACCTTTACTGGAATCAAACATCTATTGCAGTTTGGTGCTCATCTGATACACTGCGAAAACGGCTGAACAAACCACGTGTCCATTATTTCGGTATGGACACAAACATTAATTTCCTATGTTTGCATTTTGAATATCTCCAACTTTAAATCCTTCAAAATAAACGAGATAAAAGTTAATTCAACCTAATGTAAAGTAGATTATAACGCTCAACCCTATACATTTCTTTTAACATCAAAACCCACCGGATTGTGTACGTTTAATATTTTAAAGTGTTCGATGTAAGTCAGGTATGGAGCGATTTAAAAAGAATAATATTTTGACAATTGACGCGTAATGCGGGTTACGTCGGGGTATTTTTTTTTGTTTTCCCCCCCCACATGATCAATTTATATCAGTAATTTTTTTCACATTAAAAAGGAGAAAGCAGAAGTACAATACTTATGAGGTGCTTTCCCCATTTAAATACATACATTTCCACGCTATATAAACACACCGTGGCCTATCTCTTGGTTTGCTGAGTGAGACAGTGTTGCGACATAGTTTACAATCAGTGCCAGGACACTGTGACACAGTCTGATTCATGACCAAATGAGGGTATCTTCAGTCTGCCTACGGGTGGCGGGCAATGCCACCAGTAGCAGCAGATAACAAGATGGCCGCCCATAAATATGGAGGAGAGAGTGCTGAGTCATTGCCTGATTGAGGTCCGGTAAATCAATACCGATCTAATTACTCTTTTCGCGCGTGAGTTTGACAGACAAATGGACATACATAATTTTCAAAATTAACAAATGTCAAAGTTATTAAAGAGAAAAAAACCAACACAAGTCTGATTGGACGCAGTTGAAGAAGAAGCTTTGTTCATTTAGTTCCGCGCGCTCTATGACGTCATTAGGGTGAGTGGAGCGCGTTCACATCACTGTACACGCCAGTTCGAGTCGCGGCATTATTCACCCACCCATATCTTTGTGAAAATAGTCCATGAATTATTTGTAAGCAGTACCCTGCCCCAGCAACCACGGCCAAGTAAGCCCAATAGCTAGTCAATTCGCGCCGATTTACACGAGGAAGAGTCACACTAGCACCACAAATAAAAACGCATTCCCTAATTTATTTAGGAATGCCTATACACCACAGCCCTTGATCGACATAGGTGACAATTATTCTAGAATAAGCGATCTAGCACTTGGTAGCCGTGTATAATTAGGAAATGCCCCACTTTAAATTTGTTTTGATAATTTAACAAATATTCCACCTACATATCACACCTAGTAGTAGTACGAGTTCCTCATCCAAGCCGTTAAACAACACGTTTGCTTTGAGAAACACCCCTGTCCCCGCCCCCTTTCCCTTCACCCCTGACATCCCAACATATCCATCTACGTTCACTCATCCCTTGCAGTTTTAGCGTAGAATATCCAACATTTTGACATGCTGGCCAAAATTAATTTAGCATCTTTTCATTTAAAATATCTCCAAAGTTAAAGTTGCATATTCCGATGGTTTTGAATTTCTGTATTTTTGCTGAGATAAATAATATTAGATCGATCACTAGGATGTACTTTACATTAGTTCAAAGTTACTTTTATTTTAAATGGTAAAGTTTCGAGATATTTTGAGTGCAAACATGGACGATTAGTTTTGGCAAGCTTGCCAAAACTCTGACACCATAGACTTCTGCAGAAAAAGGTTCTGTTAAATTGATTAAGTATTGCCTTCTACGCAGAAACAAATGCTTAATAAGTGCATCAGTATCTAAGTTAGATATGTCAAATCAAATCTAGATAATTGGTTTTGAAAATTTGATATTTCATCGGACCATGCCGCTTTAACAATTCATAATAAAATCTACTTCCAACTATAGTAAGATAGATTGAAACAACCAAATTTATCTCTAATCATCGAAGAAACTCAAAAGCATTGGATTATGCAACTTCAAAAAATCACTTTCCACTCATTGACAACATGCCTCCCGGTGGCACATCCTGGTTAGGGTTCTTGCTATACGCATGTGTTTAATGTATATTGCAGTGAAGTTATATTAGCAAATAGCTCAGATTACACAAACAAAATACCCCTTCCTGTAGATGTATTCACCACATCTCCCACCTTCCACTTTGTACGCTGAAGGTACTGGAACAGAGCTTCAGTCCTTGAGGGACCACTACCTGGAACAGAGCTTCAGTCCTTGAGGGACCACTACCTGGAACACAGCTTCAGTCCTTGAGGGACCACTATCTGGAACAGAGCTTCAGTCCTTGAGGGACCACTATCTGGAACAGAGCTTCAGTCCTTGAGGGACCACTATCTGGAACAGAGCTTGCTTCAGTCCTTGAGGGACCAGTACCTGGAACACAGCTTCAGTCCTTGAGGGACCACTATCTGGAACACAGCTTCAGTCGTCGAGGGACCAGTACCTGGAACACAGCTTCAGTCCTTGAGGGACCACTATCTGGAACACAGCTGCAGTCCTTGAGGGACCACTACCTGGAACACAGCTTCAGTCATCGAGTGACCAGTACCTGGAACACAGCTTCAGTCCTTGAGGGACCACTACCAGGAACATAGCTTCAGTCATTGAGGGACCAGTACCTGGAACACAGCTTCAGTTTCAGTCCTTGAGGGACCACTACCTGGAACACAGCTTCTGTCCTTGAGGGACCAGTACCTGGAACACAGCTTCAGTCCTTGAGGGACCAGTACCTGGAACACAGCTTCTCTCCTTGAGGGACCACTACCTGGAACACAGCTTCAGTCCTTGAGGGACCAGTACCTGGAACACAGATTCTGTCCTTGAGGGACCAGTACCTGGAACACAGCTTCTGTCCTTGAGGGACCACTACCTGGAACACAGCTTCAGTCCTTGAGGGATCACTACCTGGAACACAGATTCAGTCTTTGAGGGACCACTACCTGGAACACAGCGTCTGTCCTTGAGGGACCAGGAGAACTCACAAATATATTCTCCTGAAATCAATGCGCTGTGTTCTAAATCTAAGTAGAAGGAATAGAGGCGTCAGGATGTGGATCTAAGCCTTTCACTATTTACTTAAATATATTTACTTCAATATATTTACTTAAATATATATAATAATATCTCTTAAATAATTTGTTTCAATATTAGTTTTTACAATTTGAGATGAGCTACAAAAAACATTGCTATCATGTAATTACTTGAGCGCACAAACGATAAGAATCACGCTGGCCTTTGCTTGTGCTAATTATTCATAATTTATTATTTTGTCAAAGAAATAGTTTTTGATTCCATTAATTGATTAAAGCTGCACAGTCTGATGAAAGCATACCATTTGAACCCCGTGGGTTCGAATCCTACAACCTGCCAAAATGGGCAAAGGGAGCTCAACTCATTCGGTCATCTCGACTCCTTTTGCTATGCAAAAACAACATCGTTTCTAGCCAAGAACCCATGTTCTGATAGTGAATGCGTGCAGACATTGCAAGCCATATGTAGCCTTTGCAGACCAGACGGGATGGCCGAATGACGTCCGTCTCCTGTGCTGGTAGATCATGGGGTCGTGGGTTCGAACCCTGGTCGAGTCAAACCAATGACTGAAAAATTGATACTTGTCGCTTCCTAGCCAGGCGCTCTGCATTATTAGGACAGGGCAAGGACTGGTGTGCTCAGTGTCAGGATAATGTGACTGAGTGGGATACCAGGTCATGGTGCCAGCGGCCTGGTTTCCCAGTGGGACAGCACTATAAAGTCACCATGAGTTCGCACTGTCACAAGTCGGTGCCCGTCCTGATATGACCTTATATGTTGCTAGGACGTAAAACAACAAACAAAACAAATGTAGCCCTTGCAAGGCCGTTCCATTTAATTGTGAGGAACGTCTAGCTTTGAATCCAAATTTCTATTTTGAATTTCGTTTTTCAAAGACCAGACGCTCTTTAGCCAAAACTGGGAACAAATTGCGGCTGGATAGATGGAGGCTTACCCAATGCAACAGTTCCAATATGCAGCGACGCGTGCCACCTTTTTTTTTCTTCTCTATTTAATTTTTTTTTTCGCTTTCTTTACACACCCTCCTTCCCCACCACGTGGGAACCACAGCTATTCGCGGCAGCCTCTCTTTCACTTTCATATCTAACACCCATACCCCCCCCCCCCCGCCCCCCCGCCCCCATTCACCGCTTCAACTTCTGTCCCTCAAGTGCCCAACTCCTGCCTATGTGCAGAAACGTACCTCTCCCGTCCTGATATGATCTTAAATGTTGCTAGGACGTAAAACAACAACAAGCAAAACCAACTTACCTCTCAACCACTACCATATATATATAATGTATATACACAGTAAAACTTCTCTAAATCGACCGATCTTGGGACCGATTTTCAGTGGTCCATTTAGGGAGGTGGTCGGTTTAGGGAGTTAGAATATGTTACAATAGTATTGTTGGACTCAAATAAAGCGATCTGATATAGGGGAGTGGTCGATTTATGGAGGTGATCGGTTGGAGAGGTTTTACTGTATATATATGTGTATATGTATATATATATATATATATATATATATATATATATATGTGTGTGTGTGTGTGTTTGTACGGCGGCATCCTCCCCCATACCTCACCGACTGTCCCTGTATTCACCGCACTCCCTTACTTCCCCCCCCCCCCCCCCCCACCCCACCCCACCCCACCACATCCCCCACAACTCCCCCCACAACTACCCCCACACACCCACACCCGACTCATCCTTCATCCTACCCTTCCCATCCCACCCGTCCATTTCTGACCTCCCCCACCCCTCCCCAATCCCCCCCCCCCCCCCCCCCCCTCCATCCAAACAACCTGCCTCAAATTCCCCCCTTCCCCGCTTTCCCCCAGCCCCGGCCCGGGCCCCCTTCCCCCGTCCCCCCGACGCCCGAGGCGGCCCGGCCCGGTGACGCTGTAGACTGACCCCGGCGTTGCGCCTGCACCTCACTGGATCCCGCCAAATCCCCTGGCGGCAGATGGGCGCAACAGGTCTGCGCGCCAAAAGAGCAGCGGCAGTCGCTCGCTGTCGCCCCGCCCCTTCTCTCCGCCCCCCGTCCCCCCACCAGCTACCGCCGCCAGTCACCCGTCGCCCGTCGCCCGACGCCCACCACCTCCCCTCACCCTTCTCCCACAACCGCCTCTCGCCGCCTCGGGCGCCGGGCCGGGCCGACCCGCCGGCACGGCTCTTGATGCAGGACATATTGGAGGGATTAATACTACATTTGGTCGTAATGGCATCCTAGTCCGAAAATCGATTTGGTAATTTAGATCAATGATATCAACTTTGATGGGTACACGATAGAAGGCCGAGCCTGGCCGGGCCGGCAGCGGCGGGCTTAGGCCGGGACGGGGCGCCCTTAGTCGGGATGTGTAGGGGCGGTGTGTGTCGAAATGACTGGCCGCATGTATATGATATCATTATTGTTTATCGCTCAGCGCGTCGGCGCACCCGCCTCCGGCGCAAGGATACACCGGTAAGCCGAGCCCAGGGGCCTGCTCACAACCGTCCCGGTGGATAAGGTATCCATCCGCGCGCCTCAGAAAACAAGCACCATTTTCCTGAAACTATGGCAGTTTATTTGTTTACATGTGCGTGTGCGTGTGCGTGTGCGTGTGCGTGTGCTTGTGTGTGTGAAATATGTGGACTAGACAGCAGGGTGGCGCCAACATTCTTTTGGTCACATGACGGCGCGAGTATGTAATTGGTCGGTTCATGTCACGTGTCACGCCCACTGTTCACATAGCTTGCTCTGTCTATCTTTCTCTTTCTTTCGCCACATATATATAAACAGTACTGTTTATGCGATGATCAACTCTTAGATTCATAGTTTGTTGTTGTTTTACGTCCTAGCAACATCTAAGATCATATCAGGACAGGTACCGACTTGTGACAGTGTGCACTCATGGCAACTTTATAGTGCTGCCCCACTGGGTGACCAGGCCGCCAGCACCATGACCTGATATCCCACTCAGTCACATTATCAGTCAATGCCCTATCCTAATAATGCCGAGGGCCAGGCTAGGAAGCGACAAGTATCAATTTTTAAGTCATTGGTTTGATTCGACCAGGATTTGAACCCACAAATAGTTTGGAATGAAGTAAGACGTGTTTGCATTATTCTGCATAATAAGGGGGCCTCATTATATACAGCTTCAATGAGTTATGCTCCGAACCGGAAATGGTCCGGGCGGGGTGGGGGGAGTGGAGTGGGAGGGGGAAATGGGGAGGGGGGAATGGGGAGGGGAGTGGTGCGGAGATTGGGGAATTCCGTAGAAAGCAGCGGTGGAGGGAATGTGAGTGGGTTATTGAGGTTTCAGATTCTAGCAACATCTGAGGACATAGCGGAGTGAGGACCGATTTATGTGACAGGGCGCATTCGTCGTGGATTTATAATGCTGCTTCACTGGGATATAGTGACACCAGCACCATGACACGATATCCAATTGAGTAGTGGCTTTGATTCAACAAACCAATCAGTGCGCTATCCTAGTAATGCTGTCCACCAGGCTAGGAGGTATCGACAAGTGTGAATTTAGTAAATCTTGATTTAACTTGGCCGGGGGCTCGACATAAGATATCTCGCAACTCGATTCAGCAGTAACTTCCGGTCTCAGGTTGGGACGCAGGTGGTTCCGGGGAGATAGTCGATGGAGGTGTGGAGTGGGCGATGGTTTTTTTGGGGTGTTATTTTTTAATCCTGCCTTTATACTGTCCCTAGCATGTAAGCTCGAGTGCTCGGGGCTTGTTTTCAATGCTGGCCAGCTGTAGTAGTGGATTCACAGTATATTTCCCCTGTATTAAAGCTGTGATCTTATTGATACAGACTTGTTTCTTTTTACTGTTAATAAACGCCCCCGAAACCTGGCGGGAACTGTCTTTAGGTTACCTCAAAATACTCCACGCCCCGTACGCCTCCTAGCGGCTGAGTTGGAAGGTTCGCGTCTCACACACATGCCGGGCACGGTGGTCGAGTCAGTAAGCGTACTGGCTTCCCGTTCAAATCCAGGCCGAGTTAAATCAACGACTTACAAATTCGATACTACCTCGCCTGGCAATCGGCGTTACTAGGATAGGGCAAGGACTGGTTAGCTCAGTATCAGGATAATGTTACTGAGTGGGGTATCGGGTCATGATGCTCGCGACCTGGTCTCCCTGTGGGGCAGCACTATAACGTCACCATATGTGTGCACTGTCACAAGTCGGTGCCTGTTGGGTTGGTATGTTAGGTGGGTGTGTTAGGTGGGTGTGTTGGGTTGGTGTGTTAGGTTGGTGTGTTAGGTGCGCATATTGGGTTGTTGTTTTGGGTTGGTTTTTTGGCTTGGTGTGTCAGGTTGGTGTGTCAGGTTGGTGTGTCAGGTTGGTGTGTCAGGTTGGTGTGTCAGGTTGGTGTGTCAGGTTGGTGTGTCAGGTTGGTGTGTCAGGTTGGTGTGTCAGGTTGGTGTGTTAGGTTGGTGTGTTAGGTTGGTGTGTTAGGTTGGTGTGTTAGGTTGGTGTGTTAGGTTGGTGTGTTAGGTTGGTGTGTTAGGTTGGTGTGTTAGGTTGGTGTGTTAGGTTGGTGTGTTAGGTTGGTGTGTTAGGTTGGTGTGTTAGGTTGGTGTGTTAGGTTGGTGTGTTAGGTTGGTGTGTTAAGTTGGTGTGTTAGGTTGGTGTGTCAGATTGGTGTGTTGGTTTGGTGTGTCAGGTGGGTGTGTTAGGTGGATATATTGGTTTGGTGTTTTGGGTTGGTGTGTCAGGTGGGTGTGCTAGGTGGGTGTGTTAGGTCGGTGTGTAAGGTTGGTGTGTTAGGTTGGCATGTTAGGTTGGTTTGTTAGGTTGGTGTGTTAGCTTGGTGTGTTGGGTGTGTGTGTTAGGTTGGTATGCTAGGTGGGTATATTGGGTTGGTGTGTTGGGTTGGTGTGTTAGGTTGATGTGTTAGGTTGGTTTGTTAGCTTGGTGTCTTAGCTTGGTGTGTTAGCTTGGTGTGTTGGGTTGGTGTGCTAGGCGGGTATATTGGGTTGGTGTGTTGGGTTGGCATGTCAGGTGGGTGTGTTTGGTGTATGTGTTAGGTTGGTATTTGGTGTGTTAGGTGGATGTGTTGGGTTGCTGTGTTGAAGTGGTGTGTTAGGTGAGAAGTTTACTCAGTGGACGGTCTGTACATGAGAGGCCGGCGGTGTGGATGTGGATAAGGGTGGCGAGTGGTGCCAGGGTACTTAATTCTACATGTGTTGATTATGCAGATGCCGGAGCTGTGTGACGGGAGGTGACGAGATGTGATGCCGGTAGTGCAGGCAGGAGGGCGGGCGGTGAGTGTGCTTAGGACGTGGAAGTACTTTGGAGTAAAACTCGCTCAGACACACCTAGACTCCGCCGCAAAGCCTGCTTATCGACTGTCACATAACTCCTCGTGACAAGAGTCTCAGTGTGTGCTCTATTTGATGTACACACATCACGTTAAGCTTACACTTTCGTGTGGTTCACAAACAGTCCTCCAACACCCCGGGTGTATGCCCGGCACGCTGCTGCTGATATTTGCAAACCTCGTAAGGTGTCCGGCGGGCAGTATGTGCCGGTGATGCATGCTGGGAGTGAGCTGTGTATGTGTTACCTACTAGTAAAACGCGGTGTGTATTCCAATGCATTCGATTGGGTCGTGACGCAACCTGCACTGATTGCTTCTGGTGGGGTCATGAATGTTAAAACCTACCACCAGATGGCAGTACCCAGGCAATCTGAGCGGAGCACTGTACAGCGGGCAAGGTCTCCTGTAGAGCAGCACATTGAGACTGGCTTAGAGTGACTTGTGCTTTATAGTGCGGTGTAAATGGTCGTAGCAGAGCGGCTTAGAATGATTTCTGTTCCCAAGACTATGCAATGATACCCCATCTTAAAACTGCATAGTCCGATGAAATATAAAATTTTCAAAACCAAACCAATTATCTAGATTTGATTTGACATATCTAACTTAGATACTGATGCACTTATTAAGCATTTGTTTCTGCGTAGAAAGCAATACTGAGTCAATTTAACAGAACCTGTTACTGCAGAAGTCTATGGTGTCAGAATTTTGGCAAGCTTGCCAAAACTAATTTTCCATGTTTGCACTCAAAATATTTCAAAAGTTTACCATTTAAAATAAAAGTAACTTTGAAGTAATATAGAGTAGATACTAGTGATCGATCTAATATATTTATCTCAGAAAAAATACAGAAATTCAAAACCATCAGACTATGCAACTTTAAGCGATCCATGTACTGTAGAAACTGTAGAAACTGTCTTCGTTTCACTACCAGACACGGTGGCCGAATCGATAGAGCACAGGCTTCCCGTTCGGAAGGTCGGGAGTTCGAATCCCAGCCGAGTGAAACCAATGACTTATAAAATAGATGGTTGGTTGTTGGAGTTTTACATCCTGTCAACATCTAGGGTAATATCAGGATATAAAATAGATACTTGTCGCTACCTAGCCTGACACTTGTCATTAATAGGATAGGACAAGGACTCCTTAGCACAGTATCAGGATAGTCTGACTGTGTTGGATATTGTTTCATGGTGCTGGTGGCCTGTCATCACAGTGGGGCAGCACTATACAATTGCCATGATTGTGCATTGTCACAATTCAGTACCTGTTCTGATATCACCTTACATGTTGCTAGGATTTCAAACAAAAACAAACAAACAATCTTTGTTTCATTTGATTTTCGCTCCGATGAGAGTACACCTCCGATGTCAGGATATCGTTGGTCTGGATGCAGAGTTGTCCGCTGAAGACGGGTAATACTGGATATTTCTGCACATCAACAATGTGTGTTTCTGATACTATAATGTCTGTGTACACAACCAATTTGAGACTGCCTTAGAGTGTCTTTCTTCCCCCCCCCCCCCCTCTCCCCAGACTGCATACTTCTGCACAACAACAGTTTGAGACTGCCTTATAGTGCTGTCTGCTTCCAAGACCTTATACATAGACAGTTCCACATGGGTCTGACACTGCCTGTGTATGATCCAACAGGATCAGCATATAGATGACTGATTAGTGTTAAATTACCATCACGCCAGTCTAAAGACCATTTTGTACTCCTGTCCCTTTCCTCCCGCCTTCCCTCCTTCCACCCCTCCTTCAATCCCTCCTTCCATCCCTCCTTTCATCTCTCCTTCCACCCCTCCTTCCATTCTTTCATCCCTCCCACCCTTCTACTATCCTACAATCCTTTCTGCCTTCCTTCCTTCCTCCCATCCTGCATTCCTTACTTCCAGCCACCCAGCCCACCCTCAATTCCTCCTGGTACCCTTCCGCATACCTTCTCCCTTCTCTCGGTGTTGTTTTGTTGGCCACTTACTTCCAATTCCTTCACTCCTAGCCCCTCTTGCTTCTCCCTCTCCAACGTCACCTCCTCATGTCACCATCCTTTCTGCATCCCTTCCTTTTATCCATCTTCCTAACTTTCCCCAATATCGCCCTGTCTTCCTGTTTTCCTCCTCCTAGCCCTACCTTCTTTCCCCCGCCTTACTCCCTTCAGTCATACCTCCTACCCCCCGTCCTATTCTCCTGCATTCTCCCCTCAAATTACTTCTGTTATTTCCCCGCCTCCTTCTGCCTCCCCTCCTCCTGCCACCAGCTCAAAACCTCACCTCCTCATCTCACCTCCTCACATTCCTCTCTCCTTCTGCCTTCTCCACTTGCTCTTAGTCTTACATCCTTTCATTCTCCACATCCTCATATTCCCTCTCCTCCTACCTTTCCCCTTCCTCCTCCCTCCCTTCCTTCCCCATCCTCCTCGTTCCCACCCCTTCTCTCTACCCTCATCGCTCCACCCCTCCTGCACTATCTTTTCTAGCCTTCCCTCCTCCTAACCTCTCCCCCTCCCTTTAATCCCCCCTCCTATCTTCCCTCCTCCAGCTCCCTCCTCCTGTCACCTCCCCCCTATCACCCCCCCCCACACACACACCTAGACTGCGCCGCAAAGCCTGCTAATCGACTGTCATGTAACTCCTCATGACAAGAGTCTCAGTGTGTCCTCTATTTGAAGTACACACATCACGTTAAGTCTTACACTTTTATGTGGTTCACAAACAGTCCTCCAATACCCTGCGTGTATGGCCAGCATGCTGCTGCTGATAGTTGCAAACCTCCTCTCCTCCTGTGCCCCCTCCTACTGCTCTTTTCCTCCTGTCCACATACTGTCCTCTATGATCCAACATGATCTTCCCTTTTGTAAGACCATATCTAGGATCTGATATGACTACGAATGTCGACATCCCCCTCAAGAGTAACGTGGAATATCGTCTGCTACCATTGGCCGAAAACCACCCTTCCTCCTCCTATTACACTTCACACCATCAGCATTCACACACCTCCGGCAGAATAAAACCCACCATGTGGCTATTTATCCCATACAGTAAAACCTCTCTATACCGACCCCTCCACAGATCGACCACTCCCCTATATGGATCGCTTTATTTAGGTCCCAACAATACCATTATAAGGCTATTGTAACTCTCGAAACAGACCACCTCCCTAAATGGACCACTTAAAGTCGGTCCCGTGGTCGGTCGATTTAGAGAGGTTTTACTGTATATTCAACACACATCGGGAGCGCTGGCCGAATCGGTAGAGCGCACGCCTCCCGTACGGGAAATCGAGAGTTCGATTCCCTGTCGAGTAAAACCAATGACTTACAAAAGTGATTCTTGTTGCTTCCTAGCCTGGCGCTCGGCCTTAGTAGGGTAGGGCAAGGACTGGTTAGTCCAGTGTCAGGATAATGTCACTGAGCGGGATATCATGTCATGGTGCTGGTGGCCTGATTACCCAGTGGGACAGCACTATAAAGTCGCCAGGAGTGTGCACTGTCACAAGTCGGTACCCATCCTAATTTGATGTTGCTAGGACGTAAAATTACAATAACCATCCAAACGACCAACCATATTCGACACACATGTCAGTTTCAACTATAACTGAACCGTGACTGACTTATGGTTACAAATGCGCAACTCTGACAATCTGGACACGTCCGACTTATCTAGATGGACATCTCGTCGACTGCTAATGGAGTTGATACATATGGAGAGTTTAGCGGGCCAGTCCTAAGCGCGACATGAATAATCCACTTTGATATCACACCTCTGTGCGCATCCATGAGTAAATCACCCTTCCAGCAAGGAACGCAGTGCCAGACTCTCAAGGCCCGGTCATATACATGTTAGTGAACGTAGTTGAATGTAGTGGAGGCTAACATAGTTCAACATAGTTCAATGTAGTGCAACGTACCGCATCCATACTTCTCCGTGATGAGAACGTGATAAGAACGTGTGTGGGCCGTGAGTTCCGATTTAAGCTTTGGACATGTTCAAAAGAGAGGTACATTTGAGGCAGACGTAACCACCATGATGATAACGTACTCTAGCATACTCTAGCATACTCTAGCATACTCTAGCATACTTCTTGGTGTACTCTAGCATACTCTAGCATACTCTAGAGTACTCTAGTGTACCCTATCATACTTTGACCTGCACAAAACCTTGACCGTTCTGCCATGGTCACATAGTCAGTCATTAGTGGACAAAGTTGAACGTATTTGAATGTAATAGAGGGTAACGTAGTTCAACGTAGTTCAACATAGTTCAACATAGTTCAACATAGTTCAACATAGTTGGACGTACTGGGATCCATACCGTAATGTACTGGGAACAGTACCATAATGTATTTATCCGTACTATTAGGGGGGTCGTCAACCAAAACCTGCAGTACTTTAACGTAGTTTAACATAGTGATAGCACGTTTGACCCACGTTAATCTACCCTAAGTTCACCTACGTCCACTAACGTGTATGTGACCGGGGCAGAAGAAGCGGGAATATTTCTAACTATATTAGTCTCTTATGTTGTCCGGCCACTCAATGTCGTCTGCTGCCGTTAAAGTGTAGCAGGTTTGATCGGTTGACCACTGCATACACATTTGCTAACCAGTTATTTCTCGTTATGCAAAATGAGGCCTTATGCCATCTGGATTGAGTATTGACCGAGCCCATGATGAAGTCACGACTCATTGCAAAGTCTAGCGTCATATTTGACGTATCAGATTCGATGTCATTAAGCACCGTAATGCATATAACCATACATAATGTGCTAGATACATTACAAAGGGATTTATCATATATATAATATTGAAGTGGGTGAGCATGCGGGCAAGGTTAGACCTTTGTAGGCCAGGACGAGTACCTTGCACTCGCCTACTTGGGCCTGCAAATGTCATCATTCAATCAATAGTTCCGTCCTCTAGTCGAGGGTTGGATGCAATGGTTCTCCACTTGTCCCGATGGTGTGCTGTTCTGATAGACTGTGAATAATTCAAGCCTGTCCACTGTGAAATATTTGTAAACCATGATGTTCTTGGTCTTGCTCTCCCTCTGCTGCCATTCACCTTCCCTTCCAACAATGTACGGTATATTGAACTCTGGCGAATGATGTGGCCAAAGTAAATAAGTTTCTTTGTGTGTATGGTGGCAAACAAGTGTTTTTAATTTTTAATTTTTTTGAGGACTTCTTTGTTGGTGATCTTCTTTGTCCATAATATTTTCACCATCCTTCGATAATTCAACATCTCAAATGCTGCTAAACGTTTGTACATTTTCTTAGAGATTGTCCATGTCTCAGCCCCATACATTAGAGTAGACCATACATAACACTGAAGAATACGCTTCCTTGTATGTATTAATATCTTACTCTATACATTTTGGAGAATGTTGTTCGGGCTATTGTTATCCTTTTCTTAATTTCTTCCTCACATCTCCCATCATTTGTAATCTTTTGTCCGAGATATATGAATTCGGATCCAAATGTCATAAGTGGTGAGAAAAGACAAGTTCTTCCTTCCCTCACTAGGTGGTCCCTTCTGGCATGTGTATTGGCTTGCCCGTAACTCACTGCGTGAGGGAACGATGTTCGAGCACTGCACTCAAGCCCATAGGCCGTGCCTCAGGAATGTCCAAGATTAAATTATATTTATTTATAGCTTTATTTCTGATTATTCTGTTCTAAAATGAATATCTAATTGTAGATGTGATTTCAGACAGCTGTGAATTATTTCGGATCTTCAGTAAACCATATATCCATGGACTCTATTGGGCACTATCCTCCTCTTTGCCAGGCGAATCGTCTCATTCATAGTCATAGGAATATTTACCGTACGAACGGTTAAACTGGTGCCGTGACCAGTTCATAATCATTGGATTATTTAGCATACAACCAGTTAAAATATTATGTACAGGGTAATATGGATAATATATATAATACATGTCCTTGAAGATTTATACTGCCTATCATGGATAAAACTCTGAATAGACTTGTTTTCACCATTAGACAGTTTGTTGATAGAAAGCCCGAGCCTACACTTTTACCGACCCAAGGGATTTTTAACCTCGCCTAACACATAGACATGGTATGAGAGCAACGGGCCATTGATGACGCTGTAAGTTATACACAGCGGTGGAAATCCAAGTTGGCAGAGGTGGGGGGGGGGGGGCACAGGGAAGTCAACCACAAACCTTCAGAAAAGGAGTCTGACCTAGAAAAAAGTCAGACACTCTAACCACTCCGCCACGGAGAACACCACATATGTAATATATATAATATATAATACCGTGAATATGGCCTTTGCTGCCGACATGGCGTTAAAATTCAACAATCAACAAATCAATGAATGAAAATCCGGCGGGACAGTGAGTGTATGTAGGGTGGAGGGGGCAGTGGTGCTTGCACAGATGGGTGGCGCCCCCCGATGGATCTGAGTGTGAGTAGGATGGAAGTTTTTAGGTTAACAATAACAGACAGGCTCCTCCAGTAGATGACTGAGGGAGGAGATAGGGCTGAGGAGCAGATGGAAGCTTCAGGCCTTATTATATTCGTATAATGGCTTATACAGCATATCATATTTACTATATGTAGTAAAATACTGTATATATAATGCATAAAATATATATAATAGGCATAATATATAATATAATATATATAATATAATAATGTAGTATATATATAATATAATATATACAACATATGATGTTTATATATATATATATATATTCCATTCCTTAATATTATTGAACACCACATTCTCCATGTTAATATCCATTGCAAGGCCTTCTGAGCAGCCTGTTCTGATATCATATTAACCTGGCTGATATCACATGGTGTTACTTTGCAATGGCTGGCTATTTGTTCAAATACATTCAAAATAAGCTTCCACCATTCAAACTGGCTAATGTTTCAAGGCTAATAGTATGGGGTTTAAGTTCTTCGGTTGTCTGCATATGGCCTTAGACGCAGCCATGTCTTAGTTAATATTGAATAATAGTCACTCTCGAATCTTTCTATCTTTAAACCTGATATTAAATAATAACCGAACTTTGGGTAGAAATCAATTAAAATTTGAAAGGGCGGAAGACCAGCGCTGTGGGGCCTAAACTAGAATTTCCGAAAAATAAGTTTGTAATTCTCTTTCCCCCTAATCCGCCCACCGAAATCGGACAACACCTATTATATATATATATATATATATATATATATACATACATTTATATAATTTTTTTTTTGTCGGTGGTATAGCGAATGCAGATGGGGAGGCAGTTGATGCATGAACAGACAGGTGGCACCCCCCAATGGATCTGAGGTTGACTAGACTGGAACAGTAGTAGATTACTAGATCAAGGTTCCTCCAGTCGATGACTGTCGGAGGAGTAAGGGCTGATGGAAGCTTCCGGCATTATTATACTCATATAATGGCTTAGACAGCATATATTTACATTCACATATATATATATATATATATATATATATATATATATATATATATCATCATCATCATGATGCTGTCGGTCGCAATGTGATAAAGACTGCTTTTATTACTTGACTGCCACTCTCCATTTAGCTCTCTGCTGTGAGAGTTGCATCCATGAGTCAGTCTTAATGTCTCTCATATTTCATGAAAGCTGCCTGCAAAAGTGCTGAAGTGCTGCTGGCTCCACCATGTCTCATATATATATATATATATATATATATATATATATATATATATATATGTGCTCTATAATCTATTATGGGAATATAAACAAGGACACTACCACCGAGCAGTTTCTCCCCCTCTATATTACTCTACACCTGAATTCATGTGACTTAGCTAGTACCCACTCCTATTCATTGAGTTACTACTACCCAACCTACTATGCCTAGCTTAGTTCCTTCATCCACCACTGTACTGCCACCTGTGAGTGGCTCATGACTGCATGATACCAGCTGCGCCTGGTCACTACCACTGCCGCTACCGCTCAGCAGGACGGATTTTAAATTTATATATATATATGTGTGTGTTTATTAAGCACATACTACTCTTAATGAAACAGGAAAGTTATGTTAATAACATGCACTCAGATCATTCAATGCTGGCAGGAGGAATTGGGCATGGCGGACTGGCCGCTTCTTGCGGTCGCGCTCTATAGTGCGGTGTGACTGGGTGTGATGTAGCGGCGCCTCCCAGTACATGAGCCGGCCGTAATCAACTGGTGACCGGCCGAGCACCGCCGGGTCCCGATGCACACCGACTGGCGGACGTGCTCTATGCATTCTGGTCGATGGCGTCCGCCTCCACCCGGCCAAATGTGGTTCGGGACCCCGGCTACTACTAAACGCATCAGTCTGGTCCCCGCGCCGCCCCGGGAAAGCCGACATATACATGCATAGCGTATCTGTAAATTGGATTTCCACGAAGAGATTCCGACGCATATATATATATATATATATATATATATGGATTCACCGTAGGTCTTTCTGTTTCCAGTCGGCCACCTGCTACATGGTTGCTACATGGTTGTCTGGTGGTGGTATGATTGATACATGGTTGTTACATGGTTGTTTGGTGGTGACATGATAGCGATGGGCGGTGGGCTACACGGTTGCGTGGCAATGTACTGGAATGGCTTCCATGGTTGCGTGGTGGTGATACGGTAGTGCACTGGGGTGAATACGTGGTTGTGTGGTGGTGATATAATATGGTAGTGTACTGGGCTGATTACGTGGTTGTGTGGTGGTGATACGGTAGTGTACTGGGGTGATTATGTGGTTGTGTGCTGGTGATACGGTAGTGTACTGGGGTGATTACGTGGTTGTGTGCTGGTGATACGGTAGTGTACTGGGGTGATTACGTGGTTGTGTGCTGGTGATACAGTTGTGTACTGGAATGGCTTCCATGGTTGCCTGGTGGTGATACGGTATTATACTGGGGTGATTACGTGGTTGTGTGGTGGTGATATAGCGGTATACTGGGGTGGTTTTATGGTCATGTCATGATGACATGGTGGTGTACAGGGGTGGTTTTATGGTCATGTGATGATGACATGGTGGTGTACTGGTGTGGTTTTATGGATTACCATATCTCTTAGAGCTCTTCCACCATCTCTCAGACATCTCGCCATGAATATGTCCATAGTTTCAGACATGGCATAAAACCTCCAAGTCACTCACTCACTCTCTCAGAGAAGCTAATTCACCATTTTATTTTATAGCTATATCACTATCGTTCTTGGAGCTATTTCACTAACCATATGAGAGCTCTGTCACCACCCTCTCTGAGAGCTGTGATACCATCTCTCTTACTGTCTTAGAGACTATGTCACCATCTCTCTTAGAGCTATGCTTCCATCGCTCTTACTGTCTTAGAGACTATGTCATCATTTCTCATATGACGATCACCATCTCTCTGAGAGCTATGCTTCCATCCCTGTCTCTGTCTTAGAGACTATGTCATTATCTCTCTTATAATTATCACCATCTCTCGTAGAGCTATGCTACCTTCTCTCTTAGAGGCAATGACACCATCTCTTCTAGAGATATGGGACCATCTCTCTTATAGGCAATGCCACCATTTCTCTTAGAGGCAATGACAACATTTCGTTTAGAGGCAATGGTACTATCTCTCTTAGATACAATGTAACCATCTCTCCTAGAGATTTAACATGATCTTTCTTAGAGGCAATGCCATCATCGTTCTGAGAACTATGGTGAGATCTCTCCTTGAGCTAGGTCACCATCTCTCTTAGAACTATACTCAGTGTTATGCCTAGTACACACCTACCGTTTGTGCGCACCCACCTACCGTATACGATCTAAAACTGCCCGTTTCGCGTACAAAAATCGCGAGGTGTGCACTCCCCGCGCACACCTAGCGATTGCGATTCACGACTAAAAACTCAGGGCTAAAAACTTTAGGGCTAAAACGGGCCGATTATGATTACGATTCGCGATTCGAAAAATGAATCGGCCCGTTTTCAGTTTTAAGCGGGTCGGGTCGAGTCGCGAGTTTTAGTGCGCGAATCGTATATGGTAGTTGTGTACCAGGCATTAAGCATCACACCTCCTTCCTCCTCCCATGAGTTATATGAAGGAGGGCACTGGCCAAGGAACCAGCCAAATTGACAAACATATTCGGAGAAAGTTCTACGACCATTAATGCGTAGAATTACTGAAAATCATATGGATAAAATTAAAACATCTCTGTGATGGCGATGGTCTGTTTTTAGGTGATTAGCTGGAGGACAGTGCGATTTTAGATAAGAGAATCAGTGTGAATGATTGGTTATGGAGAAATGCAGGTTATCTTGCAGGATTCGATATGGTTATGATATGGTAGATAGATTATATGAGAGGGTGGTACAAAAGTGGGTACTTAGGGGGTATGCAGGTATTGCAGGTATTGCAATACCTCAGGGAGTTTGACACCCCTGCCCTGCAGAGTTGTAAACCACTGCCTTGTGGTACAGGTTCTTGACAGAACCGAAGGCTAAGGGAGCAAACCCTAAACAGAAAACCATGTCACTGTGGCAGCATTAAGGGCGGTTGATGTATGGAAATTCCAACATCTCCCAACCAGCCACTGCAGGGACAAATAGTTTTGCGCCTGTCTGGACATGTTCTTGCCGGTGTGAAACCTCTATTTGCTCCCCGAGAGAGTGCCGCTGGTAACTTGCAAAAGCCAGCAGCCCTTCAACACTTTTGCAGGCAGCTTTCATGAAATGTACAACCGCACAAAAATCACTCTCACAGCAGAGAGCTAAATGGAGAGCAGCAGTCAAGTAATGAAAGCAGTCTTTGTCGCATCGCGACCAACATCATGATGATGATGATGAGGGGCTTGTGGGTTTAGATATAGACTTTCTGTTCTTTCTATAAGACCTTTTTCACAGTGTATACTGCACACAGGGCTACTCTCAGCAAAATTATTTCTTGGTGCTGCCAGTAAAGCTCAGGTTTGGTTGTGAAAATCCTATATAAGCCATTTTCCACCGAGCAATGCTGCAGAGTGAGAGTGAGCCGATACCCGCATTAGTTCCTTCCACTGCTGTCAGAGGGAAGGTTGGTGGTGGAAATCATATATAAGGCTCTTTTCCACAGAGTATACTGCACAGCGAACTGCTACACACTTTAGTTCCACTGCCATCAGAGGGCGGGTTGCTGGTAGAAATCTTCTATTAGCCTCTTTGCGCAGAGCATCCCGCAGAGTGAGCTAATACTCATGCCAGTTCTTGCCATTGCCATCAGAGGGCAGGTGGTAAGATTAGCTGAGTGCAGTGAACTCGGCATATTGGCCGTATTCGATTAATACGACCCAGGCGACTCGGGTCACCCGAGTTGCTAGAATTTCAAATCAAACACATGCTGTGTGCAAAAAGTCCCGACCCCAGTAAACCACTCTTTGCTGGGGATGGCTAGGAACGATGACATCACATTTGTGCTGGTACCATCCTGTAGGATAACAGCTACCAGTACTAGTCCTACATGTATTTTTTTTAATAACCCAGATTAATGAAATGGAAATATAACTAAACTGTACAATCATAAAATACTTTAAATCCTATTTTGCTGTAGTTATAAAACTTATATCAGTTATTTAAAAAAAAGAAAAAAGTTTTGGATTAAGCCACCATTTTTTCCACCCCGAGCGTGGAGAAGCATATTCGTTTATTCAACCCGAGTCTGTAGGATGTGCGGATGCAGCAAGAAGTGACTCGGGTGACCCGAGTTGATTAATCGAATACACCCCAGGTTGAGTTTAGGAGACCCGAATCAGCTGACCATGTTCATATACTACTTGCCACTTTCAAAGGTTTATTATTTCCTGAACAGTGTCTTCTAGGCTGTTGTGTTCATAACATCAGGAACCACATCTAGATGCTGACACCGTGTGGACTTTGTATTTACTCAGTTACCAATACACAATATTCACAATGCATGCGACATCTGACGGCAACGACAAACACTACAGTTGTGGGACCGTTGCCACAGTGCATACAAAAGCTATGGAAATTACTAACTTTCAAATGCACATATGTCAGTCAAATTTTGGGATATTTTGAAAATTCCAAAAGTATATTGCTTTTAGGTCATTGGAGCTACCAAGGAAAATAAAATTGTCATGTTTGGACCCATTTGAAAATTTTACGAGGGTACCAAACTAGTCAGTCACTATTAATACACAATATTCACAATGCATGCGACATCTGAAGGCGACGGTGAACACTACGGTTGTGGGACCATTGCCACAGTGCATGCGTGTGAATATCGTGTATTATTGGTATATTTACTCACTTTCCAACCATCGGTGTATTTACTCATTCTCCAACCACAGATGCACATCACTCTAGAAACATCGGTGCATTTCGGTACTCTCCAACCATCGGTGCGTTTTGTCACTCTCCAACCATCGATATATTTATTCACTCTCCAGCCTTCGGTGCATGCAGTCACTCTCCAACCATCAGTGAATTTACTTACTCTCCAACCACCGTTGCATTTCGTCACTCTACAACCATCAGTTGGTTTTCTCCCTCTCCAGCCATCGCTGCATTTCGTCACTCTCCAACCATCGATATATGTATTCACTCTCCAGCCATCGGTGAATGTTGCCACTCTCCAACCATTAATATTTGTATTCACTCTCCAGCCATCGGTGCATTTCGTCACTCTCTAACCATCGATATATGTATTCACTCTCCAGCCGTTGGTGAATTTCGCCACTCTCCAACCATTAATATATTTATTCACTCTCCAGCCATCGGTGCATTTCGTCACTCTCTAACCATCGATACATGTATTCACTCTCCAGCCGTTGGTGAATTTTGCCACTCTCCAACCATTAATATATTTATTCACTCTCCAGCCATCGGTGCATTTCGTCACTCTCTAACCATCGATACATGTATTCACTCTCCAGCCGTTGGTGAATTTTACCACTCTCCAACCATTAATATATTTATTCACTCTCCAGCCATCGGTGCATTTCATCACTCTCTAACCATCGATACATGTATTCACTCTCCAGCCGTTGGTGAATTTCGCCACTCTCCAACCATTAATATATTTATTCACTCTCCAGCCATCGGTGCATTTCGTCACTCTCTAACCATCGATACATGTATTCACTCTCCAGCCGTTGGTGAATTTCGCCACTCTCCAACCATTAATATATTTATTCACTCTCCAGCCATCGGTGCATTTAGTCACTCTCAAGCCATACCATAGGTGCATTTAGTCCTTAACCACGAGGGTTGTTGAGGCACCACAGATGGCTTTCCAACTGGATTTCTCCAGTTGTCCCTCTTCTCCACTGCGGGACTTGCCGAACTCCACGCAAAGTCCATTCCCTGATGGTGTCTTCCAACCACGTCCCTTGTTGGCCTTGTTTCCTTCCCTCCTTCATCGTGCCATCGTCATCTACCACTCATCACCCCTCACTAATCTTTCACCATTTATAAATATACCGAATGTGCAAAATCATGCTTCAGGTAGTAACTTAAAAAATATATAAAGAAATATAAAAAAAGCGATTCAGAATTGAATTAAAATAGACAACGTCATTCAAAGTTGCATAGTCCGATGAAGCATCAAATTTTCAAAACCAAAACAATTATCCCGAATTGATTCTACATATCTAGCTTAGCTACTGATGCAGCTATTAAGCATTTATTGCCAAATAGAAGGAAATACTGAGGCAATTCAATAAAACCTGTTACTGCCGAAGCCTATGGTGTCAGAGCTTTGGCATGCTTGCCAAAACTAATTTGACATGTTTGCACTTCAGATATCTCAAAACTTAGCCATTTAAAAGAAAGCATACTTCAAAGTAAAGTAAGGTAGATAATACTAATCAATATAATATATTTATCGCAGAAAAATTACAGACATTCAAAACCATCCGACTATGCAACTTTAAAGCGAGGAAAACAGAAAGCAATAATTGTGTCGACAGTTCTTAGTTTGTATGTATACTGTAGTTGGCACTTACCCCTGATTTCTTTAGCGCATCCCACCTGGGTGTGAGGTAATACATGATGCCCCCATATGACCCTGGTAAGGTGACACCTCGGATGAGCAAGATGATAAGTACACAGTAGGGGAGGGTGGCCGTCACCCAGACTACCTGAAAGAACAGGAAGACAGGTGTCACAGCCCACAGTCAGCTATTTACTCATCTTGGACCAAGTGTCACACTATATCCAGTTACCGTGTAGCAAGTGTCACAGTACTCAGTCACAGTGGAACAAGTGTCACAGTATTCCATCACTGTGGATGAAGTGTCACAGTATCACAGTGTAGCAAGTGTCACAGTATTCCATCACTGTGGAAGAAGTCTTACACTATTTAGTTACCGGGGATCAAGCGTCAGATTATTCGGTCACCGTCTAACAAGTGTCAAACTATTTAATCTTGGATAAAGTGTCACAATAGCCAGTTACCGTGTAGCAAGTGTCACAGTACTCAGTCACAGTGGAACAAGTGTCACAGTATTCCATCACCGTGGAACAAGTGTCACAGTATTCCATCACCGTGGAACAAGTGTCACAGTATTCAGTCACCATGGAACAAGTGTCACACTATTTAATCACCATGGTCGAAGTGTCACAGTGTAGTAAGTGTCACAGTATTCAGTCACAGTGTAGCAAGTGTCATAGTATTCAGTCACATTGCAGCAAGTGTCACAGTATTCAGTCACAGTGTAGCAAGTATCACAGTACTCAGTCACAGTGGAACAAGTATCACATTATTCAATCACCGTGGATGAAGTGTCACAATATCACAGTGGACCAAGTGTCACAGTATTCAGTCACAGTGGAACAAGTCTCACAGTATTCAGTCACAGTAGTAGTAAGTGACACAGTACTCAATTATAGGCTATATCTGAATTAACCTACATACATGTAGAATACCTAGCCGTGCTATATCTAAATTAACTTACATATACTTAAGGCCGGTACACACCTCCCATATAAAACCTAAAACTGAGTTTTAAGTCGCGAATCGGAAGGCTCTGGTGTGAGAGGGGGTCACACACCTAAAGACTGAAACTGACTAAATCTCAAACTTTGTCGCGAAACGGGAGGTGTGTACCAGGTTTTATAAGATTCGAAAAATGAATCGGGCAGTTTTAGTCAGGAAACGGAATGTGTCAGGTTGTAATGGGTACCGCCAGGCAGTCAGTTTTAGCACATGAATCGTATACGGGAGGTGTGTACCAGGCTTAAGAATACCTAGCCGTGCTATACTTAAATTACCTCACACATATGTAAAATATCTAGCTGTGCTATATCTGAATTAACCTACATACACAGAAAATACATATCCATGCTATATTTGAATTAATGTACATAATATAGAATACATAGATGTGCTACCTTTGAATTTATCTACATAAAATAGAATTCTTAGCGATGCTATATTTGAATTAACCAGCATAATGTAGAATATCGAGCCACGCTATATTTGAATTAATCTGCATAATATAGAACACCTAACCATGCTATGATTGAATTAATCTACACAATATTGAATACAGAGCCATGGTATATTCAAATAAATCTTCATAATGTAGAATATCTATCCATAATACAATCGAATTAATCTACATAATGTATATTATCTAACCCTGCTTTATCCGAATTAGTATACACCAGATAGAATGCCTAGCCATGCTATATTTGAATTAATCTACACAACATAGAATGCCTAGCCATGTATATTCTACTTAATCTACACAATGTAGATTATATAGCCATGCTATAATTGAATTAATCTACATAATACAGCATACCGAGCCATGCTATATTCGAATGTATTTGCATGATATAGATTATATAGCCATGCTATAATTGAATTAATCTACATAATACAGGATACCGAGCCATGCTATATTCGAATTAATCTACATAATGTAGATTATATAGGCATGCTATAATTGAATTAATGTACATAATGCAGGATACCGAGCCATGCTATATTCGAATGTATCTGCATGTTGTAGAATGTCTATCCATGCTATAATTAATTAATCGACGCACTGTAGAATACCTAGCCATGCTATAATTGAATTAATATACACAATACGCAATACAGATACATGCTATATTCAAACTAATCTGCATAACGTAGATTATCTCGCGATGCTATAATTGAATTAATCTACATAACATAGAATACCGAGCACCGCTATATCCGAATTAATTTGCATATTGTAAAATACCTATCCATGCAATAACTTAATTAATCTACACACAATAGGATACCTAGCATTGCAATAACTTAATTAATCTACACACAATAGAATACCTAGCCATGCTATAATAGAATTAACCTACACATTATAAAATACATAGCCAGGCTATATCAGACTTAACCTACGCACATGTAGAACAGCTGTAGAGGAACAACACTACATATAGAAAAACTACGCCAGCTTGGCCTGCCACGCTCTGTACCCGTGCGAGGCTCTCCCCCTCCCCTCCTCCCCCCCCCCCCCACTGCACACACTCCCTGACCTCTACGCACTCACCTTCCCCGAGCTTTTAATGCCCTTCCATAAGGAGAAGTAGACCATGACGAAGACGAACATGAGGCACAAGGCTATCGACCACTTGACGTTCCCCAGCGACCCGAGTCCACCCGCTCTGTGAATCTCAAGGACTCCCCGCCTGCAAATAAAAGGTCAATATCATTATGTGTGTGGGTGTGAGTGTGTGTGTGAGGGGGGCAGGGTATGCTATTTAAGCATTAAACACAACTTGTGAGTGTGTGTGTGGGGGGGGGGGGACAACTGACTCCTTTGTTTTTAGAAGCTGCTGATCAATGAGACCAGACAGGATGGCCGAATGAGTCGAGCATCCGCCTCCCGTTATGATAGGTTGTGGGATTAGAATACATTGGGTTCAAACTCTGGTCGAGTCAAGCCAATGACTTAAAAATTGATACTTGTCATTACCTAGCCTGGCTCTCGGCATTATTAGGATCAGGCAAGGAGCAGTCGAATGAGGAAGACCAATCATCCGCGATTGAAATTTCCCCTGCTTAATCAACTAATGTATGAAAAAAACTAAAAAAACACTGAATTTTGTAGAGTATTTTTCTTTCATTTCTGTTGGGTTTTTCTTTTTGGGGGGGTGGGGGATTTACAGGATTCCTGTGCTTTTGACTGACTATCATACCACAATGACCTGCTATTTGCTAAAAACCAGTTCTGAAGCTGTCTTGGGACGGCCGCCACCAGACGGACAACAGGAAGTATGGGCTGGTGATTGATGTAACCACTAATCTGTAGATGGCCACCACCACACAGACAACAGGAAGTATGGGCTGGTGATTGATGCAACCACTAATCTGTAGATGGCTACCACCACACAGACAACAGGAAGTATGGGCTGCTGATTGATGTAACCACTAATCTGTAGACAGCCGCCACCATGCAGACAACAGGAAGTATGGGCTGGTGATTGATGTAACCACTAATCTGTAGACGGCCACCACCAGACGGACAACAGGAATTATGGGCTGGTGATTGATGTAACCACTAATCTGTAGATGGCCGAAACCACACAGTCAACAGGAAGTATGGGCTGGTGATTGATGTAACCACTAATCTGTAGACGGCCGCCACCACACAGACAACAGGAAGTATGGGCTGGTGATTGATGTAACCACTAATCTGTAGACGGCCGCCACCACACAGACAACAGGAAGTATGGGCTGGTGATTGATGCAACCACTAATCTGTAGATGGCTACCACCACACAGAAAACAGGAAGTATGGGCTGGTGATTGATGTAACCACTAATCTGTAGACGGCTGCCACCGGACGGACAACAGGAATTATGGGCTGGTGATTGATGTAACCACTAAACTGTAGACGGCCGCCACCACACAGAAAACAGGAAGTATGGGCTGGTGATTCATGTAACCACTAATCTGTAGATGGCTGCCACCACACAGACAACAGGAAGTATGGGCTGGTGATTCATGTAACCACTAATCTGTAGCGGGTTTTTAACTAGGCATATTCACAGTTGAAAATAAGTTCAAAAGCACCGTAAGACGGATAAGATGCCTCTAGTTCTGTCAAAGTAGATTCAGATCTAAAAATGTGGTTTTCAAAAAAGCAATACGTATTTCTGATATGCTTGAAAGATAACGCCCTACTCCAATCAGACCATTTGTAGTGAGTATCTTCGGTTTTTTATGTATATTTTTCTTTTGCGTTCAAATTAATTTCCTTGTATTCGATGTGAGTCATAATTTGAATGGCGCAATTAGGAAATTGACAATATTAAGTGACTTTGAATTATTAAACAAGATTATTTGGGAGAAATACCAAGCATTTCCAGTATATGAATTTCAACAGCACCTGCAATTTGATTTTGGTACTCCTTTTAAGTAGCATTTGAGTTTATCAATTATTTTCTTTGCTGGGGGTGTCCACCAGATGACATTTAGAAAACAACTACTCCCAACATTTCAGGTTTGCAACTTTCTTTAAAAAAAAGAAGAAAATTTTGGGCGTGGGTGGGGGTGTAGCAGCAGACGACATTTAGACCGTATCCATGGATGCTCTGTTGCTTAGACCTAAAAAAAAGTGGTGTTTCCTGTTGCAGGGAACCAAAAAAGTAGGGTAAGTAGGAAAAGTTTACTTAGCTTGTTTTTTTTACCACAAATCCCTTGATTATGATATAATTTGATGTACACCAAAGGAACAAACAACCCACATAATTTTTCTGACAAATTTCATTTAACCAAAGAGCTCTCTGTCATCAGGTATCTGTGATGGTCTGAAAGGGGTTATTTCTAAAGATAAAATAATAAGTCATTTGAAGTGAACACCAGGAGAATCAAATCTTAATAATAAAGTACCACTTCCTATTATTTCTGAAAACACACAACTTTTGTTGTTAAGGCCCTGTCACACTCTGACGAACTGCATAAGCGTATGCCGACGTATGAGATTTTGCGCCAACACGGTGGTGTACGCTGATACAAGTTATGGGTACATTTGCTATAAGTAGTACTCGGTAACAATATGGTGGTGTACGCTGAGACAAGCTATGGGTACGTTTGCCATAAGTAGTATTCGTTAACAATATGGTGGCGTATGCTGAGACAAGTAATGGGTAAGTTTGACATAAGTAGTATTTGTTAACAATATGGTGGTGTATGCTGAGACAAGTTATGGGTATCTTTGCCAAAAGTAGTATCATTAACAATATGGTGGTGTATGCTGAGACAAGTTATGGGTATGTTTGCCATAAGTAGTATCGTTAGCAATATGGTGGTGTACGCTGAGACAAGTTATGGGTACGTTTGACATAAGTAGTATTCGTTAACAGTTTTGAGCATGTTAAAAATTCCCACCATATGACAGCGTGTGTTTGCGCAAAATCATATACATCAGCATATGCTTATGCAATTCGTCAGAGTGTGACAGGGTCATTAGGCCTTACTCAAAGAACTCTGTGGCTGGCGATACGGTGTAGTTGGACGGGATGAAGGCGGAGCGGTTAGTAAGGAACAGGTTAACGTTGGAGCAGTTAGGCGTGTTCCATTCGTTGTCACATGAAGCCCAGGGCACCTCACTCCGGAAGGATGAGAAGAGGAAGTACAGAGCCCAGGAGATGATGGTGTTGTAGTACATCGCAACGTAACTGGCGATGATGCAGATCCCGAACCCGATACCTACAAGATGAGAAACAAAAGGTTTGCGTTATTTAACGACGACTCTAGAGCACATTGATTTTTATCATTGGTTATTGGACGTCAAACATATGGTCATTCTGACATATTTCTTTGCGGGAAACACACTGCCACCACATAAGCTACTCTTTCCGATAAGCAGCAAGGGGTCTTTTATATGCACTTTCCCACAGACAGGACATCACATACCACAGCCTTTGATGAAGCAGTTGTGGACCACTGGTTGGAATGGAAAATAGCCCAATTGCAAATGGGTCCACTGAGCAGGATCGACTGGATGACCCACACCTTCACAAATGGACACTCTACTGCCTGAGCTACGTCCCGCTCCCAGATGAGAAACACATCATATTTATTTTTCTATTGTCTGGTATATATATAATATAAGGTATGTTATGCAAATATTATTCTGGGAATGTTCTAGAAGGTAGCGGTTGGTACTGCTGGAGCTTCCTGGAACGCACATGAGTCTGTGTTAATGTTGGTGCATTAGTGTGGAATAGGGGAGGGGGTCTGTCCCGTCTCGGTCCCGATTTACCCATATTGCCAAAACAATATGACCAATTAATATAATAAGAAAAAAGTTCCTATCAATGCCTAATGTTGCTAGAGCTTCTACATCAGCGATGTAAAAACACAGGCAACAATTACAGTAGCAAATAAAGACATATTTAATCCAAAACTTAGATTTTCCCACATCTACATATTGAAGTATCTATATCTATATCCAAGAAATGACAATTGTGTCAACAAGACTTGCTTAAAATATTGTAACACCAGGACTCATGAACCGTACGTATTCACTATGCTTGCTATGAACTTGCTATAAACATGGGAAACATAAATAAAATAAAAACTCCTTCCATCGAAGCGACTCTTATGCTAGATCTAATTTTAGCACGTTCTCCATCTACATAAAACAATTGTATGACGTTGGCTCTGTCCGGAACGCTCTGCCAATTACCAGGTAAACTAACTCTTGATACTAATTTAAAGTTGCGTAGTCCGATGGTTTTGAGTTTTTGTCATTTTCTGAGATAAATATGCTAGATTGATTGTTATAATCTACCTGACGCTAGATTGAAGTAATTTTTTTTTAAATGGCTAAATTCTGAGATATTTGAAGCGCAAACATGCAACATTAATTTTGGCAAGCACACCAAAACTCTGACATCATAGGCTTCTGCAGAAATAGGGTATATTAAATTGCCTCAGTGTTCCCTTCTAAGTGGCAACAAATGTTTAATAAGTGCACCAGTATCTAAGTTAGATATGTAGGATCGAATTTACATAGTTGTTATGGTTTTGAAAAGTTGTTTTGATCGGACTAAGCAGCATTAAAAGATAACACACCACACAGCTACGTACAAGCCTATGATATGTAAATAGGAGTAGGCTAGTCTAGTAATAAGAGTAGAACAAAATAAAATACATATATGCCAAGAAAATCCAAAAAAACTAACATAGGCTACTAACCATACCAACCATACCAACCAACTATCTATCTGCTACTGAAATGCAGGCAATCAAATTACTTATCAGCAGTTACTGTGTGGTAAGATAACACCAACACTACAACTGGCCAGCATTGAAAACAAGCCTGGGTACCCAGGCTTATATGCTATGGGCAGTATAAATACAGCCTCAATAAAAAAATTAAAATTTAAAAAAATTTAAAATATGCTTTTCTACCTTGTGTTTCTATTCTGTCTCTTTAGTTTTGTGCTGGCTTCTGTGGCTTTTATGTGGGTACATTCCAGTGCATTTGTATCGAACTAGACTGCAAAATCATGTGGTTATTTCCCTAACCCAGCCTTCCAAATACTTTCTCAAATGGGTTGCTTAGCAACGCTGTCAATATAATTTATTTATACATATATTTATGTACATATATACAGAGTAAAACCTCTCTAAATCGACCGACCATGGGACCGACTTTAAGTGGTCCATTTAGGGAGGTGGTCGGTTTAGAGAGTTAGAATATCCTTTCAGTGGTATTGTTGGGACCCTAATAAAGCGATCGATATAGAGGAGTGATCGATCTGTGAAGGGGTCGGTATAGAGAGGTTTTACTGTACATATATATACATATATACATATATATACATATATACTCATATATATACATATATATAAATATATATGCATATATATACATACACATACATATATATACATATATATATACATGTATATACATATACACATATATATATACATATATAATCATATATATATAGATATATACATATACATATACATATATACATATATCCATATATATACATGTATGTATATATATATATATATATATATATTATATGAGACTGTCTGAAAAGGTACTATGCAATATGGGACAAAACTTTGTCCATTTTAATGATCAACACACTATCTGCTTAGGCATTTGCTCAGGATAAACTGATTTGTTTTTTACATGGTGTTTCATAATCCCAATAGAATACATATTGATTTGAACCAAATGTCCTTGTGTTTTCAGTGTAACCGTTTCTGTGCTGTTTTGTGTCAATCATTACAATGGACAAAAAAAATGAAGAGGTAGGACCTTTTGAGACAGGCTCATATATACATACATATACATATTATATACATATATATATATACATATATATGCATATATACATATATACATACATATACATATATATACATATATATATATATATACATATATATATATACATATATATGCATATATATACGGATAACGTGAACGTGGGAGTACTGTACAGTAGTTATGCACATAAGACGGCTGTCCTTAAAAATAAAAGGACCGATTGACAAGGTGGGTTGGGTGTTCTCGGTTGTAGTGTAATAGTGTCGTAGCCCTGCCACCCAGTGACAGGGCGCCCGTAATAGGCACCGTGTGACAGTCACATGCTCTTAGTGAGACAGAGGTGTACCTGGCAGGTGTAAGGTGTGGATGACAGTGATCACCCCCCCCCACCATTGCTGCTCATCAGCACTCAGCCACTCAGGTGAGCTACTCACCTGGGGCCTGCCTTACTAACACACCCAGATAATACCCTGTCCACCAAGCCGACTAACCGAAACTCCATAGTCAGGCACCGGCTTTTTGTTTGTTCGTTTGGGTGTGACGTCCTAAATGGCTGGAGTTTTACGTCCTGGCAACATTTGGGTCATATCGGGATGGGTACCGACTTGTTACATTGCGCACTCAAGGCGATTTGATAGTGCTAGGCCCCACTGGGAGACCAGGCCGTCAACACCTTGACATGATATCCCACTCAGTCACATTATCCTGACAGTGAGCCTTACGTCATAGCAACATCTAAAGTGATTTGAGGATGGGCTCTGACTTGTGACAGTGCGCACTCATGGTGACTTTATAGTGCTAGCCCCACTGGGATACCAGGCCGCCGGCACCATGAACTGATACCCCACTCAGTTACTGATCTCAGCTGACCAGTCCTTTCCCTATTCTAGTAATGCCAAGCACCAGGCTAGGTGGCGACAAGTACAAATCTTGTAAGTCATTAGTTTGACTCAGCTGAGATTCAAACTCTCGCCATGTTATGTAGTATATGTTATCAGTGGTGTAGTGCTAACACCCCCATCACACCAAAGTAGTTCTCTAAACGTCCGACCCCATTCTAAAATGGGCTAGAATGTGGCCGCCGAAAATGTTGAATATGCTCAAAGTTCTAGAGCACCCTTCCATCCTTGCCCATCCATTCAGTTCATAAACAGTTTGTAAAACGTTGCTACTACATTCACTACGTTCGCACATAGTTTGAGCCCGTTCGGCAACATTATCAAGACTTAGTAAGAACTACTTTCGTGTGATGGGGGTATAAACAAAGAAGTGAGGGAACACAGGTTTGGATTTATTTGAAATAGTAAAGGAATGTCGTTCCCCCTTCCAAACAAAGTAGGGGCACGCGGTTTCAACTCTTTCCCACAACACTACACCACTATCTTATATACTGCATATTCTACATCATACATATGTTACATATTATGTGATATATAATTTATTACTATGAGTATAAAGGGGCGGAGCTCTATCCTATATCATTCAGGATCCTTGCATTTTAATGCTGCCGTTTTAATATAGCCCACGATGTTTATTGTCATATTTGCTGCGGGCCGGTTCCCGCTGCGCAATCCTGGCGCCACCACCATGTTGCCATAGGCCAGTCAGAGCTTGTTAGGCTCACATCGGCGCCAGTTTAATCACTTCTCGTCTTGGCTCTTATTCTCCTATGTCGTAGCCCAATTTATATATAATATATTATATAGGTATTGAAATGTATATGAGTCTGTCTCAAAAGGTGATAACTCTTCTTTTTATTTGTCCATTGTAACGATTGACATAAAACAGCACAGAAATGGTTACACTGAAAACACAAGGACATTTACTTCAAATCAATATGTATTCTAATGGGATTATGAAACACCATGTAAAAAACAAATCAGTTTATCCTGAGCAAATGCATAAGCAGATAATATGTTGATCATTACAATGGACAAAGTTGTGTCCCATATTGCTTAGTACCTTTTGAGACAGTCTCATATACTATATGCTATATATAGTGTATGAGTTGGGATGCTTGTTACTAATGCTAACCTTATTTGATTGTTCGATAGATATGACAGAACAAAATATAATTGGTTTGAATGCTTACATCCCACTATTTCAAATGATCACAATATTTCCAAAACGCTCCTATGCCTGTGGGCAATAGAATGCATATAAGGAAATCGGTATCACTATTATTTAGGCATTTACTATGTTATATAAATACAAGCGTATAAATATATATCTATATATTTTATATCAACAACTGTACAAGGATTTCCGACCTCATTACAGTGCTGATAACGGTCGCTAATGTGGAGGGACTGGTGAGGTAACCCTTAGTAAATGGGCATGGGGAATGATGAGTGAATCCTTAGTAACTCTGACCAGGGCAAGGTAAGCGAACGGTTGGTAAATAGGCTCAATGGATGGGTGAGCTAACCTTTAGTAAATAGGCGCAGGTGATAATGGGTGACTCTTTAGTAACTACGTACAGAGGATGATCAGCGAATCGTTATTAAATGGGTGTAGGGGTTGGTGAGTGAATCGTTAGTAAATATACACAGTGGAAGGTGAGCTAACGGTTAGTAAATAGGCACAGATGATAATAGGTGACTCTTTAGTAACTACATACAGAGCATGGTCATCGAAGCCTTAGTAAATGGGTGTAGGGTTTGGTGAGTGAATTGTTAGTAAATGTGCCCAGCGGAAGGTGAGATAACCGTCAGTAAATAGGCACAGATGATAATAGGTGACTCTTTAGTAACTACATACAGAGCATGGTCATCGAAGCCTTAGTAAATGGGTGTAGGGGTTGGTGAGTGAATCGTTAGTAAATGTGCCCAGCGGAAGGTGAGCTAACCGTTAGTAAATAGGCGCAGATGATAATAGGTGACTCTTTAGTAACTACATACAGAGCATGGTCAGTGAACCGTTAGTAAATGGTTGTAGGGGTTGGTGAGTGAATCGTTAGTAAATATGCACAGCGGAAGGTGAGCTTACCGTTAGTAAATAGGCGCAGATGCTAATGGGTGACTCTTTAGTAACTACGTACAGAGAATGATCAGCGAATCGTTAGTAAATGGGTGTAGGGGTTGGTGAGTGAATCGTTAGTAAATATGCACAGCGGAAGATGAGCTTACCGTTAGTAAATAGGCGCAGATGCTAATGGGTGACTCTTTAGTAACTACGTACAGAGAATGATCAGCGAATCGTTAGTAAATGGGTGTTGGGGTTGGTGAGTGAATCGTTAGTAAATATGCACAGCGGAAGATGAGCTAACCGTTAGTAAATAGGCGCAGATGATAATGGGTGACTCTTTAGTAACTACATACAGAGAATGATCAGCGAATCGTTAGTAAATGGGTGTAGGGGTTGGTGAGTGAATCGTTAGTAAATATGCACAGCGGAAGATGAGCTAACCGTTAGTAAATAGGTGCAGATGATAATGGCTGACTCTTTAGTAACTACGTACAGAGCATGGTGAGTGAATCGTTAGTAAATGGGTGTAGGGGTTGGTGAGTGAATCGTTAGTAAATATGCACAGCGGAAGGTGAGCGAACCGTTAGTAAATTTGTGCATTGGCTGCCAAATGGTGCCTAAAGCCTGCCCAAAGACCCTATAATACTAAGACGGCTCATTCAGCCTGTACTGTGTAATCAAAATGATCAAACCCACCACTTAGTGCGCTGGCTGTTCTCTTGGTTAAACAGTTGCTATATTATATGTATAAATGTATATATGAATGTGAAAGATGTGTGATGATGGCGATGATGATGATGATGATGTGTATTTGTTCATAGCAATTTCATATTGATGTGTATTCATACTTACCTATCTCATGTATAATATAATTGTATGTGTTTACATGTGAAACACCAACCAGCAGCCGGGCTGATCAAACCCAGCACAAGGTGGCACTGCGAAATTTACATTACCATGGGAGAGATAGGGAGTGAGCCGTCTTAGTATTATAGGGTCTTTGAGCCCGCCCAAACATCTCGTCTGAAAAGTGCCCGAATCGCGATTGTCTTCAAACCGGAAACCCCGCAGACCTTATCCCAGAGGTGCACGGCGTAGTTAACAAATGCACGGGGTTCACAAAACATGTGCACGGCGCACATTTGCATCGAGAAGGAATGCTAGCAGTGGGCGTTCGTACTGAGTTCTGCTTCGCCCTGGTCTCTTCTTAACATCGAGACCAGACTGGATGGCCAAATGAGTTGAGTGTCCGTCTCCTGCTTTTGGGAGATCGGGGGATCCAAACCCACGGGTTCGAACCCTGGTCGAATCAAAGCAATGACTTAAAATAAAAAGATACTTGTCACTTCCTAGCCAGGCGCTCACCATTATTAGGATAGAGAAAGGACTGGTTGGCTCAGTGTCAGGAGAATGTGACTGAGTGGGATATCAGGTCATGGTGCTGCTGGCTGGTCTCCCAGTGGGGCAGCTCTATAAAGTCGCCATGAGTGCACACTGTCACAAGTCAGTACCCATCCTGATATGACGTATATAACTTCCATTCCTAATTGTAAGAAATCCTTTTCATATCTTGCATCCAGTCGATACTTAGGAACCCGTCTTCCGACTTACATCGGGAGAATCGTCATCATCCAACCAACAGCCAACAGCCAACAGCTATGACACCGGTGTAGCTGAAAATCGCAAACCCTGTAAATCGCAAACCCCCACTTGTGATTTCCTAGGAAATCGGAAACCCCCATGCCATATATGCTGGTATTATCACTCAGTTTCAGGATTGGCAATGTAAAACATGTCGTTAGCAAAATGGCCTTTTTAGTTCCAACTTCAGCCACTGCCTACAGTAATTAGAACCATTTTAATATTCCAAATTCTTATTATGCATGCACCAAATATCTCAACGAACCATTATTTACTAGTGTGTTAGTTGAATATTACAAAATGCTACAAAGCATGCGGGGTTTGAGATCTCCAGGAGGGGGTTTGTGATTTCCTAGGAAATCGCAAACCCTGGGGTGTGCACTATCCAGGGGTTTGCGATTTTCTGCTACACCGGCACACCCTGAATTAACACTCACACTGGCCCTACTCTACTAGCCAAACCACGTCGCCTACCTTAAAAAGCTTGTTTTATTTAACGACACCTATAGAGCGCATTGATTTTTATCATCGGCTATTGGACGTCAAACCATATGGTCATTCTGACATATTTCTTTGTGGAGGAAACCTGCTGCCGCCACATAGGCTACTCTTTCCGATAAGTAGCAAGGGATCTTTTATATGCACTTTCCCATAGACAGGACAGCACATACCACATCCTTTGATGAACCAGTTGTGGACCACTGGTTGGAACGGAAAATAACCCAGACTGCGAATGGGTGCACTGAACAGGATTCGATCGGATGACCCAAACCTTCCCAGGTGGACACTCCAGCGTCTGAGCAGCTATGTCCCGCTTCTCGCCTACCTTAACTGCACAATCATTGGTCAGACTGAGTCGTCAGTGAGGGGCCATTCAAATATTACGTAACCCCTAGCTGGTGTTTACTTGGTTGGTTGTTGGAATTTATGTCCTGGCAATATCTAGGGTCAACACTATAAAGTCGCCATGAGTGTGCGCTGTCACACGTCAGTACGCATCCTGATAGTGATATGACCTTAGATATTGCAAGGACGTGAAACCCCAACAAACAAACATTGCCTGACAAAATCTGTTCCTGGCCTGCCACTGGAAGTTCGCTAAAGTTGACCAAAGGGCCTCATAGGACACTGGCAATCAGGCCCTTTCACAGGCAAGTGGACCAGACGGGATGGCCGAATGAGTTAGAGCTTTCGTCTCCCGTGTTGGTAGATCGTCGGGTCGTGGGTTCGAACCCTGGTCGAGTCAAACCAATTGCTTACAAATTTATACTTGTTGCTTCATAGCCTGGCGCTTGGCATTATTAGGATAGGGAAAGGACTGGTTGCCTCAGTGTAAGGACAATGTGACTGAGTGGGATATCAGGTCATGGTGCTGGTGGCCTGGTCTTCCAGTGGGGCAGCACTATAAAGTCGCCATGAGTGCGCACTGTCACAAGTCGGTACCCGTCCTGATATGATCTAAGATGTTGCTAGGACGTAAAACAATACCAAACAAACATCATAGGCAAGTGGCCCATGTGACCTGTTTGTGCCACTTATTTGTTACATAGGTGCACTGAAGCAGCCTCGCTTCGGTTATTATTGAGAGCTATGAATAGTGAGTTGTTAGTCAGACTGCAATCCCGCGGGACTGTGACAGTGTCCTGGCGACAGCATGGTCCTGCTCTACTAAGGTGTTCACAGACCAATTCCACAAATATAGCACGCTAAATGAAACCACAGTACACATGCCAATAGAGAATGCATGTAATATGCAATGTCGTCCCCGCTATCAGGCCAGACGAAGCACATAGCTTTTTCTTTTTTTTGCTGTTCTTTTTGTAAAGTATTTATTCATCTGAACATGACATTTGTCAAGACCAGAGCACTGGTCTTCCGGCCATCTTACTATTAGAATTGACAGTCTCAATAATCTAAGTTTGATCAGTGCTGTATTAGTTACAGCACCGATCCTGTAGAACTAAGGGAGTGGCTCCTGCTGTATAATGTACAGCACCAGTCACTGTAGTTCGTGCAAAAATGGGGAGCAGTACCGAGTAGAAGGTGTATACTCGGGGCAACTCAAATAATCATTGTGGGTAACATTTTGTCTCTTATAAAACAAGTTAAGTTCAGGGTTGACAATACATTTTGTCTGTCTTATATAATGTTCAATGTGTTTAAACAGATTGATAGGTGTGTTGATGGTTTGTTCATGATGGTTAAGGGTGGTGGCAGGGGAGGCACCCATCCTATCTAGGTCAAAATTCCAAATCTACCACGACTGGTTAGCTTAGATTATATTTAAAGTTCCATAGTCCGCTGAAAACATCAAATTTTCAAAACGAAAGCAATTATCTAGTTTTGATTCTACCTATCTAACTTAGCCACTGGTGCACTTATTAAGCATTTATAGCAACATAGAAGGGAATAGAGACAATTTAATAGAACCTGTTACTGCTGAAGCCTATAGTGTCAGAGTTTTGGCATGCTTGCCAAAATTAATGTTGCATGGTTGCCCTTCAAATATCTCAACAGTTCGCCATTTAAAATAAAAGTTACTTTAAAATAGAGTAAGGTACATCATAATGATCAACCTAATATATTTATCTCGGAAAATGATAGAAACTCAAAACTATCGGACTATGCAACTTTAACTTGACTGGTTTAGCTGGTGTGTTTCCACGATCCGATTCAGTCTGACGAGGTTGTGTGTAGTGGGTGTTTAGCACAGCTCTCACCAGGTGGCTGATTAAACATGGCGCCGCATAGTAACTGTCAGTGTCGCCACCTGAGGGCGCCCCAGCAGTGAGTTTCACAAGCAGCTAATTGGATGAAAACTCACGGGGCACGAGAACTAATTCCTTTTGCAGCTCATTGACAATGCCCTGTCTCCACATGCGTTGCTAGGGTCGTGCCCGGTTGCCGTACATATTATATAGCTCATAGCATATATCATACAATACACCTACCAGACGAGATGACCGAATGAGTTGAGCGCCCATCTCCCGTTTTGGTAGATCGTGGGATTCGAACCTATGAGTTCGAACCCTGGTTGAGTCAAACTAATGACTTAAAAATTGATACTTGTCACTTCCTAGCCAGGCGCTCGGCATTATTAGGATAGGGCAAGGACTGGTTAGCTCAGTGTCCGGATAATGTGACTGAGTGGGATCTCAGGTCATGGTGCCGGTGGCCTGGTCTCCCAGTGGGGCACTACAATAAAGTTGCATGAGTGTGTACTGTCATGAGTCGGCACCCATCCTGATATGACGTCCGATGTTGCCAGGACATAAAATTACAACAGCCAACCAACTAGCAGAGAGCCTATAGCATATATCATAGAGCATATAGCATATATCACATTCCATATCATAGAGCATATGCCATGTTACATATAGCCTATTGTTCGGTTGTTTGTTGGGGTTTTACGTCCTAGCAAAATCTATGGTCACATCAGGACGGGTACCCACTTGTAAGAATTCGCACTCATGGCGACTTTATAGTGCTGCCCACTGGGAGATCAGGCCACCAGCACCATCACCTGGTATCCCACTTAGTCACATTATCCTGATACTGAGCTAGCCCTATCCTATTAATGCAGAGTACCAGGCTAGGTAGCGACAAGTATCAATTTTATAAGTCATTGGTTTGACTCGGCTGGGATTCGAACTCCCGACCTTTCACACGGGAAGCCTGTCCTCTACCGATTTGGGCCCCGGCGTCCGGTATGTATATATGCATACAGTATAATCCCGTTAAACCAAACTTGAAGGGACCCTAGAAATTTGTTTGGATTAATCGATCATTGGTTTAACCGAGCTTTGGCTTCGACTTTGACTTTGAGTAAGAGTGTATTGCACATGTAATATACAATGTATGTGGACACTTTGATTATTGTTTTTTATGTACATACAGTATAACCCCGTTAAACCAAGCTTGGTTAAACCAAGCTTGGTTAAACCAAACGATCGGTTAATCCAAACAGATTTCTAGGGTCCCTTCAAAATACTACCATTTATCATATAAAAAAGTTTACCACATGAAAGTTTGGTTGAACTGTACCGGAAGTGGCCTGGGGCCTGAAATTCTGTTTGGATTAACCGATAATTTGGATTCAACGACTTTGGTTTAACCAACTTTTTTATATGATAAATGGTAGTATTTTGCTGGGCCTCCGAAAAATGTTTGGATTAACCGGTCGTTTGGTGTAACCGCGCTTGGTTTAACGGGGTTGTACTGTATATGTATATATATGTATATGTGTATGTGTATACGTGTATATGTGTATATATGCATGTGTATATGTGCATATGTGTATATATATATATGTCATTATGTCTATGTGCGTACATGCATATATGTGTATATGTGATGTGTATATGTATATGTAATTGTATATGTACATACGTACATATAATATGGACCTATATGTATATATATATATATAGATATCATGTATATGTCATGTATATTGAATTATGCAAGTATAAATGTACAGCAGATCACTTATTATTTTGTCCTAATCACCTACCAAACAATACCGGTGGCGCCACCATTTGTCCACCACTTTTACCGCTAAGCTAGGCCTATATCAGTCGCAGCGGGGGGGGGGGGCGATATATAAACAAAAATATATATGATCAAATGTGATGCAACAATCCTCACTAAACTGAAATGTTTGATAAGAGCCCAGCTTCTGCCAGTGTTGTGCACTGAATATCTAGTGATGACCAGAAACATAAAATGTGTGGTCAATTTAGTGTTGCGCGCAACTCCTGGCAAATTGACTGCTTACTCCCGCCCCTCCCCATTCAATACGCCCACACCCACACCCACACCCACACCCACACCCACACCCACACCCACACACACCCTCACCGTCTGGCATGTATATATGTATGTATGGGGGTAGGAGGTGGGGGGTGGGCTGGGGGTTGATCTGGGGCGGTGTGACTGTGAGGCGGGGTAGGGTGAATACGTTTAGTCAGGGGTTAGGCGTGTCACCGTCTTTATTAGTCACGCCGCCAGAGGGCACCACTGAGCCTCCCACCCAACCCACCTACCCACCCGGGACTTGCGGGGCGTGCTATATACATATGCTGACGGCTGCGGGGCGTGCTGTATACAAGGTGCAGTTCGGGTTGTGGCGGGTGCTGTATGGGTACACGGGGTAAAGTGGTTTGTAACGGTGCAGTGTTTACTGGGATGTTGGGGTGAAGAGGCCAGCGGAGACCAAGGGGAGGGGGGGGGGAGGCCCTGGGGGTCGGGGGGAGGGGGGGCAATGGGTGTGGGCTTACGGGAAGCACGTCGGGATAAGGTGTTGGGCCACCAGTACCATGACCTAATATCCCACTCAGTCACATTATCTTGACGCTGAGCCAAGCAGTCCTTGCCCTATCCTACTAATGCCGAGCGCCTGGCTAGGAAGCGACAAGTATCAATTTTTAAGTGTTTGGTTTGACTCGACCAGGATTCGAACCCATGAACTCATGGGTTCGGATTTCCCGATCTCCCAAAATAGGAGACGGACACTCTACTCATTCGACCATCCCATCTTGGGGCAGGGAATCAGGGCAGGGACTTGGGGCAGGGACTTGGGGGCAGGAACTCAGGGCAGGGACTCAGGGCAGGGACTCAGGGCAGGGTGTCGGGGCAGGGACTTAGGGCAGGGACTCAGGGCAGGGACTCGGGGCAGGGACTCAGGGCAGGGACTCAAGGCAGGGACTCAGGGTATGGTGTCAGGGCAGGGACTCAGGGCAGGGACTCAGGGCAGGGACTCAAGGCAGGGACTCAGGGTAGGGTGTCAGGGCAGGGACTCAGGGCAGGGACTCAGGGCAGGGACTCAGGGCAGGGACTTAGGGCAGGGACTTAGGGCAGGGACTCAGGGCAGGGACTCAGGGCAGGGACTCAGGGCAGGGACTCAGGGCAGGGTGTCGGGTAGGGACTCAGGGCAGGGACTTAGGGCAGGGACTCGGGGAAGGGACTCAGGGCAGGGTGTCGGGGCAGGGACTCGGGGCAGGGACTCAGGGCAGGGACTCGGGGCAGGGACTCAGGGCAGGGACTTAGGGCAGGGTGTCGGGGCAGGGACTCAGGGCAGGGACTTAGGGCAGGGTGTCGGGGCAGAGACTCGGGACAGGGACTCAGGGCAGGGACTCAGGGCAGGGACTCAGGGCAGGGACTTAGGGCAGGGTGTCGGGGCAGGGTGTCGAGGAAGAGCGTCCGGATATCCACAGATCGACCACTCCTTCCAATATCGATCGCTTTATTTGGGTCCAATATGATCGCCCATACAATACCATTGTAACGATAAAAAAAACTCCCTAAACTGACCACCTCCTTAAATGGACCATTTTAGTCAGTCCCATGGTCGGTCGATTTAGAGAGGTTTGACTGTATAATCAAATAATTCCCTTCCGAGCCTTTATACTCGCATAATACATTACACACCACATAAACATATTTGCTTTGGTTATTAATGCTGGGATTTTAATGGTTGAGGTGTGTTTAAAAAAATAGAGGCTTCTTGATAGGGCTCACATCCCGTACCCCCCCCCTCCCACCGCCCCCACCCACCCACGCACACTACTCCCCCTAACCGCGTTTCTCACACCCGGGCTTCTGCGACAGTAGACCGGCGATGACTAATGCCGTCTGCCCGGCCTCGGCCCGGCTGCAGAGACCCAGCGAGCCGGCTTATGTGAGTGGCTGGTTAATGAGGGGCGGCTGATTGGGTGCTCGGCTGGACGGCTGGGTGTTGGGGGGGCAGTCTGACATGGCCAGTTGGTTAAAGTTGCATAGTCCGATGGTTTTGAGTTTGTCATTGGGGGCATTCGAGTGGGCCCTTTCTATCCGCAAGATTTACGGATGGAACGGATGGAGCCACATACACACATCCAAATCATCGGTATATGAACCCACTTCCAGTCCTAGTTGAATAGGAATTTGTTCGGAAATATTTTGATATTCGGATAGAGAGGCCCAGTCGAATGCCCCCATTATTTCTGAGATAAATATATTAAAATGATTGTTATAATCTACCTTACTTCTGTTTGAAATAACTTAAAATTTATATGGCTAAGATTTGAGATATTTGACGTGAAAACACGTAACATTAGTTTTGGCGAGTATGCCAAAACTCTGATGCCATAGATTTCAGCAGTAGCGAGTTCAATTAAATTGGCTCGGTATTCTCTTCACTTTGGCAACAAATGCTTAATAAGTGAATCTAAGTTTGATATGCAGAATCAATTCAAGATAATAGCGTTGGTTTTGAAAGAAGTGATGCTTTATCGGACTATGCAGCTTGAATGCACCCGGCCGGTCTGTCATGCTTACAGGGTTGGGTTGGGATGGGTTGGTCAATGCGTTGGTCAGGAGCAGAGTTATGGGGCTGTCACACTACGACGTAACGACGTCAACGTAGGGAGAACGTGAAGAACGTTGAACTTCTCGGCGTAGTATGCAAATTTGGGCACAAGTTGAACGTGGATGCAGCGTAGTGGACAAGAGAGTAACGTCGGTAAAGCGTAGTGATACCGTCGTTCGACGAGAGAGGTCAACGTAATGACGCTGACGGAACGTTATGAACGTTATTCCATCGTCAGAAGAACGTTACGTGACGTTAGCCACGTCATGAGACGTTGAACGTACGTTGAATGCACGTTCTCCTGACGTTCTCCTGACGTTGTCCTGACGTTCCCATTACGCCCCGTGGGCATTTGCACTTGGTTTAATGGGGGTCAACGTAGTGGAACATAGTTGAACGTAGTGAGGAGCGTTGGAATAACGTCCGTTTAACGTCATTGACGTTCGCTGAACGTGAACAGAACGTACGGCGAACGTAAACCCTTACGTTCGACCTACGTCGAAACTTTTGAACATGTCCAAAACCTCGACGTAACTTGACGTAACACGACGTAATGTGACGTAGCTCGACATCACTCTAACGTCATTATGACGTCATCATAACGTAATCCAACGTATATCAACGTAATGACGAAATATCACCACGTTAGGCTCACGTTGGCTCATTACGTCGTAGTGTGACAGGGGTATTAGGAGTGCTGGAGGATTGGTGGGCAGTTGGTTCTGGGTGGTTGGACGCGCGTACTTATACTAGGTGTGTGGAGTGGTGTGAATATAGGTTGGCTGGGATAGGGTACCAATTGGGATAGGGTGTTGGGTGGTGGCGAGCGCGCTTGGGTGCTGGGGTGGGCACGATGGGGTAGAAATGAGAGGGCTGGGGTGCCAGTGGGCAGGTTCGGGTAGCAGGGGAGGGCTGGGGTGCCAGTAGGCGGGATAGAGTACCAGTGGGCAGGCTGGATTCCAATGGGAGTGCTGGGGTGTCAGTGGACAGGCTGGGGTGTCAGTGGGAGGGCGGGGGTACCAGTGGAAGGGTTGGGGTCCCAGTGGGCGTGCTGGGGTTCCAGTGGGCGATCTGTGGTTCCAGTGGGAGGGCTGGGGTTCTACTGGGCGTGTTAGGGGACCAGTGGGAGGACTCGGATTTCAATGGGCAGGCTGGAGTTCCAGTGGGAGGGCTGGGGCACTAGTGGGAAGGCTGGGGTGCCAGTGAGCAGGCTAGGGGTACCGGTGTTCGGACTGAGGTATTGATGGGTAGGAAGATCGATGTAGTAATGATCGAGATGGACTGCTGGTTGGCAGGTGGGGCGGATTACCAGCCAGCGGGGTAGGATTGCGGCGGGCCGGCTTGGTTGCCGGATGTCGGACAAGCCGGACGAGCTGGGATGACCATTGACAAGACTGGGGTGCCAGGAGGTGGGTTGGGGTGCCGGTTAACAAGCGAGGCTTGTAGGTTGGGGTGCTGCTTCACGGGCCGGCTAGAGTGGGCGGGGAAGCTCGGGTGCTGGTTGACACGTGGGCCAGGGCACCAGTGGCCGGGGAGGCTCGGGTGCTGGTTGACACGCTGGCCAGGGTACCAGTGGGTGGGGAAGCTCGGGTGCTGGTTGACACACAGGCCAGGGTACCAGTGGCCGGGGAGGCTCGGGTGCTGGTTGACACGCGGGCCAGGGTACCAGTGGGTGAGGAGGCTCGGGTGCTGGTTGACACACGGGCCAGGATACCAGTGGGCGGGGAAGCTCAGGTGCTGGTTGACACGCGGGCCAGGGCACCAGTGGCCGGGGAGGCTCGGATGCTGGTTGACACGCGGGCCAGGGTACCAGTGGGTGGGGAAGCTCGGGTGCTGGTTGACACGCGGGCCAGGGCACCAGTGGGCGGGGAGGCTCGGGGGCTGGTTGACACGCGGGCCAGGGTACCAGTGGGCGGGGAGGCTCGGGTGCTGGTTGACACGCGGGCCAGGGTACCAGTGGGCGGGGAGGCTCGGGTGCTGGTTGACGAGCGGGCGGGGGTGCCGGTGTATGTGTGTGGAGGGAGGAGGAGCGGCGGGAGGAGGCTGGGTTGCCAGTAGGCGGGCAGGCGGCCCATTTATTTATCATTGGCGTTGGGCACAGACGTCGGCGTGAAATCCCGGCGCCGAATGGGATACATACATTAGTGTCAGCGGGGATTACGAGGCGCGGCCACAATCAGCACGGGGCGCCGGCCGCGCCTCGCGCCTAATGCCGCCAATTTTTGGTGCCCCGCTGCCTGATGTTGGCGGGATCCCACCCGATCCGCCGCCCGTTTCGGCCCTCCCCACACCCCGCCTCTGCTTTAGTACACCCGCCACACCCGGCCCGCCACACCCGGCCACACCCAGTTACACAAGCCCCATTTGGTAATACCAGGTGAAGCTCAGGGGCGCCCAGTGACACCGGCCCCACCCTGTACTACTGGGTAACACTCAGGGGCACCCAGTGACACCGGCCCCATCCTGTACTACTGGGTAACACTCAGGGGCACCCAGTGACACCGGCCACATCATGTACTACCCAGTAACACTCAGGATCACCCATATACACCGGCCCCACCCTGTACTACATGGTAACACTCAGGGGCACCCAGTGACACTGGCCACACCTGATACTACCCAGTAACACTCATGGGCACCCAGTGACACTGGCCACACCTGATACTACCCGGTAACACTCAGGGGCACCCAGTTACACCGACCACATCCGGTACTACCCGGTAACACTCAGGATCACCCATATACACCGGCCCCACCCTGTACTACATGGTAACACTCAGGGGCACCCAGTGACACTGGCCACACCTGATACTACCCGGTAACACTCAGGGGCACCCAGTGACACTGGCCATATCCGGTACTACTTGGTAACATTCAGGGGCACCCAGTTACACTGGCCATATCCGGTACTACCCGGTAACACTCAGGATCACCCAGTGACACCGGCCCCACCCTGTACTACCCGGTAAGTTAAGGGCACCCAGTTCCACCAGCCTCAAGTTATACTGGGCCACACCCAGTTCCCACTATACATTGCCCCACCCAGCGACACTCGGACACGCTCCACCCACCTCCGCCCGCCCGCCCGCCCAGCCTCCACATGCTGACTCCCCACCCCCCCATCCTGCGCCTGCCCATACTGCCATCTGGTGGCCGCACTGCATTCCCAGCCCGTATCACTAGACGCCGCTACCCGCCATGCCCCGCGCTGTCCACTTTGCGCATGTCACCTCAGCCTTCAGCGTCCCTGTGTGCCCTCTTTAAAGGCCCAATCACACCTTACCGGACTGGGGAACCGGACGAGAAACAGACACTGTCCAGTGGTGTACGGCGATGTCCAGTACATATCCGGTACCCATCTGGCAGTGTCCGGTGGTGTCCGGCGGTGTCCGGTACAAGTTTTGAACATGCACAAAACTTCTACCGGACACCACCGGACTGCCGTGTCCGGTTGGTGTCCGGTTTGTCCCGTTTTGTCTGGTTCATGTCCGGTACCCATCCGTACGTGTCTGGTTCCCATCTGTTGGTGTCCGGTAGCCATCCATTGGTGTCCGGTTTGCTTCCGGAATTGTCCGGTGGTGAGAATGTCAATGAAATATATATATACTGTAGTAGTCGGCACGGACCTCTCAGGCAAGTAACCACATAGACAGGTAGGCATGGGTAGTGTGTTGATATCAGGGAGCCTAGGTGGTGTAGAGGTTAGCACACTGGCCCAGAATGCAAAGAGATGTGGGTTCGAATCCCATTCTATGCGCTATATTTCCCATTTTCATCACCCCCAAGACAATGCCAAGAAAATCCAAAAAATACAGTCCGGTATGTGTCCGGTTGATGGTCGGTCTGTCCGATTCTCGTCCAGTTCTCGTCCGGTACATGTACGGTACATGTACGGTACTTGTCCGGTTGTCCAGCAGCAATTGACCCAATTACGCTCCATTTCGATACATTTTGTGTACCGGACAGCACCGGACTAGAAAATTCTTTGTCCGGTGGTGTCCGGTACTCAGTCCGGTAAGGTGTGACATGCGCTTAATGCTTCGCACCCCTACCGTCTTCAGTTCCTCCCACCGAGTTTATTATTGAGACCTCTGAACCCACCTCCCCATCTCCGTCATGGTTCTGAGGCAACACCCTTTTTATTGACACAGGACCAATTGTCTACATTTGAAATTTCCCCTTTTTATTCAACAAATGTAACACTAACAAGAGATAATCAGGCAATCATGCTGCCAGTACCACGACCAAATATCTCACTCAGTTACATTATTCTGACACTGAGCTTAGCAGTCCTAGCCCTATCCTATTAATGCCGAGTGCCAGGCTAGGAAGTGACAAGTATAAATTTGGTAAGTCATTGGTTTGACTCGACCGGGAATCGAACTCCCGACCTTCCGCACGGGAAGCCTGCGCTCTACCGATTCGGTCCCCACATTCGGTAAAACTAGTGTGTGCATTTTTAGGATGTCTTGCAGTTTAACTCTTTAGCCATGCCACTGAGTAAGTGAATTAGCCAGGTATTTGCTTGATGTGAAGCCCTATATTTTTATATTTCTTTTTACAAATGTTACCCAATATTGGTCTTATTACTGGTTTAGAAATGTGAAGCAGAAAAGATGTGGCATACTTTCAAGGTTTTCCCCAATAAGAGGCCATTGGGGATTTGTATTCACGTCACAAAAGCATGTGATCTTCGCATGTGAGGCTACTTTGGACGACAAGCTTCAATCAGCACAGACGTGATTGATTTGGATAGGCACTGATTGATTTCGATAATTGCTGTACAATTCAGTGCCTGTATATTCTAATCAATTCTTATATATAGCAGCATAGCATTTATTTATTATTATTGGCTTTTATTATTCTAAGGCTTTTTTCTGCAATGGTGTTTGTGTGGATATTTCTTGAATTAGAATGTTTGTTGTCTATGTGATAGCACCACGGTCTTCCACACTGCCATGCACTCACGGAAGAATGCTAAGATTGAGTACAGTATGCTTCAAACTGGTTTATTACAAAACCTATCCACTCTCCGCGGCGTCAACAGTCAACTGACCCGCCCCCTAACTCACTAGGTCCAACATCGCCTCTATAGGTGGGTGGGGGGGTGTGCCGCCACCTAGCGCAGTTCAGTGTAACTGCATAGGTGTGCAGCGTAGTGTCTGCCGTCACCGCATGGTAGTGGAGCTCATGTACAGACTACTACATCTATATAATGTCTTTTTTACCAAAAGTTGTATAGCTGACTTTCATGTACACAGGAGTACAAAATCCCCATGCCATCACCTCTGCCAATTTGGATTTCCACCACTGTGTATAACTTACAGCGTCACCAAAGGCCAGTTGCTGTCATACGATGTCTATGTGGTGTGGATGGTTAACAATCCCTTGGGTCGGTAAAAGTGTAGGCTCGGGCTCTCTATCGACAAACTGTCTAATGGTGAAAACAAGTCTATTCAGACTTATCCATGATAGGCAGTATAAATCTTCAAGAAAGAAAGAAACAACACAATTCTAGTACAACTACATCCTGGAGATCTACCTACCCATGGGACATCGCCCCAAGACAATTACCCCCAATTAAAATCTTTTTTTTTACAATGCCTCTAGAGCACATGGATTTTTATCATCAGCTATTGGACGTCAAACATATGGTCATTCTGACATGTTTCTTTGGAGGAAACCTGCTGCTGCCACATAGGCTACTCATTCCGATAAGCAGCAAGGGTTCTTTTATATGCACTTTCCCCCAGACCGGCCACAAATACCACAGCCTTCGATGAACAAGTAGTGGACCACTGTTTGCAGACAATTACCCCATGCACAACTAACCCCTATTCCATATACTCTTAGACAATTAGCCCCACATCAATTAGGGTTTAATTGCGGAAAATTACTATTTCGATGTGAAATAAAATAACAAGATGCTTCATTCAAGTTCATACCGACCCACCCACGGGGAGGCTAATGACTAACATGCGTAAAGATACTAAGATAGATATACATAAAGTAAACAATACCCACAGAGGATTTGGCCCAAATCCAACAACCGGAAACGGAAATAGCCCCCTATGGGCGCCGCCATTGTAAACTCCTGTCCGAGAAATCAAAATCCAGCAAACGGAAACGGAAATAGATCGTCAAACTTTGGTCCGCAGCAAGCAGGATGGACGACAGCAATTGGTCTAATGCCTTAATGATGCGCCGCCGCAGAGTAGCACAAGCCAAGTTGCGGAACAACTACACTGGTCCCTCGCTACAGACCTTCCATATATGGTGCGATGACGTCACTGGGACCAGTGTACCCGTTCCTCCGCACTACTCTGCAGTGCAGGTGCAGCGATTGCTTAATAATATATCAAAACAAATGCCCCCGTGCCATAGAATTTGCCGATATGCGCAGTTCAAATCTTAGATTTTATTAAAAATTAAAGAAATAAAGAACAATTTGGCATAAACATGGAGTTTATTCCGCGGAAACAACTACGCACTATCACAAACGAGACTCGGGTCACCCGAGTTGCTAGAATTTCAAATCGAACACCGCGAGTGGAGTAAAAAAATAAAATACTTTGCTGTAGTTATATCGGGGGGGTCGGTCCTAAGCATTGCTTATTCATATTACTTATTTTAAAATACAAATATTTCAGCATGAAATAGCCTCACGCAGCGCAAACATCAAAGGGAAACGAGGTTAAGCAGAGCTTATCAACTACGTTTTAGATTTTCAGTGAAGAAATGAAGTGTTCCAGTCACATTATTTATTCATATCTATGTGATTTATATGTCTACCTATTTACATCTAAACTAGGTTTTATACCAACTTCGTCTAGGTCCCATAGGTATGGAATGCCATTTCTTGTTTTATTCAGTATTTTGACATATTATTAAATCGAATTAATGATATCATCAAATATTTGATATAATCAAATACTTAATGATATCATCAAATATTTAATGATATCATTAATTCGATTTGATTATATCATTAAGTATTTAATGATATCATTAAATCGATTTAATCATATCATGAAACTCATTTGAACAGGGTACTTGTTATTCTATTTAATCATATGATGAAATACAATTTAACATATCATCAAATGTATTTTAACATATCATTAAATCAATTTAACAATATGATTAAATATAGTACATTTAGACATGTTTAACTGTATTTGGTCATATAAAATCCGTTTGATTATATGTTAAAATACACACATATTTTATCGTATCATTAAATGGATTTGATGATATCTTAAAATCGATTTGATGATATGTTTAAATAGGACTTAGTTCACCCCTAGATAATGAATGCTCCCTGGAGGTCGGATGCATTTGATGATATCATCAAATGACACCACCTTGTGTCTTATGTGCAGTTTGGACAGTTTCCGCTAGTCGGCTCCATCTCCAGGGTTAAGCTAGGGACAGACAGGATGCGTGCATCACCCCCCCTCCCTTCCCGTCCCTCTCTCCCCCTCCCTCTCCCCGCCTCTCCCCTTCTCCCCCTCCTCCCTCGCTCCCTCCCTCTCCCCCCTCTCCCTCTCTCCCTCCCTCTCCCTGAATGCTCCCTGGACTTGGGATGCATTTGATGATATCAAGAAATGCCGTTCCATACATAGGTGGCATACAACCGGGGATGCATTGTATATCTGTTTTATGATTATGGGAGGGGGCCATAATTATCCGGGGGGTAAATCATACAGGGGTTAGTTGCCCAGATGTAGATATCTAGGGAAGATATCTAGGGTTTGGGGTTTGGGATGGGGGTTAGGATGGGGGTTGGGATGGGGGTTGGGGAGGGGGGTAGAAGTCCAGGAGGTAATTGTCTGGGGGGGGGGGTAGTTGTTCTAGAACTGTGACAATATACTCCTAGGCATGTGAATGTCAAATATAAAACCTCTACTTGTACCCTTAGCTATATAGACAAAAATATAAAAATGTATAATCTAAGTTAATACAGAGAGCATGATCTACTTGTATAATATCCTAATGAAGTATAAGCTGACCGTAACCAGCAATATCAACTTCAAATCCACTGGGATTACCGATGTCGGCTATAAAACTTCAACATGGTTGCATATCAGCGGAGTTTCCTGACAAAAACTTATGCTGAGAATAATGTGTTTTTTCTTTCTGGTGTTTCTAGTTTGTTTATATTATGAAACCAAGCTTAAATAGATTTTTTTTTAAAAGACCCCGCCAAGTAGCCACGACGACATGAATTGATGTATCTTGAACAGAACGAGCGATTTTGGCTGTCAGTTTCCATTACTTCCGTCCAACATGGATGTGTAAGCAACAACAACAAAAACACGTGATCTGTGACGTCACACATGCAAATATTCACTAGATTCAAGGCATAAATAAAGGCGACCATTTTCGTTGGTAACATGACAAAAGTCAGCTCTGTAGTGTTAAAATTGCATAGTCCGATGGTTTTGAATTTCTAATATTTTTCTGAGATAAAGATATTAAATTGATTGGTATAATTTACCTTACTTTAGTTTGAAGTAACTTTTATTTTAAATGACAACTTTATTTTAGATAATTGAAGTGCAAACACACAACTAATTTAGGCAAGAATGCCAAACTCTGACACCAAAGGCTTATGGAATAACATCATGTTCTATTAAATTGACCCTATATGCCCTTCTAGGTGGCAACAAATGCTTAATAAGCTGACACCCAATACATTCACCTCCCCCTGAATGTATTGGATGTCAGTCCCCGCTGACACTCAAACACATTTGACTAAGTTGCGTTGATTTTTTGGCCCTGCGCCAACAATTCTACACTGCAGACAGTATGCATGACCTTTTGACTAAAGTGAAACAAGAAAACATTTTAGCCTTTTTGAGCGCAGCTGGACTGTACCACCTCATATAGTTTACTAAATAAATTCTATCAATTATTAATAAAACTTTTCTTTTTTTCTATGGGATTTTGTTTCCCTTGACCACAAATATATGATTGTGAGCTTTCTAATTTAATGAGTGTCTATTGGCACATAATTGATTGTCTGCTTTTACATGTAAAAGCGATGGTTTGAACAAAAAACAAAAATTTCTCACCGTGAATGTGGCCTATGTTGCCGAAACGGCGTAAAGCAACCACCAATCAATCAATCAATCAATCTTTATAAGTGCATCAGTATCTAGGTTAGATATGTAGATTCAAATCTAGGTGAGTGTTTGGGTTTTGAAAATTAGACCATGCAACTCTAAGCCTCCTTAGGTATATGCGATATGCAGCTTGGATTTGAGGGCGGTTGGTTTGTACCTTTTCCCCCTATTTATTAACGAAAATATATCAGAATAATCATTATAACATACTCTATTTTACTTCAGAATTAAAGCTGCATAGTCCGATGAAATATCAAATTTTCAAAACCAAACCAATTATCTAGATTTGATTTGACATATCTAACTTAGATACTGATGCACTTATTAAGCATTTGTTTCTGTGTAGAAGGCAATACTCTGTCAATTTAACAGAACCTGTTACTGCAGAAGTCTATGGTGTAGGAGTTTTGGAAAGCTTACCAAAACTAATTTTACATCTTTACACTCAAAATATCTCAAAGGTTTACCATTTAAAATAAAAGTAACTTTGAACTAATGTAAAGTAGATACTATTTTACTAGTAATCGATATAATATATTAATCTCAGAAAAAATACAGAAATTCAAAACCATCGGACTATGCAACTTTAATATTCATGATAATTTAAATGAAAAGATGCACAACCTGTGTGTGTATATCAGTTGAAACCCAAATGTTTAATTAATTGATCGATTAATTGGTCATTGTATAATTGGGTCACACCACCGTCTGTCAAAACAAGCTAACTTTGATGTTTCTATCGGGCAAACCCCCAAATAAATGGTCAATAATACACAATTATTTAAATTTGGCATCTAAGATCAATTCCAAATTTAAATAGAGTGTTTCGACTTTGAAAATATTATGCTTTCATTGGATTATGCAAGTTTAACATTTCTATTCAATCCTTGGAAGACTAGTATTGCAATCAGTGGCTTACCTTTGAAAGCAGGACAGATTCTCTTCCAAACTGATATACATCCACAGCGCTGGTATTGACCGAGGGCGAGTTCCATGTAGAAGAGGGGCAGGCCGCCGAATATCAACATGATCATGTAGGGGAGCAGGAAGGCACCTGGAAACAGCAAGGTAGAGCAGTCAGGAACACACCAGGGCTGCGTTCAAGGTACGCTTCGGAGAAATTCTGGACATCGTGCTAGTCTGAACGATTTGAGCAGTTGAGTCCCTCGAAAATGGCAGCCTCCATAGGGGGCAGCCATTTGCAATTGAAAAGAGCAGCTCTGATCGGCTGAAACCACTGAATTCATCGGCCATTTCCGAGGCGCTTTTTGCCTCCTATTCGAAAAGTGAGACGTCTTCGGGGCAACTCCGAGGCGCATTCTGAATGCATATAGGCCAAAAGGACGGCTCGGAGCCACCTCAGAGTCGATTCTGAGGTGTACCCTGAACGTGGCCCAGGGCAATAAGAGACCAGAGAACATACACTGTGATAATGTAGGGAAGCGGGAAGGTACATGGAAACAGGAAGGTAGGGTAGTGAGGAATACAGCAGGAAGGTAGGACAATAAAGAACACAGCAGCGCAATAAGAAACCAGAGAACATACACTATGATAATGTAGGGAAGCGGGAAGGTACCTGGAAACAGGAAGGTAGGGTAGTGAGGAACACAGCAGGAAGGTAGGACAATAAGGAACACAGCAGCGCAATAACAAACCACAATACATTCAAAAAGATCAAGTAAGGAAGCAAGAAGGCACACGGAAACAGGAAGGTAGGGTAGTCAGGAACATATGAGGGCCACACGGAACCACATAATATCAAATACCTGGGAACAGGAAGTGAGGGTAGTCAGGAAGACAGAAGGGCAATAAGGGATCACAGAACATGGAATGTGATCATGCAGGTAACAGGACCTAAGAGAATATAGAATATGGTCAAGTAAGGAAAATAGGAGAGAAATAAGGGACCAGAGAACACTTATTGTTTCGATACACATCTGTATTTTGCTCAGCAAACAGATACCTGATGAGATCACTATTATTTGTATTGTTGTTGTGTTTTGTTGTTGTGTTTTGTTGTTGTGTTTTGTTGTTGTGTGTTGTTGTTGTGTTTTGTTGTTGTGTGTTGTTGTTGTGTTTTGTTGTTGTGTTTTGTTGTTGTGTTTTGTTGTTGTGTTTTGTTGTTGTGTTTTGTTGTAGTGTTTTGTTGTTGTGTTTTGTTGTTGTGTTTTGTTGTTGTGTTTTGTTGTTGTGTTTTGTTGTTGTGTTTTGTTGTTGTGTTTTGTTGTAGTGTTTTGTTGTAGTGTTTTGTTGTAGTGTGTTTTGTTGTCGTGTTTTGTTGTTGTTTTGTTGTTGTTGTTTTGTTGTTGTTTTGTTGTTGTGTTTTGTTGTTGTGCTTTGTTGTTGTGTGTTGTTGTGTTTTGTTGTTGTGTTTTGGTGTTGTGTTTTGTTTTTGTGTTTTGTTTTTGTGTTTTGTTTTTGTGTTCTGTTGTTGTGTTTTGTTGTTGTGGTTTGTTGTTGTGTTTTGTTGTGTTTTTGTTGTGTTTTTGTTGTGTTTTTGTTGTGTGTTGTTGTGTGTTGTTGTGTGTTGTTGTGTGTTGTTGAGTGTTGTTGAGTGTTGTTGAGTGTTGTTGAGTGTTGTTGAGTGTTGTTGAGTGTTGTTGAGTGTTGTTGAGTGTTGTTGAGTGTTGTTGAGTGTTGTTGGGTGTTGTGGGGTATTGTTGTGTGTTGTTGTGTGTTGTTATGTGTTGTTGAGTGTTGTTGGTGTTGTTGTGTGTTGTTGGGTGTTGTTGTGTGTTGTTGTGTGTTGTTGTGTGTTGTTGTGTGTTGTTTTGTGTTTGTTGTGTGTTGTTGTGTGTTGTTTGTGTGTTGTTGTGTGTTGTTGTGTGTTGTTGTGTGTTGTTGTGTGTTGTTGTGTTTTTGTTGTGTGTTGTTGTGTGTTGTTGTGTGTTGTTGTGTGTTGTTGTGTGTTGTTTGTGTTGTTGTTGTTGTGTTGTTGTGTGTTGTTGTGTGTTGTTGTGTGTTTGTTGTGTGTTGTTGTGTGTTGTTGTGTGTTGGTGTGTGTTGTTGCGTGTTGTTGTGTGTTGTTGTGTGTTGTTGTGTGTTGTTGTGTGTTGTTGTGTGTTGTTGTGTGTTGTTGTGTGTTGTTGTGTGTTGTTGTGTGGTTGTTGTGTGTTGTTGTGTGTTGTTGTGTGTTGTTGTGTGTTGTTGTGTGTTGTTGTGTGTTGTTGTGTGTTGTTGTGTGTTGTTGTGTGTTGTTGTGTGTTGTTGTGTGTTGTTGTGTGTTGTTGTGTGTTGTTGTTGTGTGTTGTTGTGTGTTGTTGTGTGTTGTTGTGTGTTGTCGTGCGTTGTCGTGCGTTGTCGTGCGTTGTCGTGCGTTGTTGTGCGTTGTCGTGTGTTGTCGTGTGTTGTCGTGTGTTGTCGTGTGTGTTGTTGTGTGTTGTTGTGTGTTGTTGTTGTGTGCTGTTGTTGTGTGCTGTTGTTGTGTGTTGTTGTGTGTTGTTGTCGTGTGCTGGTGTTGAGTGATGTTGTTGTATGTTGTTGTGTTTTGTTGTTGTGTTTTGTTGTTGTGTTTTGTTGTTGTGTGTTGTTGTTATATTCGCCCTGTCCTGATATGACCTTAGATGTTGCTAGGACGTAAAAGAACAACAAACAAACAAACTGTTATATTCGTTGATTAAAATTGCACTGTCCGATAGATTTGAATTTCTGATATTTAGAATCTTACATCGATATTTAGAATCTTACATCGATATTTAGAATCTATATTACTTATTTTGAAGGGACCTTTACTATAAATTGTTAACCTTGGAGATATTTGAAGTGCAAACATCGAAAGGTAATTGTTGGAATGTCAAAAGTCTGACACCATAGGGTTCAGCAGTAAAATGTTCCATTAAGTTAACTTAGTGTTCACTTCTATTCAGTAAGAAATGCTTAATACGTGCACCAATGTCAAAGTTAGATATGTAGAATCAAATCTAGATAACTGTTTTGGTTTCGGAAATTTGAGGCTTTCATTGGATTGGTCGTAATGCTCGCATTGCGGTTGATGCGAGGCGAGGGAGGACCCCCCCCCCCCCTTCTCTCTCCTCCAGCCGTTGGCTATTACCTAACCACCCCGGCTCCATCCCCTTATAGCCGCCCCCAACCCCGCCTCAGGCCACTCGCCCTCCTGCCTCCAGACACTCCGCTCCTCCATACACTTTTTTCTTTGGCACTCTCACCACGCCACATCATGCCCAACGGACGAGGCCGGGGGAGGCGCGCCGCCCGCAGGGAGGCGCTGCGCATATCTGAGGCCGGGTCGACACACTCATCCGCGCCCTCCTCGCCCCCTCAGGCCGCCGCGCTCCCGAGGGTCGCCCCCAGCGATCCCCCCTCGGAGTGGGGGCGTACCATGCAGGCCACTCTCCTTGACACAGTGGCGGCCCTGGAGCGTATGTCGGCGAGACTCGACATCATCGACGCTCGGGACGAGCGCTGAGCCGCGCCTCAGCAGACCCCGATCGCCGCGCCGCCTCAGACGCCGCCTCAGCAGACCTACCCCGCCCGGGCCCCCCGCCACATCGTAGGGGGGGCACACCCGCCTCCACCGCCCCTGCCGGCGGCTCTGGGGGCCATCCACCCCGACTACCAGCGCTTCACCAGGGGGGGGCCTCCGCCACTCAACCATCGGAGGCCCCGCCTCCCCTGCACTACCGTGATGCCCACGCCCACTCGTCCACCTCCGCAGCCGACGCAGTACGGGGGATACTCGACTCGGCCGACACTCACAACGCCGGCCGACGCAAAGGTATTTCCCCCCATTACATCTTCCCCTGTGATCTAATAGAACGGGGGGCGGAGAGGAAGGTGGTGAAGCGAGGGGAGGCGACCAAGGATGAGTATACCCTCGCCCTTCGCATGCTGGAGGCCCACCCCGCCTTCCCCGCCCACTCCCTTCCCGGACTCAGCCACCACGCCCTCACCATCCACCGGGACAATCTCGTTCACCCCTGGGCTACCGTCCACCGTTATTCGGAGACGGTATTCACGTGGATCGCGGACGGAAGGCTCCCAGACGGCTGGCACGACCCCGCGGCCATCAACATGGTCCGCATGGAGGCCCTCACCACGCCCACCACTGCCCTGCCCGCCCCCGCCCGCTCCTCCGACCCTGCCCGCCCCGCCCCCAGACCCCAGGCACGCCCCCAGACCGACACTAGGATTCCCTACATCCGAGAATCCCACGGCGCCCCCTGCCACTCATGGAACCGTGGCCCAGCCTCCTGTGACCCCCCCCCTCCTCTCCCCCGCCCGCCCCCTCGCCGCACCGCCGCCCCCCCACACCCTCCCCTGGCGACACAGCCTACCTCACACATCTCCCCGGCCTCCCCCCTGAGGCCGACCGCCCCAGCCCTCCCCCCGCCCCCCCCCCCACGACGACCCTCAGCGAGCACATCTCCGACGTCGTTGACCCCCACATCCAAGACACCCTCCCCGCCGCCCCCTCCTGCGGCCCCTCCCCTCACCAATACCGCCCCACCCTCCTAGCCATCTGGCCCCACGCATCTGGCGAAGCATGGGCCCGCTACCCCACCTTTACCCGCGCATACGCCGCACTCAGGGAAGCGGGCCTCCCTAACTTTTTGGCCGCCCGCATCCCCCTTCCCTCTGGCCTCCACATCCCCGCATGGCGTGACCGCCTCCGCGATTACCCCGACACCGCCCTACTCGACCTCATTGAGTTCGGGTTCCCCGCCAACTTCTCCGCCTCATCACCCCCCCGCCCGACCTACACCAACCACTGTGAGCCCCCCGAGCACGCCCCCCACATAGAGAGCTTCATAAAAACGGAGCTCGCCCTCGGCGCCCTCGCGGGCCCCTTCACCATCCCTCCTTTCACACCATGGACTCAGGTCTCCCCTATGATGACCCGCCCCAAATCCGACCCGGGCAAGAGGCGGGTCATCGTCGACCTCTCCTTTCCCCCCGGCGCCAGCATCAATGCCGGCATCCCTCGCCGGGAATACCTCGGGAAACCCCACTCATATACCCTCCCCTCAGTCGCTGACCTCGGCCGCCGCCTCACGGGAGAGGGCCCTGGCGCTTACCTATGGTCCGCCGACATCTCCCGGGCTTACCGGCAACTCCGCGCCGACCCCCTGGCCTGCCCCCTGTATGGCATCACCCTTGGTGAAAAAGTTTACATTGACCTCGCCCTCCCCTTTGGCTGCCGCTCCTCGGGCGCGGCCTGCGTCTGCGTGACGGCAGCCGTCGCCTGGATTATGAGGCGCGACGGCTTTCACATACTCGTCTACGTCGATGACTTTGTCGGCTGCGAGGCCTCCTACCTCAAGGCTTGTCAGGCCTTTGACGCTTTCCTCGCCCTCGCCGCCGCCCTCGGGCTCGACGTGGCGCCTGGGAAGTGTCACCCCCCCCGCTGTCCGCCTCACCTGGCTGGGGTTCGCCCTCGACAGCGAGGGGATGACGGTCCGCATCGCCCCCGACAAAGTCGACGACCTCGTCCTCTCCTGCGAGGCCCGCCTCACCTGCCCCACCATAACTCGACGTGAGCTCCAGAGCCTCCTCGGGCGCTTGAACCACGTCGGCAGTTGCGTCCTCCCCGCCCGGAGGTTCATGAGTCGCCTCCTCGGGGCGCTCCGCGGCTGCTTCGGCTGCGCCTCGCTCACCCTCGACGACGACGCCCTCCGGGACCTGAGGTGGTTCGCCCTCTACGGCCGGGCCTCCAACGGCCTCTACCTCCTCCGCGCCCCAGCAGGGCGCACCTACGTCATAGAGTGCGACTCCTGCCTCACGGGCGGGGGCGCCTTCTCTGCCACGCACTGCTACGCCCGAGGGTACACCTCGGACTTCCGGGCGCGGTTCCCCGACATCCATGAGTTGGAGGCGGTCAACCTCGTCGTCGCCCTCCGCGCCCTCATGCCTGACGACGGCGCGGGGGCCACCATCGTTATCAATACCGATAACATGGCCTCCGCCGCCTCCCTCACCTCGGGCCGCGCCCGGGATGCCACCCTCGTGCCTCCAGACACACCGCTCCTCCATACACTTTTTTCCCCCACCCACCATCCCTATACACCAACTCTCCACCATAGGGTTGAGGGCTCCTCGGGCCCACCTCCCGGGCCCAATTACTAACATTATCCTGACATTGACACTTTATATACCATGACCATTATACTTTATATCTCTCTTACTCCTTTGATTACCATTATCCAACTGACATTAGACACTGTTATCATGACATGCCTCATGCATTATACTTTACTTACCTCATTACATTGAGGCCGCATGTATTCATTCACATATCTAATTATTCATGCTTGATTAATGTACTATCCATGAATATTCTGGCACTTCTGAATAAAGTGCCCCTTTATCCACTCACGCCTCCTCGTCCTTCCTTGCCGCGCATCATGCCTCAATTAACCAGGGATAATCTCAATCACAAACAACTGGTATTCCTCATTCCATTATTTCTTCCTTATCCTAGTAATGCAGAGTGCCAGGCTTAGTAGCACCAAACATTCATTTCTAAGTCATTGGGTTGAGTGTGGGCCTCGCGTGCAGAAGGGCGGGAGTTCAGTTCCTGGTCGAGTCAAATCAATGACTTATTAAAAGTATCCTTGTCGCTTCCGGGCCTGGCACACAGCATTAATATGATAGGGCAAGGACTGGTTAGCTCAATGTCAGGATAATGTGACTGAGTGGGATATCGGATCATGGTGCCGGTGGCCTGATATCCCAGTTGGGCAGCACTATGAAGTCACCATGAGTGTGCACTGATACAAGTCGGTACCCGTCCTGCTATGTCTGTAGGTATTTCCAGGACGTAAAACTCCAACAACCTATCAAATCTGCCACATGGGACGCAGGCGCTCAACTCACTCACCCCCCCCCCTCACCCCCCAACCACCCACCCCCCTCCCCGGGGTGTGACTCTTTGTTTTAGTTGTATATTTGTTAGACTGCCTAAGCTGCAGTGAGCTTTCAAAAGCTCAACTCTTTGCATTTGTATGAGGGGAAAGTGACAGTAGGGATGAGCACACACATCTCGCAACTGTTAAAATGAGAATGAGGATGGTGAATTATGACTGATGGTGGCGGGACACCACTCGTAGTACTGTATCCGATCTGCACACCTCTATCCGAGCATAATAGAGCACACATACAAAAAGGTTGACTATGCCGCCAAGTTGCCTTCTCATTTGCTATCCGGACCGCACTCTGTCACACCTCTTTCTATCTCCTCTCCGCTGGCCTTGCTCCTCCTTGATATGTCTGAAAAGTGTTCCAGGATGGGGAGCCTACTGGCATTTCACTTTCTACTCTTACTCTGTCTGTGTCTATGGCTCGCTGGTTGGTCACCATAGAGCAAATAGACACGGTCCTTTGACTCTACTCTCCTCATTTCTCTTTCCTATACTCTACCCTTTTTTTTTCTCCCAGGCATATTCCTTCCCCTGACCAGGGGAGTTGTGTGTTTGGGTGGGGCCCTGTACCTTTACGTTTTCTCTTGCTTTGTTCTCATTGCTGGAACTACCGCTGCACCCATCTTTACCCGTCCTTCCTCGAAACCCTTGCTGCTGTCAACTGGATACAAGTGCCCAACTACCGCTCAACTACGGCCAGACCGAAGAGATTTGGGGTCGCCTCCACGCTTCGCTGTTACAACATTGTAAAGATGTCCCCAGCTTCTACAACACTCCCTACTGAAGATTAATTTTCAACCAAAGATTGGGCCGATTTATCGGAGCCTCTCTATAAATGTTGCAATTCTGCAACCAGTAACCATTGTAAGGTAACAGACCACCCCAAAAGTAAGCCCAGTTGCCTAAAGAGATTTAAAGCATAGTTCACCGAATAATGCATCATGTGACAATCATAGGACACGCTTGGCAGAAACTTATTTTAAGTCAAATTAATATACTCTATAATAAAAAAGAGAGGTAGACGCGCTTCTTTTTTAGAATACAAAATTCAAGCAAATTTCAGACTGAATGAATTGAGCTCCGGGTGAACACTTTGGCAGATCGTGGGATTCACATCCCCGGGTTCGAAACCTGGTCAATTTAAACCGATGACCTGGAAATTGATACTTGTTGCTACCTAGCCTGGTCTTCCTCATTATTAGGATATGTAAGAAGCAGCGAATTGAGAAATATATCTGTGGATATATATGGCTATATATGGCTATATATGGCTATATATGGATATATATGGATATATATGGATATATATATATGGATATATATGGATATATATGGATATATATGGATATATATGGATATATATGGACATATTATGGATATATATGGATATATACAATTTATATATATATAATGGATATATATGGATATATATGGATATATACAATGTATATATATAATTGATATATATATGTGGATATATACATGGATATATATGGATATATGTATGGATATTTATAAATATATATGTGTATATATCTCGCCGTGAATATGGCCTATGCTGCCGACACGGCGTAAGGCAACCACCAATCAATCAATCATGTATATATATATATATGGATAGATATGGATATATATATGGATATTTATATGGATATATATGGATATATCCATATATATGGCTATATATGGGTACATATATGTGTATTCATATCTGTGAAGTTCTGCATCTGGTTACAATAATCGAGAAATAGTTCCTATGTTTGGGAAGTGTTTAACAACTGGCTGAGAAAAGCTCTCCTAGACCTCATCTTACACATTTTTCCCTGTGGGCAAGTTCAGCGAAAGACCAGGGGAAAGATGATACACCTTAATATTTCTTTCGAGTGACAGTTCCATGGAACAGTCTCCCAAACCAAGTGGTTGAAGCACCAATGGTAGAAGGATTTGAGAGAAGGCTGGATAGATATTGGAGAGGACGCCCACAATTATATGACTTCAGGGCTCCATCCACCTGCCTATATGTGCTAGAAAATAGTTCTTTTTTACCATAACGAGCTGGCATTAGAGGCCCAATAGGGCCTATATCAGCCAGAAGAGGATCTGTCAGTTAATCTGCAAGTTAATCTTCTGGTAGTTTCACTCATTTGAGAATGCAAATGGAGCAGGTGCACAGTGATAGTTTTACTCATTTGATTGGTGAAAAATAATATAGTCACCCTGAGAGAAATGAACTCTATCAGTTACACCTGCATTTGTATACATATATATAAACTACTGCCTCTGCACATATATACAGTCAGTTCTGGTTAATCCGATACTGGTTAATCCGACAATTTTGCTTACGGACACAATTTCAGGTATAACGGATTTCCCAAATGTTAATCAATGCTAATTACTCTGGTTAATCCGACACTTGCTTTCCGACACTGACACTGCTTTTTCTTTTCACAAACATGCCTATAGCTCTGGTTAATCCAACACTTGAAATCCATAAGACATGAATTAGCACTAATATCCCAGATTTAGACCTTCTTTCAGTGGCAATTCTCACACTTAATACTGTGAATGATTGATATGTATGTTGATCTGTAATAAATGTAGACATGTTACTTAGGTGTCATAATTATGTTAATGAAAATTGCATATATGATTCAGTCACACATAGGCCTATATAGGCTTATAAAAATGAGACAAATGACCACGAAATAGTCTAAATTGGTTAATCCGACAATTTGCTATCCGACATTATTTGGCATGTGACAGAATGTGTCGGATTAACCAGAGCTAACTGTACTGCTTACATATACATACTAACATATATAAATAAGTATTTGTTCTTTTTATACTATATATATATGCTTACACTACCCACGCCTACCTATCGATGTGGTTACTTGCCTGAGAGGTCAGTGCAGACTACTGCATACATATAAATGTATTATACAGTAGAAATCTTCACTATATAATAGAAAGAAAATAAATACAATATCCAGGTCCACGATCCCATTTTTCAAATTCTGAAATTCTGAAAAGCTCTGAAAGCTGAAGTTTCCCCCTCCCTACAGCATGTAAATAAACAGTGATACTATTTGCTTTTAAATATGCCACTTATTGTGAATATTCAAATGTTTCTTTGGAGAACTTTTAATGTTTTTGATAACAGCGCATGTGAAGTTTAATTTGTCGAAGTTTTAACGTCTTTGCTGGAAATAAAATGTACTGGCATATTTAATTTATGGTAACTACTTATACCAGTATTTCATTTATGAGAATATTACTCTATAAATAAATTGTAATGGTATTTGTGTTCTTTATTTATTCCACTTAGTCTGAGCATTCATATCCTTTTACTCTACTAATCAAGTTTAATTGTCTTGAATGAGCGATTTGCTCATTCGGTGTCAATGCTGGACACGGTGGGCTCGAGGCCGAAACGTTCCCCCCCCCCCCCTGACACTGCCGCGGTGGGGGTTAGTGGGGCGTGGTTGGGGGGGGGGGGCCAAAGCGTGACAGGGTTTCAACCCCCCCACCGCTGGGGAGGGGGGGGCCTCTTCTTCCCTTCCAGCCAATCACCAACCCCCTCCAGGGGACTCCCCCGTTCCCTCCCAGCCAATCACGGCGCAGCACTATCCTGGCATCTCCCAGCGCCATCAAAGCAGGTCAGTCCTCTTCAAACTCTCGCACTGACCAGTTGATTGCTCCCAAAACAATCAACAAAACCTAAAAACAATCAAGCATTTAAAAATATAAAATAAAAATACCAACCACTAAGCAACTGACACCCGCACAATTGACAGATCACACCTACTTAAATTTCACATTTCTTAAATTTACCCTCTACAATTATCTCATATGTTAATCATTAACTATTGCTCATATTGTACATTTATTTACTTGTTTCTCATTTTGTTACATCGTTCACATGTCTCATATGACCTCATTACATTTCATTTCCCCAATATATCGGGGCCTTCGCTCATTTGCTTCTTGCCCAACAATGCACAGTCAATGTACATGCTGCCGGGTGGGAGGCGCCCAAAGAAAAGCCTTGATTAACCGACTCCTGCACATTAGTCAGCTGTGTCCATGAGCAATGGCTGACTACATTATTCTGAAATGCGAAAAATGTTGAATTCCAAAATACAATGATTTTGGATAAGAGATTGTAGGCCTATACCTGTAATAATTATTGTACATATGAAAGTGAACATCAATATACATATGGATATGGATATATATATATATATATATATATATATATATGAAGAGTTCGAGCGCAAAACCCCATAAACGCCAATGCCAAAAGTGAGGTAAACATTGGAATGAAACCTCTAAAAAGTTAGTTTTCTTTTTATTTTCCTACTTTTTAGTTCATTGCTCCATAATCATATCATCACAAGAGAAGTGGAATTACTGAGAATTAATATTATTTTGAGGTAAAAATATGTTATTGTAATACAATTTTTGGATTGCTGTTTACTGGATTTTGCGCCTGAACTCTTCATACCTTGTTTCTCTTTGTAACAAAGAAGACTCTCAGGCAAATGATTCTGGCCTTGTATATGTTTGTTTGTTTGAGTGTTATGTCCTGACAACATCTAAGGTCATATCAGGATGGGCACCGACTTGTCACAGTGTGCACTCATGGTGACTTCATAGTGCTGCCCCAATAGGAGACCAGGCTGCTGGCACCATGACCTGATATCCCACTCAGTCACATCATATCACACTGAGGTAACCAGTCCTTGCCCTATCCTAATAATGCAGAGCGCCAGGCTAGGACGCGACAAGCATTAATTTTGTAAGTCATTGGCTTAACTCGACTGGGAATCGACCTCCCGATCTTCCGCACCGGAAGTCTGTTCCTGCCATATATCTGTAGCTCTATAGTTATACTTACTGGGCGGTGCAGTGTAGCAGGAAGTTATACTTTTTCATCCCTATTTTCAATGCGGTACACATGTCCGAGAGTAACTGACGACCCATGTGACTGCCCCAGGCTTACTAGTCTTAATTGCTGTGTGTGTTTTGTGGCAAACCTGTTTTACCAACTATAATATGATATGTAAATAAGAGTAGGCTAGTAATAAGACTAGAACAAATCAAATATATACATACCAAGAAAATTTAAAAAAAACTAACATAGACTACTAATTATACTAAGCAACTGTCTACCTGCTACTGTAATGCAGGCAATCAAGCACCATATCAGCTGCTACTGTGTGATAATGGGGCTGTCACACTATGACGTAACGACGTCAACGTAGGGAGAACGTGAAGAACGTTGAACTTCTCGGCGTAGTATGCAAATTTGGGCACAAGTTGAACGTGGATGCAGCGTAGTGGACGAGAGAGCAACGTCGGTAAATCGTAGTGATACCGTCGTTCGACGAGAGAGGTCAACGTAATGACGCTGACGGAACGTTATGAACGTTATTCAATCATCAGAAGAACATTACGTGACATTCGCTACATCATGATACGTTGAACGTACGTTGAATGCACGTTCTCCTGACGTTCTCCTGACGTTGTCCTGACGTTCCCATTACGCCCCGTGGGCATTTGCACTTGGTTTAATGGGGGTCAACGTAGTGGAACGTAGTTGAACGTAGTGAGGAGCGTTGGAATAACGTCCGTTTAACGTCATTGACGTTCGCTGAACGTGAACAGAACATACGGCAAACGTAAACCCTTACGTTCGACCTATGTCAAAACTTTTGAACATGTCCAAAACCTCGACGTAATTCGACGTAACACGACGTAATGTGACGTAGCTCGACGTCACTCTAACGTCATTATGACGTCATCATAACGTAATCCAACGTACATCAACGTAATGACGAAATATCACCACGTTAGGCTCACGTTGGCTCATTACGTCGTAGTGTGACAGGGGTATTAGATAACACCACCACTACAGCTGGCCAGCATTGAAAACAAGCCTTAATACTTGAGCTTATATGCTATGGACAGTATAAATAAAGCCTCAATAAAAAAATATAAAATAACGCAGTCGCCAAAACCACTAAACAAAGACTGATAAAAAAAGTTTACTTAACGAGATTCTCTCATATTTATTAACACAACCACAGGGAAATAATATGATTCTTCCGTGTTTGTGTCTGCTGGTCTCTGAGGAAGGGCTGAAGCTGTGACCCAGTGTGTAAACACGCAAGGTCGCAGCTTCAGCTTATAAGCCAGAAGATGAAGGAAATTGGTGGATACACATACACAAATTGGTATTTTATCTAGTCTAAAATATTCGCTAGAACAATTTCACTGCAATCTATTTTAGAACCAAATATATATGAAGAGTTCATGTGCAAAACCACATAAACTCCGATCCAAAAGTGGAGATAAACATTGGAATCAAACCTGCAAAAAATATAAAATAATTATATTCTTTTTTTTTTTGGTCCATTGCTCCATATTTATATGATTATATGAAAAGTAGAATTAGTGAGAATTAAAATTATTTTCAGGGACAAATCCTTTATTTAAACTACATTTTTGGATTGGCGTGTACGTTGTTTTGCGCCTGAACTTTTCATATGCAAAAACCTTGCCTGGTTTTCTCATCAGGAAGAGTGTGGTTATAGGTGCAAAGTAAATATAAAGCGTGGAGTCTATAGACCCCTTTCAATGTTTATAAACATTGTGTATGCGCGTGCAGCTGGGCTGCAGAACGAAGGCACACTGCCATTGAGTTTGCCGGTACACGCAGTGCAAAACGTTTATTTTATTCAAAATTAATAGAAATTCATAACCCTAACCATATAAATTTAATATAATCTGTTCGTTGAATATGTTTACTGTATGTGTTCCAAGTGGTTTGTTTCTAGGTGGTGTGGTTTTAGAGATATTTTACTTTTTCTGAATGAAGATTGCTCACAAACATTGACAATGCATTGAGTTTGCCAGTACGCACAGTGCAAAAAGTCTATTTTATTCAAAATTAATAGAAATGCAGAACCCTAACCTTATAAATTTTATATCTGTTTGTTGAATATGTTTTCTATATGTCTTCCAATCGATTTGTTTCTAGGTGGTGTGGTTTTAGAGATATTTCACTTTTTCTGTATGAAGATTGCTCATGACCATTGACAATGCATTGAGTTTGCCGGTATGCACAGTGCAAAGCGTCTATTTTATTAAAAATTAATAGAAATGTAGAACCCTAACCTTATAAATTTAATATAATCTATTCATTGAATATGTTTTCTATATGTGTACCAGGCGGTTTGTTTCTAGGTGGTGTGGTTTTAGAGATATTTCACTTTTCCTTTATTAAGATAATTCAAGATTGCTCACGGCTATTGACAATGCATTGAGTTCACCTTGACCTTCAGGGGTCATTGTTATGTGGTTTGGCTCTGAGTGACGTGGGGTCAGTAGTGACACACGGCTGGCTGCCATTATCATCTTATTTGGTCCGGTATTGTTCCCCGAGTTCAACCATGTTTGATGCAGAGGACACCAGAAACAATTCAATTCAATCAAGTTTATTTCAACATCTTCATTATGTCTGTTTTTTGTTGTTTTAAATCCTATCAACATCTAAGGTCATATCAGGATGGGTACCAACTTGTGACAGTGTGCACTCATGGCGACTTTATAGTGCTGTCCCACTGGGAAACCAGGCCGCTGGCACCATGACTTGGTATCCCACTCAGTCACATTATCCTGACACTGAGCCAACCAGTCATTGCCCTATCCTAATAATACTGAGCACCTGGCTAGGAAGCGACAAGTATCAATTTTAAAGTCATTGATTTGACTCGACCAGGGTTCGACCCATGACCCTACGATCTACCAGCACGGGAGACGGACGCTCTAACTAATTCGGCCATCCCGTCTGTTCACATCTTCATTATATACGGTTACAATTTCCATGAAACTTAATTACAGCGGATGAAGAAAAGGAGAATGAAAGAAGTATGTTGCTTATGATATACATTCCCCGTGGTTCTGTAGTGCTTGCGGTGAACCGTCTAAATTGTCTACGCAATTTCCTTATTTAGATTTTTCATTGGCAATGGCATACAGACTAACGTGAATTTTGGTGATGTAGTGAGGTGCACCCCCTGGGTGAAATGGGGGATGCGCAGGTTTGGTCTGAGTAGGTTGATCGCGTCAGGGAGTCTGGGTAGACTAATGGGTAGAACGCTAGCTCTGAAATAGCAGAGGTGCAGGTTCAAGTCCCTCTCTAGGCATGACATCTCCCCTCCTTAACAAACCCTCCCTATGACATTGTTGGTGTGATTTGGATTCTTTCTCTACATGCAGGGGAGAGGGACGTAGCTCAGGCAGTAGAGTGTCCACCTGTGATGGTGAGGGTCATCCAATCGATCATGCTCAGTGGACACATTTGCAATTTCAGCTATTTTATGTTCCAACCAGTGATCCACAACTGGTTCATCAAAGAATATGGTATGTGATGTCCTATCTGTGGGAAAGTGCTATAAAATACCCCTTGCTGCTTATTGGAAAGAGTAGCCTATGTGGCAGCAACGGGTTTCCTCCAAAGAAATATGTCAGAATGACCATATGTTTGACTATATGAGGTGGTACAGTCCAGCTGCCCTCAAAAAGGCTAAAATGTTTTCCTGTTTTACCTTAGTAAAAAGGTCATACATACTGTCTACATTGTAGAACTGTTGGCGCAGGGCCAACAAATCAACGGAACTTAGTAAAATGTGTTTGAGTGTCCCCCTTGAGCAGAAAAGCATGTGTAAGCCACGAGTGGCCAATATGGCAGCGGCTAAGGACCACTTGGTCCCGTCGACGTCCCGCATGAGTCTGTGGTGGCTTTCCCACAGATGGTTCAATTTCTTTAAGTTTATTAATGTTTTCATCCCACTCATGTTGCCATTTGGATTTGATGTGGGTGGCTATTAGTGGTTTCAGATCAGAGTGAGGGATCAAACATGGTTCAAGATCACAGTTCAGGGCCTTCTTAGCAGCCCGATCAGCTCGTTCATTTCCTTGTATGCCGGCATGGCCAGGCACCCAGCACAGGTGGATGTCATACCCATCCGTTGTCAGTTGGTTCATTTTATAAATGACTGTTGCTAGAATACGGTGATTCGTTTCAGTCCAGCAACAGACAGGAGGCAAGAGAACGAATCACTGTATATAACATAGTTAGTGTGGTTGGTTACCTCGATACACTCCAACACGAGAAGGAGTGCTCGGGCTTCTGCAGTGAAAATCGAGCTCTGATCGGGCAAACGTACACCAAATTTTTCCTGCCGGCAGACTGCCGCAGCAGCTACCCGGCTTTGGTCTTTCGAACCATCAGTGTGTATGGAGAGGTGGTCTGCAAACTGGCCTTGAATCTCTTCATGCAGTCCTTGGTACTCGAGTGGATGTGTCCCAGACTTCCTCAGTTCCGTGAGTCGGAGGATAACCGATGGCTTTCTCAACGACCATGGGGGATGTTCTGGGACTTTGGCATCCTCCAACACATCCAAATCCACGCCCAAGGCCTCCAAATGAGGTTTCATTTGGAGCCTCAGTGACCGGAGGTAATTCGGCCTGGCTTCATACCTGGATTCGTCATGTTGCTCGAATAGACAATTGTGTGCAGGATTCAATGCATTAGTTTTTATCTTGACTACATATTGCATGGCCAGTTTGATTCTCCTGTTGTTAAGTGATGGTTAATTGGCTTTGGCGTAAAGGCTCTGAACCGGTGAGGTGCGGAAGGCCCAAAGGGCCAGGCGCAGTCCCTGGTGGTGGATCGTGTCTAGCAGCCCAATATATGATTTCCTTGCGGAACCGTATACTATGCTGCCGTAATCCACTTGTGACCGAACCAAGGTTCTTGTACACGGAGAGCAGAACATCTCTGTCCGCTCCCCACTCTAAGCTGGACAGCACCCTCAGAATATCTAGCCCTTTCAGGCATCTTTTTTTCAGGTACTTTATATGTGGCACAAAAGACAGTTTTGCATTGAGAATGAGGCCCAGAAATTTGGTTTTCTCAGCGACTTTAATGGGATCCCCATCCAGGGTCAGCTCTGGTTCCGCATGCATTCTAAACAGCAGGCAGAAGTGCATGCAGACTGTTTTGGTCTTGGAAAATTTGAAACCGTTCAGAACTGACCATCGATGGATCCCATTTATGCTTGGTTGTAGCTGTCTCTCTATGACATTCATGTTAGCACCGCTGTAATATAAGACAAAGTCCATGTTTATGCACTCTAAATGAACTACCTGGATATTTGTAACTGCAGGTATGAGACTTACAATTCCGCGGGAACAAGTCTAGTGAGGTGCCCTGACCTCCCCACGTTAAATGCCAATAACACAGGTCGGTGTGGGGTTATTGATTGCAACAGAAGAGCCTAGATAGCCTAATGGTTAGGATGCTAGCCCTGGAAATACAGAAGTGTGGGTTCGAGTCCCACCTAATGCTTGGTTTTTCCCTTTGTTAGCCTTTAGCACCCTCCACCACTGATGACAGTAATAACGAATAGTTTTCTTTTGGGTCAAAAGAGCCACTCATTTATTGACCTATCGAATGTCTACTATATCAGTGCGTTGCATAAGGAGATGCGACTGTGGTATCGTCTATGGGTATTCTGAGTCCGGCTGGTTCCTCAGCAAGGACAAAAGCTGCAACCCAGCACACAAGGTCACAGCGTCAGCTTACAGACAGGAAGTTAGGGTTGGTGTCCCTCCCAGTCGTATTCCTCATTATAGACCGTACACTTTAATTTGTTTTGTGCCTATAATGACATGCCTCCTGAATACTAAACTTTGTAGGATTCTTTCCATACTCAGTGAGTAGTTGGTGATGCTTGGTGAGTAGTTAGTAATGCTAGGTGAGTAGTTAGTGATGCTCCGTGAGTGGTTAGTGATGCTCAGTGAGTGGTTATTGATGCTCACTGAGTGGTTAGTGATGTTTGGTGAGTGGTTAATGATGCTACGTGAGTAGTTAGTGTTGCTTGGTTAGTGGTTAGTGATGGTCGGTGAGTAGTTAGTGATGCTCGGTGAGTAGTTAGTAATGTTTGGTAAATGGTTAGTGATGTTCGATTGAGTGGTTAGTGATGCTTGTTGAGTGGTTAGTGATGCTCGGTGAGTAGTTAGTGTTGTTTGGGGAGTGGTTATTGATGCTCGGTGAGTGGTTAGTGATGCTCGGTGAGTGGTTAGTGATGTTCGGCGAGTAGTTAATGATGCTCAGTGAGTGTTTAGTGATTCTCGGTGAGTAGTTAGTAATGTTTGGTTAGTGATGCTGGGTGAGTGGTTAGTTATGCTGGGTGAGTGATTAGTGATACTCGGTGAATAGTTAGTGACGCTCGGTGAGTGGCTAGTGATGCTCGGTGAGTAGTTAGTGATGCTCGGTGAGTAGTTAGTGATGCTCCGTGAGTAGTTAGCGATGCTCAGCGAGTGGTTAGTGATACTCGGTGAGTAGTTAGTGATGCTCGGTGAGTAGTTAGTGATGCTCGGTGAATAACCTTAAACTCCTGAAACTCTCTCGACGCCGAAAAAGCGTCTTACGTTGCCTACAACAAACACTACAAGCCCACCACGGTCTAGCAGTCGCCGACACTGTTATCAGACCCCGTAGACTTCCTGGGTTCTTGATTCCAGCTTCTTTCCGATTGCCCAACCTCACCTCCCCTAAGGCTTCTATCCCTTCCCCCGTCCTTCTCTCTCTTCCTCGAGAGGCCATCGCTCAAGCTAAGGAGGTCTTCCCCCATATCACCACGGTCTTCACCGATGACTCTCTGAACCCTACCTCAGAGCCGGAGCAGGTATGGTCGTACCTTCCATTCACTTCACTGATTTTGTCAGAGTGTCAGACTTCGCCTCCACTCTCGACATCAAACTTTCCGCCATTCTTCTAGCACTTAACAATCTCCCTGACTTAACCTGGTTAAAGTGCCCCCAGCTCTGCCAATTTGGATTTCCACCGCTGTGTATAACTTACAGCGTCATCAAAGGTCGGTTGCTCTCATTCCATGTCTATGTGGTGTCGGAGGTTAAAAATCCCTTGGGTCGGTAAAAGTGTAGGCTCGGGCTTTCTATCGACCAGCAGTGGAATGAGGAAGACCAGTCGTCTACGACTGAAATTTCCCCTGCTTAAACAACTAACGGTAAAAAAAAACCACAAAAAAACCTGTCTCGTCACCACGGACTCCTTGAATGCAATCACAGAGATTTCTAACCCCCATACCCATCACACCATCGCAGATGACATACAAACCTCCATATCTACCATACACGATGCATCACACATCACCGCCTTCCTCTGGGTCCCTTCCCATATTGGACTCTCTTGAAATGACATGGCTGACCGAGCCGCTCTGTCCGGTGAAATACGGCAATGTACGGTTGGCATCCGGCGTGTCCGTTATGTGTTCGGTGTTGTCCAGTGGTGTCCGGTACAAGTTTTGAACATGCACAAAACTTGTACCGGATACCACCGGACTGAAGCGTACGGTTGGTGTCTGTTTTAGGTCTGTTTAGTCCATTTTGTCCGGTTCATGTCCATTACCCATCCGTTACGTCTGCAGTTTGCTTCCTGCTCACAGTCCATTGACTGTGGTGCGGGAATTCGGTCCGTCCGTTTTTGATCTGTTTTCGGCACATCCATGATCAGTCCGGTAGGTGTGCGGTAGGTGTCCAGTTGGTGTCCGGTTGGTGTCCGGTCCGTCCGTTTTAATTCGGTTTTTGCCCGTCGGTTGACCGTTGCTTGTCCGTTGTTATTCGGTGTCGTCCGTTTATCGTCCGTTTATCGTCCGTTTATTGTCCGGTGATTATTCATTAATGTACGTTCCTTGTCCGTTGAAAGCACAACATTTCGACACATTTCGATACATTTTGACACCGGACACCAACGGACTAGACAATTCTTTGTCCGGTGGTGTCCGGTACTCAGTCCGGTAAGGTCTGACAGGGCCTTTAACTAGCAGCCGCCGCCGCTCGCACTACCACCACACTTTGGATTGCCTCCATGAGGAAAGAGCAAGTCCGGAACCCCCTGGTACTCACTTGTTCATTAAAACATACCCATCAATCTCAACCTACCCGTAAACCACTTCAAAAAAGGCTACAGACGCTTTATCAATACGCCCAACCTCCAGCACTGTCCCTGCGGCTCCAATATGTTCAACGGTGCACACATCATCACGACCTGCAACGCTATTGACAGATCTGCCATCATTGACTTCACTGAAGATTCCGACAAACACCTCAGCGACACCAGAGCTGCCTTGGCCATCCTCATCAGAATGTCCAAGACTACCTGGGAACCCCTCCCCCGTTCCTACTGGCAGAACCGCCTAGTCATCGGATCTGTTGGGCCTCCTTACACTAACATTGTCGTTGACTGACCACCAATACCTTCTTGCCTATCTATTTCGCTAGACCTTTTCCTTCTCTACCACTAACTTGAACCTCCCTCACCCCCTCCCTCCTCACCCCCCCCCTCCCCCCCTGCACCTTCCCTCCCTTCAGAGGTTTGGGGAGGGACCCTTTTCCAGCCCTTTATTTGTTTCCCTTGGTGCAGCCATCTTTCCAGTATTATCCCTACTGCTTTTACCCCTGAGAAATGTTCTTCTCCCACATGGGACCACCTTTCATGGTGCCCATTTCGTGTTGCAGTTCTTTTGCAACCTTCAGTCATCATATATGACTGTAAACCCCCCATTTCATTCATTAGTTAGTGATGCTCGGTGAATAGTTAGTGATGCTCGGTGAGTGGTTAGTGATACTCGGTGAGTGCTTACTGTTGCTCGGTGAGTACTTACTGATGCTTGGTGAGTAGTTGGTTAGCTTGTTGTTGTTTTACGTCCTAGCAACATCGAAGGTCATTTCAGGATGGGTATTGACTTGTGACAGTGCGCACTCATGGCGACTTTATAGTGCTGTCCCACTGGGAAACCAGGCTGCCGGCACCATGACCTGATATCCCACTCAGTCACATTATCCTGAGACTGAGCACACCAGTCCTTGCCCTGTCCTAATAATGCCGAGCGCCTGGCTAGGAAGCGACAAGTATACATTTTTAAGTCTTTGTTTTGACTCGACCTGGGTTCGAACCCACGACCCCACGATCTACCAGCACGGGAGACGGATGTTCTAACTCATTTGGCCATCCCGTCTGGTGGTGAGTAGCTAGTGATGCTCGGTGAATAGTTAGTGATGCTCGGTGAGTGGTTAGTGATACTCGGTCAGTGGTTAGTGATGCTTTGTGAATAGTTAGTGATGCTCGGTAAGTAGTTACTGATGCTCGGCGAGTGGTTAGTGATGCTTTGTGAATAGTTAGTGAATCTCGGTAAGTAGTTACTGATGCTCGGTGAGTGGCTAGTGATGCTCGATGAGCGGTGAGTGCTGGCTGGTGAGTAATGAATGTTTGGCGAGAGTTGAGTGGTTGTCAGTGAGTGTTCCTCGATGAGAGACAAAGGTTGCTTGGTGAGTGTTGAATGAAGCAGGTGAGCCTAGCTTGGTGAGCGATAAATGGTTAGTGTGCCCAATGAGTTGTGAATGTAGCATGGTGAATGAGTGAATATTGAGTGTAGCTTAGTATGTGTTGAATTTTGCTTGGTGAGTTTTTTATAACTAAATTTATTTTATTCACTGAATAATATGCCTGTTAGCGGTGAAGGCACCAGCAACACATAGCTATTGAGACAAGGTGTCTTTGTTTGTGTTATGCCTGGCGCAATTGCCCTGTGCCCCCCCCCCCCCCCCCCCCCCCCCCCCACCCCCACCCCCCCACCCCCCAACCCACCCACCCCCCCAACCCCCAACCCCCAACCTCCCACCTCTGCCAATTAGGATTTCCACCGCTGTGTATAACTTACAACGTCATCAAACGCCGGTTGCTCTCATACCATGTCTATGTGGTGTGGGAGGTTACAAATCCCTTGGGTCAGTAAAAGTGTAGGCTCGGGCTTTCTATCGACAAACTGTCTAATAGTGAAAACAAGTCTATTCAGACTTATCCATGAAAGGCAGTATAAATCTTCAAGAATTGCCTGTTGCTATTTTGTTTGTTGATGTTTTACATCCTAGCAACATCTAAGGTCATAGCAGGATAGGTACCGACTTGTGACAGTGCACACTCATGGCAACTTTATAGCGCTGCCCCACTGGGATGACAGGCTGCCCGCACTATGACACAGTCAGATTATCCTGATGCTGTGCTAACCAGTCCTTGTCCTATCCTATCCTAATTTCTATTAATGCCCAGTGCCAAGCTAAGTCGCGACAAGTATAAATTTGATAAATCATTGATTTGACTCGGCTCGGATTCAAACTCCCGACCTCCTGCGCGGAAAGTCTGCGCTCTACCGATTCGGCCACCGCGTCCGGTCGCCTGGCTAAAAGGACTGCCTATCATTGATAATTGAATATGTGAATTAAAACTGATCGATTGTGAAATAATTATTTCACCAAGTGTTTGCACTTTGGTGACATGAAGCAAAGTTATTTGGAGGATGAAGACCCAAGGTTTAAAGTCAGTTTCAAGATTCACAACCGTTGTTTCACATCAATTCATGATAATAATCAATTCAAAGATTGTCCTGCGTCTGAAACCTTGATTTCCAGTTATATCTATGTGTGCGAAGAGGCCCATATCCTTTAGAGTCAATAGACAGGTTCGCAATTCCAGCCGCGCGGTGCATTGTGGGATGTTGGGGAGCAAAACAAACCCACACAGAGCACATGGCTCATGTTGAAGCAATGAGTGCAGCTATGGAATCTTATGTTTGAAACAGAATACCAACTAAAATATAGAATGTATAATTTATTATGTGTATATAAAAGGGGCGGAGCTCTAGCCTAATAATTATGATTATTATTATTCTCTTCTCGATTATCATTATTCCAATCGCTGACTTGCCCGTATTTGCCCCGGTCTTGCCTATGCCAGCGCCACCACCAGTCCTTTCCGGCCTGTGCGCTTGCCGGGCAGTCAGTCTCTGCCCCGCTTTCAAACTTTTACCGGTAAGCCTCTATTATGCTTAACCATGACGCAAATAATACGACCCACCCACGGGGAGGCTTAAGACTAACACATGTAAATATATATATATATATACATAAACAATACTCTTACTGAACATGACTTCGCCAAAATCCAGGAAATGGAAACGGAAATAGCACTGTATGGGCGCTGCCATTTGTAAACTCATACCAAGAATCCAAATCCAGCAAACGGAAACGGAAATCGCTCGTCGAACTTCGGTCCGCAGTAATCAGGGTGGCCGACAGCTATTGGTTAATAATATATCAAAACAAATGCCCGCTGCCATAGAATTTGCCGATATGCGCAGTTCAAAACTTTGATCTTATTCAAAATTAAAAGAAATAAAGAAGAATTTGGCATAAACATGGATGCACAAATGAAATATTAATAGTTTCTTCCGAGGAAACGACGGCCGTATTCGGGTCACCCTAGTTACTAGAATTTCAAATCGAACACCGCGAGTGGAGTAAGAAAATACACGCGCAATAATAAAATACTTTGCTGTAGTTATAACGGGGGGTCGGTCCTAAGCATTGCTTATTCATAATAGATTAAGATGTTGATCTGTGATCTAGCATTGTATTTACGTCAATCTTATCACCACGTCTTATGCCATCTGCATGTAGATCTAAACAAATCTGGTCACTCAGACTAGTGTTAGAACAATAGCCGGTCAGCTTTACTTATTTTATTTATGTTTTTATTTATATCCTATGGTCAATAACATCTATAGAGCTAGGATATGGATAGGGTTAATCAGACATTGGTAATATTTCTTTGAAACAAGTTTCTGTTGACACATTTTACATTTTAATATTTAGAACAAGAATTAAGAATGGTGATCTGAACATCAGCCTGTAAAATGACTGATTTCTTACGGGCTTTTTTTTAGCTCAATTTGATTTTTGCTTAATTATGGACAGTTATGTCTAAAATATATGCTTTATATCATTATATTATTATATTGCATGTGTGCATCCATGTTTATGCCAAATTGTTCTGTATTTCTATTACCTTTGAATAAACTCATACTTTTGCATTCCACATATCGGCAAACTCAATGGTCGTGTGCAATTGTTTTGCTGTCGGCGCCGTTTTCAGCGCATGCGCAGTCGGGATTACGAACGCGTCTATTGGGCTGGGTATTTGTGTTTTTAAAGCATAAGAAACACCCCAATAGCAACGATGCCAACGGATACTATTTCATGAACAAAATGAATTTGATTTGTGAAACAGCATTTTGATATTAATACACTGCATATCTTGTAGATGTGTTGATTTGTTTGCTTTGTTGTTGTTTTACGTCTTAGCAACATCTAAGGTCATATCAGGACAAACCATAAACACACATATGTGTTTAATTGGTTACTTGTTTGTTTAATGGAGTGTTTTTTCTTTCTTCATAGTAATGAGTACAGCTAATTGGTATTAATTTTGTTAGACGATAAGTTTTCTGTATATATATAGATATATATAGTTTTCTGTATATATATGTATATATATATATATATACAGAAAACTTATCGTGTAACAAATTATATATATATATGCTTATATATTTATCTAATATTTGACCGGATGCGGTGGCTCAAACGGAAAGAGCTCTGGCTGGCTTCCAATGCTGCAGGTTGTGGGTTCAAACCCCGACCTAATCAAACCAATCACTTATAAAATTGAGAATTATTGCTACCTAGCCTGATGATCAGTAGCAATAAAGATAGGCAAGGACTGGTCTGCTCAATATGAGGAAAATGTGACTGAGAGATATATTAGGTCACGATGCCAACGGTCTGATCCGCCATGGGGCAGCACTATAAAGTTGCCATGAATGCGCATTGTCCCAATGTGGTACCCGTCCTGATATGAACTTAGTTGTTGCTAAGATGTAAAACACCAACAATATGCTTATATGTGTATATTATGTATGTACATATACCATATATGGCCCACATATATGCATATATTATGAACACTTCAGGCACAAAACCACGTAAATAACAATCCAAAAATGTAGTTTAAATAAAAGATTCTTTCCTGAAGATAATTGTAAAGCTCACTAATTTCACTACTCATATGATCACATTGTTATGGAGCAATGAACAAAAGAGTAGGAATATATAAAAACTAACTTTTTGAAGGTTCGATTCTGATGTTTATCTCCATTTTTGGATTGGCTTTTATGTGGTTTTGCACCTGAATTCTTCATATATATATGTATGTATATATATGTACTATATAATTCATTATGTGGATATAAATAACGGCAGCCCCTAAATGTTTCCCTCCATTACCATCGTCTTCCATGTTATTTGCTGCGGAGCAGGTCATTCTCTACTCCCCCGCCTCCTATACCATGAGCAAACTGTCACTCTGCTCACTTTATATATATATATTCATAATATATACATATGTATACGGTATTATGTGTAATATATATAGATAATATATACATAATATATATACATATATATGCATGTGAAAATAGGTTGTGTGTCGTAAATGAGTGAACTCCAGCGATTTCAGACAGATTAATATGTTCGTGAGTATCCGTGGGCTGCCATTGTCCATTTATGACAGTAATGTCAGTGAAAAAAATATATATGTTGACGCTATTTTTGTAAATATGTGGAGTAGTCTGCAATGACCGCTCAGACAAGGAGCCACACATACAGGTGGGTGTGGATAGGGTGATTGAATCAGGGAGCCTAGATAGTGTAATGATTAGCGCGCTAACCCTGAAATGGCAAGACGTATTGGTAAGAATCATCCTCCAGGCACAACATTTCCGATTTTCAATACCTGATATTACACTGGTTGCTGTGATCAGGACCACGTGCAAGCTACATGATGTATGGTTGTCTATGTATAAGTGCATTGCTTGTAAGTATGCAATTGTAAGCATTAATTGACTTATAGTCATAAACCATTTAAAAGACATACAATTCCAGGTGGACTAGTGTAATCGTCTGCATTGACCTCTTGTCTCAGGCAAGGAGCCACAAAGACAGATAGTCTTGGATAGGATGATTGCATCAGGGAGCCTACATAGTGTAGTGGTGCTGTCACATTATGACGCTTCGCGCACGTCGACGCTTGTGATTTTTTGCCGCTACATCAGGATACGTCAGTATGTGTTACGCGCGGGTTAGTATACATCAATGTATGTCAATGTACATCGAGATACGGTGTCGCACGTCAGAAGGTCGGCAAAGTTTTGTGCATGCACAAAACTTTCGACGCACGACAACATTCGACAACGTGTGGATTTTACGTTCGCCGTATGTTATGTAAGCGCTAGGCGTACGTCGATGTACGTTAGACATACGTTAGTCAAATGTTGTTCACTATGTTGCACTACGTTGACCTACTTTAAAGGCAGTGGGAACGTACAGTCTGCGTACTGGCAACATATGGATAACATATGCCTAACATATGTCTCACATATGTTTAGCGTTTCTCCAGCATGTCTTGACGTATGTAATGTATGACGCGTAGTTCTGGGATTCGAATAACATATATGATGTTCACCGGCATTCTGTGAAAGTACCATGAGCATAATTCGAGCATTTTTCGCCAGGAGGTACGTTAGTCATACATTGGCCATACATTGTGTATACGGTATGTATGCATCTAACTTTTAGTAGCTAACTATGATCCTACTTCACTAATCAGTGGATGTATCCTATCACAACGTGTGGAGAATACATTGTATGCTATACGAGACTGGGTTGTTTAGTATCAGGATAATGCGACTGAGTAGAAAATTGTGTCATGGTGCCGGTGACCTGGTGACCCGGTGACATGAGTGACCATTGTGACCGGGTGACATAAGTATGCACTGGCACAAAGCGGTATCCAACCCTGAGATGACATGAGATGTTGCCAGGACGTAAAACCCCAACAAATAAAGCGACATCTTATTTATTCTCAATGGAGTATTCATATGATATAAATGTGATAATTTCTTGTTCAATTCAAAATAACCTGTAAATTGCAGCTTTGCAACAAGCAAGCGAGCAAAATATCTGGACTATTGATGACTACCTCATAGAAAAAGAAATTCAGAACCGTGCTATATTTATATATATATACATATATATTTGCTAACTCATATACTAGGGATGGCATTAGGTAATTATCAGGACAGCATTGGTCTATATACAGAGCTGTCCTGTACATATGAAGAGTTCAGGCGCAAAACCCCGTAAACGCCAATCCAAAAATTGTATTACAATAACAAAATCTTTAGCTCAAAATAATATTAAGTCTCAGTAATTCCACTTCTCTTGTGATGATATGATCATGGAGCAAGGAAGTAAAAAGTAGGAAAATAAAGAAAACTAACTTTTTAGAGTTTTCATTCCAATGTTTACCTCAATTTTGGGATTGGCATTTATGGGGTTTTGCGCCCAAACTCTTAATATATGTACTACTGCACTAAGAAAACAATGTAATAATGTGATTGGTGTATAAATCATATACAGCATAACATGCAGTGATATATTTTTCACTTTTTCACTGTCATATTTTTAAAACCTAAAATCTCATGTATTTTTAGCTTCTTGTCTTTTACTTGTTTTGCTGAGTGATTCATATACCCGAGTTTATAGAAAACATCTCATGCATATGGCCATAGTTCCCGACCCGGCGTAAAGAAAAACCCAAATCATTCACATGCATTGATTGCTGGAATTTAAAGCCCCAGTCACACTACAGCTTGTGACCACTTGTGACTACTTTGCGACCATTTTAGACCAAATAACCAACCTCCTTTAGACCTTTTTGCGACCTCTGTACAACCAAAGCCATGATTTCCGACCTTTGGATGACCATTTTGGTCGCAAGGAAGTTTTTAGTGCAGTAGCTGCAACTTCCTTGTGACCAAAATGGTCACAATTAAGTCAGCGACCACTGAGGACTACGTTGCGACCATTTTGTGACCACTTGCGACCATTTTGTGACTATTTTGCGACTATTTTGAGAGCACTTGCGAGCTCTTCGTGACCACCCTTTGTTTGTGGTCGCAAAGTGGTCGCACGTAAGCAGTAATATGACTGAGGGTATAGTTATGTATGCGCTGTGCGGGTTAATAGTACAGGGATTACTCACCTCCGCCGTTCCTGTAACAGATGTAAGGAAACCTCCACACATTTCCCAGGTCGACAGCGAAGCCGACGACGGAGAGTAGGAAATCCAATTTGCGGCCCCAGGCCTCGCGCTCAGGGCCATCCACCTCCGCCTTCTCGACGTCTTTGTCGGCCTCGACCAGCGCCACCTTGGGGGCGCCGTCGGCCAGCATCACCTGCATGCCGCCAGGGGGGGACGCCATGGCGCAGATCGGGCGCCGCCCGCCTGCAGGAGGGTGCGAAGCGGGGGAGTGCGGGTGGTGGTGCGGCACGAAGGCCGGCGTCGACAGCCGCCGCGCCGAGATGGAGGTAGGCGGCAGGAGGTACCCGGCGGGCGGGCCCAGGTAGAGGCCGCTGCAAGTGCCGTGCGGCAGGCGGACGCGCGCGCTCGCGGTGGTCAGCGACGACGATCGCACGCTTCCCGACGACGACCGGAAGTAGTTGGTGCGCGCGCCGAGCAGTTGAGTTGCTGGCAAGTCCGGGAGCGCGCCGAGCGACAGCCGACGGCGCGCTGACGGGTATTGCGGCGCGTAGCCCGGGGCGGTGAGGCGGCGGCCGTCGGCTAGTGGGCGTCTCGCGCTGGCGGCCGCTGCGGTGGTTGCTACAGCCAGAGAGAGAGCGTTTCGACCGGGCGCGGCCGAGGAGACCGGTAGAGATGGGGGGGCTGGTCGGCAGCAGGGACGCCAACCAGAGGCACCGCAGCTGGGCGGCAGGCAGTGGTGGGGCAGCGACGGCTAGCTGGGCTTTCTCTTTCCCGCGTCTCCCCCGACGGAATTAGAAGTCGCACTGGGGCACCGACTTCCGCTTGCGACTTCCGCTGGCGACACTCCGGCTTCCCGCTGCTGCTGGCTGGCAGCCGGCCACTGGTCGTTTGTCGCTGCTTGTGGTTTATTTTTCTGGTGTGCGGTATGAGGACAGGAAAGTCAACACCCAAATGCCGCGCTGGTCCTGCTGCTGATCCACGCACTGCTTGGGGTCGAACAGGCACCGGACACGCCCCGAGGAAGGCTCCGTCACTGGGGTGCTGAGGAACACGCCGCCCGCTGGTACTGAACGCGCCCACGTCGTTCTGCACGGAGCGCTCATCTATGGCCTGTGGTGGCGCGGCGCGGGGCGGGGCACGGGCCGGACGGGGACGGGGACGGGGACGGGGACGGTGCGCGGCAGTCAACAGGTCCGTCGATGCAGCCGGGAAGTCGGCGCCGGGCGTGCCCAAGTTTCTGGTACTCCCATGTGATGCGAGACGCCAACTCCTACGGCCCGTGCTGGACAATTGATGCCGGTGAGTGGCCGCGGGCTGGACGGCGGCGGGGGTGTCAGCCGGGGGCGGCGGTTACAGGTGAGCGAGCGGATGGACTGAGACAACCGGGCTTTGCCGGTGGTCAGAGCAGCCGGTGGCGGCAGGCGGCGGGCGGCTGGCGGCTGGGCGGCGGATGGTGGGACGCGGTTATGGTTCAACAGCTTTGGCGTCACTAGTCACGTACATATCACGCAGTGATGCGCGACGAGACGTGTCTTTTTTTAAAATTTCTTCTTCGGCTTCTTGCTGCTCAGTAATGAATGTCTCTGCGGTGCGCGGGCCGTGCGTGAGTTGAGTGCTCCCGGTCGTCGCGCAGTGTAGCCGCCACCTCGGAGCGCCACCTGTCACCAGTACATCAAGGTGTCCGCGCGTGACGTATGGTCGCCGCACACCACCCGCCTACCCTGGTCGTCACGTGACACCGGTAGCCACGCCCCGTTCTGAGGGCTGGGTAGGGTGGAGGTGGGAGGGGGAGAGGGAGAGGGAGAGGGAGGGGGGGCTATGGGGGAGGGTGGTAGGGGAGGGGAGGGGGGGGGGGTGGCTATGAGGGAGGGTGGGAGTAGGAGGGGATATGGGTAGGTGGGAGTGGGAGGGGATGGGATATGGTAGGGGGGAGTGGGAGGGGGATGGGATAGGGGTAGGGTGGGAGTGGGAGTGGGAGGGGATATGGGTAGGGTGGGAGTGGGAGGGGGATGGATAGGGTAGGGTGGGAGTCGGAGGGGGATTGGATATGGGTAGGGTGGGAGTGGGAGGGGAGGGGATATGGGTAGGGTGGGAGTGGGAGGGGGATGGGATAGGGGTAGGGTGGGAGTGGGAGTGGGAGGGGGATGGGATATGGGTAGGGTGGGAGTGGGAGGGGGAGGGATATGGGTAGGGTAGGAGTGGGGGGGGAGGGGATATGGGTAGGGTGGGACTGGGAGGGGGAGGGGATATGGGTAGGGTAGGAGTGGGGGGGAGGGGATATGGGTAGGGTGGGAGTGGGAGGGGAGGGGATATGGGTAGGGTGGGAGTAGGACGGGGTGTGTATATGGAGAGAGTTGGAGTGGAGCGAGGATATGGGTAGGGTGGGGGTGGGGGGAGGGGATATGGGGAGGGTGGGAGTGGAGGGGGAGGTTATGTGGGAGAGTGGGAGTGGGAAGGGGGAGGGGAAGGTGGGCGGGTCGAGTAAGGCCGGTAGATTGGATATGCAAGGAATGATATGCCTGGGGCAAGAGATGGGTGAAGGGGTGTGGGGGGGGGGGGGGTGCTGTGAGATGCGACAGGACTGGATGTTGTAGACGAGACAGGACTGGATGTTGCATGGCGCCAGAGGAGGTGGGGAGGGGGGTGGGGGGGGGGGGCATGCGGTACGGGGCAAGGAGGGGAGGTGTGTAATGAGGCGGGGTTGTGCTGGGCGGTGTAGGGGTGGGGCGGGCCGGTGCAGCAGAGTAGAAAGGGTAGGGCGGGGCGGGGCGGGGCGGGGCGGGGCGGGGCGGGGGGCGGGGCGGGGCGGGGCGGGGCGGGGCGGGGCGGGATGGGACGGGAAGGGATGGGACGGGGTGGGTCGGGGCGGGGAGGGGTCGGAGGGCGGGTCTGCTTCAGTTGGGTGCGTCGAGTCGGGGGTAGAGCTGACCGATGTTGAACAGACTGGGAATAGAAGGAACAGTGGACGCGGCTCCAGGCGACAAGGGATGCGTGCGGGTCTTGTTGGGACGGGGGGGGGGGGAGTGAGGGGCTATCCTGGTGCTTAGCGGAGCGGGGTGAGGCTGGGAGGGGCGGAGCTGGGCGTAGCTGGGCGGAGCGGGGCGTATGGGGGTGTAGTGGGCGTAGCGGGGCGTAGCAGGGCGAGGCGGGGCGAGGCGGGGCGAGGCGGGGCGAGGCGGGGCGAGGCGGGGCGAGGCGGGGCGAGGCGGATCGGATAGGATCAGAGCGGGGCGGAGCGAGGCGGGGTGGGGCGGGATGACTCTGGCGGGTCGGGGCGGGTCGGGGCGGGTCGGGGCGGGTCGGGGGCGGGTCGGGTCGGGTCGGGTGGGGGCGGGTCGGGTCGGGTCGGGGCGGGGCGGGGCGGGGGCGGGGCGGGGCGGGGCGGGGCGGGGCGGGGCGGGGCGGGGGGCGGGGCGGGGCGGGGCGGGGCGGGGCGGGGCGGGGCGGGGGCGGGGCGGGGCGGGGCGGGTTCTGCTGGAGAGTGGGAAGGTACCAGGCACAATGCCATTACACCCCATTTCTCTCACCCCCTTCTCAACCCACTCTCCTTCCCCCTCCCTTCTCCGTCCCCCCTCACCCTTACCCCCCCCCCCCCCCCCCCCCCCCCCCTCAGTCCCATACACTCCCCTCCCACCCTGGTGGCGACAGTTGGCAACTTTGAGCGGTGCCGAGGCGAGTCACCGTCCCGTCATTAATGCCGACACGACGCCGTGAGCTATCTAACTCGGACCACGACTGGCGAGCGCTTTCCTATTTGCATATCCACATATACACATAGTTACTTTTTTTACACGCTCGGATCAGGTGGCAAAAATACACATGCGGAAATGTATGGCACTCACATAATAGAGCTCCTACTACTGGCTGAGCTGCTGGGCCTCGGCAGGCGCGGGTTTACCGGATCATCGAACGCTGGGCAATTGGCGGGAATGGAATGGATCTTTCGCAGTATGGTCGTCTGCTCGGACTAGATCCGTGTCTAATAATAGAAGCGAAGTTAATGCATGGTTGGAGGTTAGCCGGAAAGAAGTGCCGGTCACTGATGTCTGCGAGTAATATATATATTATATATTATTTATATAATATATAATATATAATATATAATATATAATATAAAATATATATATTATATCTATGTATAATATATATAATATATACAATATATATATAATATATATATAATATATATTATATATAAAATATATATATATTATATATTATATATATTATATATTGTATATATTGTATATATTTGATATTTTATATATAATATTTATTATGTACATAATGTATATTATGTATATTATATATATTATGCATATCATGTATATCATGTATATCATATATATCATGTATTTATGTATATCATGTATATTATTTATATCATGTATGTCATGTATGCCATGTATGTCATGCATATCATGTATATTATGTGTATTATGTATATTATGTATATTATGTATACTATGCATATTATGCATGTTATGCATGTTATGAATATTATGTATATTATATATATATTATATATTATACATATTATATATATATATTATATATTATTTATATTATATATATTATATATGTTTGATCAATTATGCATAGTATACATATCATATATATTATACATATTATGTTATATTACTATTATTTTATATACATCATATATATATTATATGCATTATTTCCATGATATACTCTATCTATTTTATATTTGATATATATTACAGAAATTACAGATATTACAAATATTATATCGCTGAAGTTATACTGACTTCCTGAGTTGAAGAGCTAGGCATCACTGAACTTGCCGCCAGAGGAATGTAAATATTATTCACCGTCAACATTGGATGTCTGCATAAACAGCCGCGCTAACTAACTAATTGTGTCGAGAAGTGGATTTGGAGGAAGGGGGAGGGAGGTGTAGGCCAGAAAATGGGTGGGGGGAGCAAGGCAGAAAGAATTCCCTTCGTGTTAATGTCACGGGCAGTACAGCCTCGTGTTGGATTTAGGAGGGGAGCAGGACGTACCTCAGGCAGTAAGTACAGTGTACACCTGGGAAAGTGTGGATCATACGATCGATCCTGCTCAGTGGACACATTTGCAGTTTGGACTATTTTCCGTTCCAACCAGTGGTCTACAACTGGTTCATCAAAGGCTATGGCATGTGTTGTCCTGTCTGTGGGAAAGTGCATATAAAAGACCCCTTACTGCTTATCGGAAAGAGTAGCCTTTGAGGTGGCAGCGGGTTTCATTCAAAGAAATATGTCAGAATGACCATATATTTGACGTCCAATAGCCGATGATAAAAATCAATGTGCTCTAGAGGCGTCGTTAAATAAAAGAAACTTTTGGGATTTCCGAAGCTCTGCGGCTAGTGGCAATGCTGTGGATGATGGATAACTGAAAGTGCAGAATTATTTCTTTCAATAAAGTCTTATATACTATAATGTGCTCAGAATTACAATTATATTCGAGAGGGCTTCATTGCATGCTTGCATTTCAGCCCACTTATCTTTATATATATTTAAGTTTATTGGTGTTCTCTGTGGCGGAGTGGTTAGAGTGTCTGAATTTTTTCTAGGTCAGACTCCTAATCTGAAGATCGGTGGTTCAATTCCCCATGCCCCCATCTCTGCCAATTTGGATTTCCACCGCTGTATATAACTTACAGCGTTATCAAAGGCCAGTTGCTGTCATACCATGTCTAGGTGGTGTGGGAGGTTAAAAATCCCTTGGGTCGGTAAAAGTGTAGGCTCGGGCTTTCTATCGACAAACTGTCTAATGGTGAAAACAAGCCTATTCAGGCTTATCCATGATAGGCAGTATAAATCTTCAACAACAACGAAAAAAAGTGCGCACCTGGATATTTGTAAATTGTAAGCATGGGACTTACGATTCTAGAGTGATGAGTCGCGAGGTGTAATGGCCTGAAGACGTGAAATGTCATATGTACAGATAAGCATGGTGTTTTCCTTCATTTGCAAAGACCCCTCCCAAAGACACTGTGCTTAAGGAGATCAAGATGGCAGGGTTATTTTTGGAGGAGCTGGTGGACTTACATACAAAAATGGGTATCTTATCTAAAGCCCCTGTCACACCTCGTCAGATTGAGGAAACGGATAGAGCCGGACAAAAGTATTCTAGTCCGGTGTGATTCGGACGTGAAATGTATCGATTAAGTAATGGATGGTAATGGATGGGTAACAGATGGTAGCAGATGGTCAACAGATGGTAACAGATGGGTAACAGATGGTAATGGATGGTAATGGTTGGTAACATATCTAATGATCAACGGACTATTCAGTATACAAAAATAACTATAACGGACGGCAACGGACTTGTAATGGATATGTAATAGATGGGAACGGATGGTAATGGATGGTAATGGATGGGAACAGATGGGAACGGATAATAACTGCATACATCAGTCCGGCACAATCCGTTACAAGTTTTGTGCATGCACAAAACTTGTAATGGATCGGGCCAGATATCAACAGATATCAATGGATATCAACAGATATGCAATGGACACAAACCAGACTTTGCCGGATATCAATGGACTTTGTTCGGTTTCTTTCCGTTTCCCCATTCCTTCGAGGTGTGACAGAGCCTTAACCTAGAATATTTCTCAGCACAATTATTACAGAAATGCACATGAACAAAGTTAGGGGGACAACTCTACTGAGGATAGTCAGCGGAATTATATTTGGACAAATTGGCCTCAAACCTGCATAGTCCATTGAAAGCATAACCTTTTCGAAACAAAAGCACTTGCCTAGTTTTTATCCTAGTATCTAAATTAGATACTAGTGCACTTATTAAGCAGTTGCTGCATGGAAGGGTTTGTTTGTTTGTTCGTTTACGTTCTAACAACATCTAAGGTCATATCAGGACAGGTATCGTCTTGTGACAGTGCGCACTCATGGCGACTTTATATTGCTGCCACACTGGGAGACCAGGCCAGCAGCACCATGACCTGATATCCCACTCAGTCACATTATCCTGATACTGAGCCAACTGATCCTTGCCCTATCCTAATAATGCTGAGCACTTGGCTCGGAAGTGACTCTTATCAATTTTGAAGTCATTGGTTTGCCCAGGGTTCAAACTCATGAACCCATGGGTTCCGATACCCGATCTCCCGAAACAGGAGACGGATGCTCAACTCATTTGGCCACCCCGCCTGGTAGCAGAGAAGGGAATATATTTACTAAGTGAATTTAATAGAACATATCACCATTGACAGCTGTTGACTGCAGCATTCTAACATGTTCTATATTAATGTTGCATAGTCCGATGGTTTTGAATTTCTGTATTTTTTTCTTAGGTAAATATATTAGATCGATCACTAGTATCTACTTTACATTAGTTCAAAGTTACTTATGTTTTAAATGGTAAACTTTTGTGATATTTTGAGTGCCACCATGGAAAATTAGTTTTTGGCAAGCTTGCTAAAACTCTGACACCATCGACTTCTGCAGTAACAGGTTCTGTTAAATTGACTCAGTATTGCCTTCTACGCAGAAACAAATGCTTAATAAGTGCATCAGTATCTAAGTTAGATATGTCAAATCAAATTTAGATAATTGGTTTGGTTTTGAAAATTTGATATTTCATCGGACTATGCAGCTTTAAGGTAACATGGTTTCACTTCAAATATTTTGTCGTGTTCTCTGTGGCGGAGTGGTTAGAGTGTGAATTTTTTCTAGGTCGGACTCCTAATCTGAAGGTCAGTGGTTCGATTCCCTGTGCCCACACCTCTGTCAATTTGGATTTCAACCGCTGTGTATAACTTACAGCGTCATCAAAGGCCAGTTGCTCTCATACCATGTCTATGTGGTGTGGGAGGTTAAAAATCCTGTGGGTCGGTAAAAGTGTAGGCTCGGGCTTTCTATCGACAAACTGTCTAATGGTGAAAACAAGTCTATTCAGGCTTATCCATGATAGGCAGTATACATCTTCAACAACAACAACAAAATATCTCCAACGGTAGCTATCTAGTATAATATTTACTTCAAACTAAAATGAAGTAGACAGACGATAACGATCAATTTAACATATGTACCCTGGCCGAGTTAAACCAGTGACTTAAAAATTGGTACTTTCCATCACCTAGTGTAGTAGTCTGCACATACCTCTCAGGCAAGGCGCCGCATAGACAGGTGGACGTGGGTAGGATGGTGACATCAGGGAGCCAAGGTGGTGTAATGGTTAGCATACTGACCCGGAAGGCAAGAGATGTGGGTTCGATTCCCGCTCTAGGCGCAATAGTTGCCATTTCATCACCCCTACAACACCTAGCTCGGCGCTTAGTATTACTAGGATAGGGCAAGGAACACTGGAGCAGGGAAAACCAGTTTCCAGGATTGAAATTTCCCCTGCTTAAAGTTGCACTGTCCGATGAAAACATCAAATTTTCAAAATCAAAACACTTATCTAAATTTGATTCTACATATTCAACTTAGACATTGGTGAACTTATTAAGCATTTGTTGCTGCATAGGATGGCGTAATAAGTCAATTAATAGAAACCGTGTTGGTGTGCTTGCCAAAATTATTATGGCATGTTTTGACATAAAATATCTCCAAACTTAGCCATTTAAAATTAAAGTTACTTCAAACTAAAGTAAAGTAGATTATAACGATTAGTATAATATATTCATCTCAGAAAATAGCAAAAACTCAAAAGCATCGGACTATGCAACTTTAATCGACTAATGTACCAACAACAAGAACAAAATCGGGAAAAAAATATAGAAATACAAAAACATCGGACTAGGCAATTTTAATACATAAATCTGGTATCGAGAGCATAGGGATAGGATGAACCACACCCCCTTCTGCCGATGAGCAAACCCACCAGGTGCCAGCTCCAGAGCTCCCTCAGGAACCAGCGGATACTAACTCGGAAAAGACATACTGAAGACTCGTTGCTCCACGCAGTGCCACCTAGTGGGCGTTATGGTAAGCGGCGCTTATTAAGCGACACCTGGAGGCTCCCCACGCCCCCTGGCGGGTGAATCACTGACATCAGGGGGCAGCACTACAGGCTAGTACCCTGCTCGTCATTAGGCGTGGAAAAGCGGGAAGTTGGCAGACAGACTATACTGCCCTCTTTAACACGCGCCATCGACTACATGGAACATTTTATATGAACGGTCGCGGTGGCCGAATCGGTAGAGCACAGGCTTCCCGTGCGGAAGGTCGGGAATTCAAATCCCTCTCAAGTCAAACCAATTACTTACAAAATTGATACTTGTTGCTACCTACCCTGGCACTTGGCATTACTAGGATAGGACAACAACTGGTTAGCTCAGTATCAGGATAATGTGACTGAGTGGAAAATCAAGTGATGGTTCGCGGCCTAGTCCCGCATTGGGGCAACACTATAAAGTCCCATGACTGAACACGGCTGGAAGTCGGTACCCGTCCTCATATGACCTTAGACCTTGCCAGGATGTAAAACTCCAACAAACAAATTTTTTTTTTCAATTTTTTTTTTTCAAATTGTTATTCCAGTTGAAGAATATCTTTGTTCAGCACCGAGGCGTTGGTCTTCCGGCCTTAACACTTATAGTGCATAGGAACTATTTATGGATGCAATGATGCGATGGTATGAACAATATAGACAGTAGTAGGTTAAAATGAGGCATTACAAATATAGTGGGGATGTTATTTTGCACATGTAGACTGGAGAATAGCCATTTACCTTTAAGCTAGGATTCCTTACACGCGGTATATTCATATGTTGTAGTTTACATCATTAACATTTCATATTTGTAGCATAAATAATTTATGCAAATATTATTAAGAATCGAATAGCAGTAGGATTCTTTTTTGTGTGCGAGTCTCTGTGTATATGCATGGGTAGGAATAGCTTGAGCAGTCTGGCAACCAGCCGGTTTATATTAAAGAAGGTGTAGTTGGATCACGGGCTACATGCAGCCTGGTTCTGGGCCAAGTATAGGTCAGTTTACTTCTAGAATTTACTTTTAATAAAGAGCGACTGGTCTTGGTGCCAGCCACAGAGTACAGATTGAATTATTATGTCATCGTGTTGCCTGTCCATGATGTAAATAATAATATATAATAAATACGCTTTCATTCATCAAACAAAAATAGTATTTCAACACCGGGACATTACACCAGACACGGTGACCGAATCGGTAGAGCATGGGCCTCGCGTGTGGGAGATCGCGGTCCAGTTGAGTCAAACCAAGGACTTATAAAATTGATACTCGTCAGTTCTTAGCCAGGCACTCAGTATTAATAGAATAGGGCAAGGACCTGGTTAGCTCAATGTCAGGATAATGTGACTGAGTGGGATATTGGGTCATGGTGCCGGCGGCCTGATTTCCCAGTGGGGCAGCACTATAAAGTCACCATGAGTGTGCACTGTCACATATCGGTACCAGTCCTGATATTACGTTAGATGTTGGTAGGGTGTAAAGCAACAAACAAACAAATAAAGAGTTCGGGCGCAAAACCCTGTAAACGCCAATTCAAAAATTGACTTATAATTTTACAAATTTATCTGGAAGTAATTTTAGTTCCCTCTAATTCCACATTGGTCGTGAAGAACTGGTTATGAAGCAATGAACAAAAAATAGGAATATACAAAAATTATTTTGTTAAATGTGTAATTCCAATGTTCATCTCAATTTTTGGAATGTCGTTTACGGGGTTTTGCGCCTGAACTCTTCAAATGCTTTCCATGATGTAAATAATACTATATGGTAAATACGCTTTGATTCATCAAAACAAAGTTGGTATTTCAACACCGGGGCACTATACATTACAGTTATTTACACAAATTAAATTTCCTGTTACCTCCATACATACATCAGGGGTGGTACCGAAATAAGCATGGGAGATATGGGCAAATGTTGGTTGGTTGTTGGAGTTTTACATCCTTGCAACAATAAAACTGAACAAAGCATCCTCACCACACGTGGTGGGCCCTGATGGTGGAATCTCCGACTTGGCCTGAGTATACAGCTCAAACAAATTAATTTAATCTAATCTAATCTAAACATCTGAGGTCATATCAGGACGGGCACCAACTTGTGACACTGCGCACTCATGGCGACGTTATAGTGCTGCTCCACTGGGAGACCAGGCTGCCAGCACCATGACCTGATATCCCACTCAGGCACATTATCCTGACACTGAGCCAATCAGTCCTTGCCCTATTCTAATAATGCCAAACGCCTGGTTAGGAAGCGACAAGATTAAATTTCTAAGTCATTGGTTTGAGTAAATGTAATGTATAATAATATAGCTGTGGATCACAGAAAAGTAACACTTGAATGATGACCTAATTAAGTAGGTGTGGTTTCACTGCAATGTCAGCGCTGCGTGTGTAGGCGATTTGAGTGAGTAAGTGGGTCACGTAGGCAGAGGTCAATAGCAGCAAATGAGAGGTCAAGTATGCATGACTTTTTATGATAGCTGTATGTTTTATCGCATTATATGTGAAGTGCTTATTAGTGGTAGATACAATAGACCAGAGACTTGGCGGAAGCTTTCATTGATGAGTGACTTTATAGCTAGGCACACATATAACATTAGTTCTATAACTAGAAATATGTAGCATATCTACCTGTTCATTTACCGAATCAGTAGAGCGCAGGCCTCCAGTGCGGGAGATAGGGGGTTCGATTCCCAGTCGAGTCAAGTCAATGACTTTCAAAATTGATACTTGTCGCTTCATAGTTTGGCGCTTGGCATTAATGGGATAGGGCATGGACTGGTTAGCTCAGTGTCAGAATAATGTCACTGAGTGGGATATTAGGTCATGGTGCTGGCGGCCCGATTTCCCAGTGGGGGAGCACTATAAAGTCGCCATAAGTCCATAGTATCACAAGTCGGTACCCGTCCTGATATGACCTTAGATGTTGTCAGGACGTAAAACCAACCAACCAACCCACCTGTGTGTGAATTGTGACAGTGTCATTCTTTACAATTTTGTTATTTCTGTTTAATTATACTGATCATACACTATACAATTATACAATCGTACCTAGAACCATTTATAACACTCTGGTTATCTCTTTTTAATTGTACTTAGTTATCAATAAACTCCACATTATTTTACAACACTACAAGGAATGCTGACTGTCTCAAATTAAATAATCAATAAATATGTGACTGAATTTAACTCAACTCATTTATATAGATAATTAAATACATAATTAACACAGAATACTATGCGTAGAGAGGATGCACTCTCATATCTGTTTATAAATAAATATAATTGATGATTGTCCACGAAATAGCCACAATCAGGGTGAAACTATTAAATAATACTTGACATAATTTGTCTGGTATGATTACGTCATCACAAAGCAATGTTTTTAGCATGGTGTGCCTGTTTTTCTTTATTGGCATTTCACATCCTGGCAACATCTACGGTTTGTCACAGTGCGCATTCATGGTGACTTTATAATGCCGCCCCACTGTAGGGACAATGCCACCAACGCCATGACCCTATTTCCCACTCAGTCACATTATCCTGATTCTGAACTAGCCAGTCCTTGCCCTATCCTAATCATGCCAAGCGCCAGGCTAGGTAGCGACAAGTATGAAATGTGTAAGTCATTGGTGTTCGGCCAGGTTTCTGACCTTCTGCACAGGAGGAAATGGGTGCTTCAAATGGTGTTGTGATTCTATCCCTGTAAAAACGTTGAGGCACACGCTGACGACATTCCGTCACTGCGGCATCTGATCTCTCGGATGTTACGCAATGCTCCTTTTTTCTACACCACAAAATAAATGAGAATTTCATCAAATATGGATAAATTGCAAAAGCTATGAATACGCATGATTGCTGGGATAGCTGAGCCACTTTTTTCAAACTCGACATGCACGCACCCAATATTAACCTGCCGCCCTCCTACCGTTGAAATGGGTGCACCAATGGGGCATGCTGAACTAAAGATTCGTGGGCATTTTAGCAATGAATAAATAACAATTAATTTCGGATGAATTTTCGACATGCGTATTATTTATAGTGTTACTGATAGGCGAGACAACACAGTAATTAGATTCGTAGGATGACGTTACTCTGACTGGTATTACTAAAAAGATCACTCCGTTTGTAAAAAGGCAATTCTTTTTTTTTGGTTAATATTTTATTCATCTGAATACTTATTTTGTCAGCGCTGGGGCATTGGTCTTCCAGCCGTTGGAGTGATCGCATTTGGTCTGTAAATAGTGGAAGTGGAATGTGTTGCATTGCGTGCAGCGCAACCCATTCTGAACATAAAAAGAAAGTGGTGGAGTAGCCTATGCTGCATAGGTAGTCAACATAGTGCAAGGTATATGCATCAAGATAGAGTGTGCAATAATTTACACTAGTGGTAAAGTCATATGCTGTGTTTGTATATCAGTTAGATTTGGTTTTAATAACAGTTAGTCTTTTAATAGTGCCCTGTTGTGCATGTATAGTGGTTTATATTGTGTGCATTGCTGGGTGAAGATGTAGTTATTCAGTGGTGGCAATGGGTCTCGAGTAGTGGTGGTGGGTTTCGAGTCATTGAGTTATAATAGTTGTTTGTCAAATGTGGATGGGAGGGGGGGGGGTGGGGGGGGGGGGGGGGGAAGGGGCCCATGGGCAGGGGGGCGGACACGCAGGGAGAGAGCAGGCACGAGAGATATTGGGGTGAGTGATGGCAGACAGGTGGGCGAGGGTCAGCACATGCCCCACCCACCCCTGCCTTGAGCTGCATTATGGCATACTTGTGCCATGTGGGCTGATGGCCAAGGTGCTCAAGCAGCTCCATTTGGTTATATAGTCAAAGCAGCAATGTATCGAAGAAGGCCAATAAGAGTAGTAAGAGCAGACCTATTAATCAACCAGACTGGATGACCGAATGAGTTGAGCACGCGTCTCTGTTTTGGTAGATCATGGGATTCGAACACACAGGTTTGAACCCTGGTTGAGTCATACCAATGAGTTAAAAATTTATACTTTTCACTTCCTAGCCAGGCGCTCGGCATTAGTAGGATATGGAAAGGATGGCCTGGCTCAGTGTCAGGATAATGTGAGTGAGTGAGATATTAGGTCATGGTGTTGGTGGCCTGGTCTCCCAGCACTATAAAGGCAGCATGAGTGCGCACTGTCACAAGTCAGTACCCATCCTGATAAAACCCTAGATGTAGCCCGGATGTTAACCTCCAACAACCAACCAAGCCTATTAATCGAGGGGACAAAAGACTTATTATATATGATAATGTGCATAAGATCTATTTCGAAAGACAGAGTACATGCAATGGTATCAATAACACAAGTAGACGGATATATAAACTACATCCTAACTAATATTTAAATCGCGCATTACATGGCATGACATATTTATAATTGTCCTGTGAATATATAATTGGACACACCTAATATTATTTATATTATGGAACAATTACGTATATTCACAGACATGCATCTTACACTTATTACCAATATGTATATGTTTATATAATCTATATATAGGTCATAAGTAATATTTCAAATATGTCTGTGAATGCGCAACTGTTCCATATATATATACAATTATATATTTGACGCATAACACATTATACAAGTATAAATGCAAAGGTAACGTGTACATCCTATATTTCCTCTTGCACATTGGTAGAGTGACACCCCTCTCCCAGCTGTCGGTTAAATTGCCTGGCGGGCGCCCCCCTCCCCTCACGTCACACACTGGAGGACATTTGCATATCGATATGCATAGACATATATATGTGCAATATAAGTAATTATATGATCTGGAAGATGACCGACTCTGAAGAATCATCTACTGTTCATCCGGAACTGACACTCCGGGAGTCATCTCCTGGTTTGCTCATGCCTTACTGACTTTTTCATCCAGTCATCTATTGGTCAGGCTTGACTCCCTCAGCTCGACTGGTTGCGCCACCTATTAGCGTCTGCCTTGCTAACTGTCACCTGACGCCTGTACCAGGGTCAACAAAATGTTGTTGTTTTAGGCATGGGGCAGTTCGCCTCAGAGATAACAGTTTTCCAACCCTCCTCACTGTTTTGCCTTTCTGTTTGGTTTGTTTTGTTTCTTGTTGTTTTAAATCCTAGCAAAATCTAAGGTCATATCAGGACAAGTACTTACTTGTGACAGTGCGCACTCATGGTGACTTTCATAGTGCTGCCCAACTGGGAGACCAGGCAGCCAGCACCATGACTTGATATCCCACTCAGTCACATTATCCTGACACGGAGCCAACCAGTCCTTACCCTATCCTAATAATGCCGAGCACCTGGCTAGGAAGCAACAAGTATCAATTTTTAAATCATTGGTTTGACTCGACCAGGGTTTGAACCACGAACCCATCGGTTCGGATCCCCTGATCTCCCAAAACAGAAGACGGATACTCAACTCATTCGGCCATCCCGTCTGGTCGTTTTGCTTTTCTTCCTCCTGTAGAAAAATAGCTATGTAAGTGAATAAGTATTATGCGAGTATAAAGGCGCAAAAGGGAACTGTATTGTTATCATTGTCCATTATTATTATTGTACATGCTATTCTGTGTGTTCCCTCCTCAGCCCCATGCACGTGACCGGTGGCGCCACCACCGGGCCGATTCGTCCGCAAGAATCCTAACCATATAGGATAGAAGCTCCACCCTTTTATATTCATAGTAATAAATTATATATCACATATATATATATATATATACATATGAAGAGTTCAGACGCAAATCCCTGTAAACGCCAATCCAAATATTGACTTAAATATTTGAAAAATTACCTGAAGGTAATTTTAATTCTCACTAATTTTTTAAGAAATGGTTATGGAGCAATGGTCGAAAACAGAGAAAAATGTAAAAAAATTAATATTTTGAAGGTTGACTCCAATGTTTATCTCAATATTTGGACTGGCATTTATGGGGTTTTGCGCTTGAACTCTTCATATGCATATATATCTATGTACATATATATATATATGTGGAACAATTATGTAAGACACAGAAATATTATGAATATTACACTTATGAGCAATACATGTATATATATATATATATATATATATATATATATATATACACTGGTGGGTCCCCCTAGTGGCGGATGTGTGAGTAGGCTGGGTCCAGGACGGGCGGTGTCGCCTGCCAGAACCATGCATAACGGTGGGAGGAGGGGCTCACACTGCCGCTATCTGGTATGGATCAACAATTACAGTTCAGTCGCACCAGGCTTTACACCGAATTGGGTAGACGTCTGAGTCACACTCAAAATAACCCAGCAGGCCCTGTAAACGGACAGCGCCCTTTTACGAAGCAGCGGTCGTTGCCCCGTAACATGGACTGATGACTGCGCTTCTCACTAAACAATGTCTGACAGAAGAGAGTCTGACAGAACAGTGTCTCATAGAACAGTGTCTGACAGAACAGTGTTGCATACTCATAGAACGGTGTCTGACAGAACAGTGTCTGACAGAACAGTGTCTCATAGAATAGGGTCTGACAGAACAGTGTCACATAGAACAATGCTTCATAGAACAACAGTGTCTGACATGACATTGGTTCATAGAACAGTGTCTCACAGAATAGTGTAACATAGAACAGTGTCTCATAAAACAGATGTCTCTCACAGGGCAATATCTCACAGAACAGTGTCTAATAAAACAGTGCCTCATAGAACAGCAGTGTCTGATGAGACTGTGTCTCATAGAACAGTGTCTCACAGAACAGTGGCTAATAGAACAGTGCCTCATATAACAGTGCCTCATAGAATATCAGTGTCTGATGGGACTGTGTCTCAAAGAACAGTGTCTCACAGAACAGTGTCTCACAGGACAGTGTCTCACAGGACAGTGTCTCACAGGACAGTGTCTCACAGGACAGTGTCTCACAGGACAGTGTCTCACAGGACAGTGTCTCACAGAACAGTGTCTCATAGACAATGTCTCACAGAACAGTGTCTAATAGAACATTGTTTTACAGAACAGTGTCTCACAGAACAGTGCTTCATAGAACAGTGTCTCAGAGAACAGTGCGTTATAGAACAGTGTCTAATAGAACAGTTTCTCCTAGGACATCTGACAGAACATCATCTGACAGAACATTGTCTCACAGAACAGTGTCAAATATAAAAAAATTCTCACAAAATAGCACCTAAGAGAACAGTGTCTCACAGAACACCATCGCACAGAACAGTGTGTTACAGAACAGTGCTTCATAGAACAGCCTCTAATAGAACAGTTTCTCATAGGGCATCTAACAGAACTCATCTTCTGACAGAACACTGTCTCACAGAACAATGTCTCATAGAAAATCTTTCTCACAAAGCAGTAACCCATAGAACAGTATCTCACAGAACAGCATCTCAGAGAACAGCATCTCACAAAGCAGTGTCTCACATAACAGCATATAGCTTACAGAACAGTATCGCACAGGACAGAACAGTTTCCCACAACTCACCATATCACACAGTAGCATTCTATGTGCAGTGTCAACCTTATTGTGCCTGATCAAACTGACCAACATGTTCTCACAAGTTCGATAGTTGCTCACTTGAGTCACTTCCGGCATCTGAATTACCAACTACAGTGTCGAGGCGCGGCCTCCTTTAGATGCAAACAGCGACCGGAAGTACTCAAGGAACGCCCAGCTCCATGCGCCGACCACGTTTGATCTGGCCATCACCTGATAACTTAATGTTGCATAATCCGATACCTTTGATTTTCTGCAATAGTATATAATATTTATATTATATTATATATTAAAGGCTGCATTCCATATACGCGTAATGCGAATGTGAATGCGAATGCGACAAAAAATCGAAACGCCTTGAAACCTATGAGCTACATTCCATATACGCGTAATGCGTAATGCGAATGCGAATGCGAATACAATCCATTATCCCGATCGCTCCATGTAGCGATCGGTGCGTAATGCGTAATGCGTAAAGGTGGTGCGAATAGAAAGTCCTCAGTCGCCTTTGTCCATTGATATAACGTTGGAGGAAGCGACTGATAATTATGGACAGCCGGGACAAGGTGGAGCGCGGACCTGTTAGGAAGCAGTCTCCAATGCTGCTGAGTATGGTAGTGGTAGACGGTACAAACATGTAGGTTTATGCGGCGGACCTGTTAGGAAGCAGTCTCCAATGCTGCTGAGTATGGTAGTGGTAGATGGTACAAACATGTAGGTTTATGCGGCGGACCTGTTAGGAAGCAGTCTTCATGAGAAATATGAAGAATGGAACGATGCAAAATTGTAGGTTTATGCGGCGGACCTGTTAGGAAGCAGTCTTGATGAGAAATATGAAGAATGGGACGGTGCAAACATGTAGGTTTATGCGGCGGACCTGTTAGGAAGCAGTCTTCATGATAAATACGAAGAATGGGACGGTGCAAACATGGCTCAGTTTAGCTTGCTTTGAGGGATGTTAGGACCGTCCCAAATATGAAGACTGCTTCCTAACAGGTCCGCCGCATAAACCTACATGTTTATAGGCATGTAAACAGTCTTTTAAACCCTGTAACTACACAACCAAAGGCTAGCTAAATGACGAAAGGCTAGCCTCCAGTCTTTATCCCTGTATCTACATAGATCTATATAATACATGTCTATACGTGTATATATGTCTATACGTGTATATATAGGTATGTATATATATGTATATATATAATACATGCAGACAGATAGATAGACACATGTACTTTTTATATACTTCTCTGCATAACGCATAACGCAATACGCATTACGCGTATATGGAATGCTGGCATTCGCATAACGCATAACGCGTAACGCATAACGCATTAAGCTGAGATTCCTTACACGCGGTATGCGATCTGCGAATGCGAATGCGAATGCGGCAAAAAATCGAAACGCCTTGAAGTCAATGGGCTGCAACCCTTACATACGGTATGCGAATGCGAATGCGAATGCGAATGCGAATGCGACAACTCGATCGGTCCCTGTAGCGATCGGTCCGGCATGCGGCATGCGACACGGGGGTGCGAATAGATTAGCATCAGTCGCATTTGTCCATTGATATAAGGCTGGAGGAGGCGACTGATAATTACGGACAGCCGGGACAGGGTGGTGTGAATAGAAAAGCATCAGTCGCATTTGTCCATTGATATAAGGCTGGAGGAGGCGACTGATAATTACGGACAGCCGGTGCAAACATGTAGGTTTATGCGGCGGACCTGTGAGGAAGCAGTCTTCATATTTGGGACGGTCCTAACATCGCTCTAAGCAAGCTAAACTGAGCCATGTTTGGACCGTCCCATTCTCTGTGTGTTGTCCATTGATATAAGGCTGGAGGAGGCGACCTGTTGCACTTGCTATCCGGACCGCACCTCGTCCACACCTCTCTCTATCACCTCTCCGCCGGCCGGACACCTCCTTGATATGTCTGAAAAGAGTTCCAGGAGGGGGTGCCTGCCGGCATTTTCACTTTCTACCCTTACTCTGTCCGTGCCTATGGCTCGCCGGTTGGTTACCATAGGGCAGATAGGCACGGGCCTTTGACTCAACTCTCCTCATTTCTCTTTCCTAGATCTGCCCACTCGATTTCTCCCAGGCTCACTTCTTCCCCTAACCAGGGTTGTTGTGTTCTTGGGGGGGGCTCTTGACCTTTTTTCCTTTTCTCTGACTGGTTCTTGTTGCTGGAACGACCGCTGCTACCACCTTTGCCCGCCTTCCTCACACCCCTGCTGACCGGATACAAGTGCTCCCCTACAGACACCATACAGATCACTACAAACAGACGGCCGGAGAGATCCGCTGCCACCCGACGCCCCGTCGTCACCACGTCTTGAAGGATGTCCCCAGCCTTCACAACACTTCCTCTGAGACCACTTCACCGCAGAAGACATGTCTTAACCAAAGACTGGGCCGATTTATCGGTGCCTCTCTACAAATGTTGCAGTCCTGCAACCGGTAACCGTCGTAAGGTTACGAACACCCCATACAATACAATACGACCTGTTGCAGTCCTGCAACCGGTAACCGTCGTAAGGTTACGAACACCCCATACCATACCATACCATACCATACCGACTGGTAAAAATGCTACCAGAGCCACAAAAATATGAATACTTATCTATAATTTGGTAATTATAAAGGTAGGAACCTCCATGTGCAGTACCATGAGTTACATGGATATACATGCCATATTAGGCCATATACAGTGCAGTATGGAGTATACTTGTTTATTTTTATTTTTTTAAATATAGCCAGTGATGTGCCGTCTGCCGCATGCCGCATACCGTGTAGAAGGAATCTTCCCATTCGCATACCGCATGCCGCATGCGCATGCCGCATGCCGCATACCGTGTGTAAGGAATCCTAGCTTTATGCATTACGTGTATATGGAATCCTAGCTTAAGTTGATTTTAATGTTGCATAATCAGATAGTTTTAATTTTCTGCAATATTATTGAAAATCATTTTATATATTAGTTCAAGTGTTATAATCTATTTTACTTTAATTTCTAGCAACTCTTATTTTAATGGGTCAACTTTGGAGGTGCTTGAAGCGAAAACATATCTGGCTGTGCCCTCCACAATTCTGAATATTATTTAATTATTTCTTTTATAAGCACCTATTTCTTTTTAGCCTGACAGTCCAACGCCTAACCACCACTCGGAATTATATATTTAATGAGTTCAACAGTAGCTAAGTTAGGTATGTAGGGTCAAATCTAGGTAAATAATTTGGCTTAGAAGATTTTATGTTTTCATCAGATTATCCGGCTATAGTTGCATATTGCTTCCCCATAGATCTAGTTTGATTATTCATTATTCTACATCCAGAGGGACCTCAGGGGAGCGAGGGAGGGACAGGTAAGGAGAGATGGAGAGAGAAAGAAAGGAAATGTGTATCCCAGTTCATCAGAGGAAAAGCGGGTTCTGACAAAACTTTACATAACTATTTCAACGTATGTTGTCAGAGTCAGGTTCGTCATATACAATTGCACTGATTACTTACCAGTGGGCCTTCAAACTGGCTGAAGGGGGAGCGGGACGTAGCTTAGGCGGTAGAGTGTCCACCTGTGAAAGTGTCAGTCATCCAATCGATCCTGCTCAATGGACACATTTGCAGTTTGGGCTATTTTCCATTCCAACCAGCAGTCCACAACTGGTTCATCAAAGGCTGTAGTATGTGCTGTCCTGTCTGTAGGAAAGTGCATATAAAAGACCCGTTGCTGCTTATCGGAAAGAGTAGCCTATGTGGCGGCAGCGGGTTTCCTCTAAAGAAATGTGTCAGAATGACCAAATGGTTGATGTCCAATAGCCTATGATAAAAACCGATGTGCTCTACAGGTGTCATTAAATAAAACAAACTTTTTTCAAACCGGCTGAAGAGGTGTTTTTCTAGTCACGTGACTTCCAGTGCTCTGAATAGCATGCAACCAAAGCAGCACCTACATTTGGAGGAGTTTCAGCAATGCAGAAGCATAGTAACAGCTTTGGAAAACTCTGTCGATTTTAGTTTTTGTTGTTTCTTGGGGGCGTTACATTCTTACACCATCTGAAGTCATATCACAACAGGTAAGGATTTGTCACTGTGTGCACTCATTGTGACTTTATAATGCTGCCGCACTGCAAGACCAGGCCACTGGCACCATGACACAGTATCCCGCTCAGTCACACATACCTGCCAACTTTTGTTAAACGAAAATCCTAATAATAGAAATCCATCCGAGCGAAGTGAGGCGCACATAAAAATACATAAAAAATGGTGCATTCTGGTGCATTTTCAGAGACATTTTAGGCACATTATTAAAGAAATTATTACCAATTTTCAGCCTAAATACTAGAGTGAGTAAAGTTAAAAGTACATGTATATGTATATAAAATGGAAATCGGGACAGGTGTAAAGCCCGCATACTCTGCGGTGCGGGCGGGACGCTGGATGCGGGCCGGATTTATTTTCGAATTTGATTTTGAAAAAGCGGAATAATATGTTTATAATTCGTAGGGCGGAATGAGAATAAAAAAATCGTAATTATTCCGCCAAAATCGTAATAGTTGGCAGGTATGGTCACATTATCCTAACATTAAACAAACCAGTCCTTGCTTAATCTTTTCAATGGTGGGCACCAGACTATTTAGTGTTGGTTGGTTGTTGGAGTTTTACATCCTGGCAACATCTAAGGCCAAATCAGGATGGGTACCGACTTTTGATAGTGCTTACTCAGAGCAACTTTATAGTGCTATTGCTAACTCACTGGGAAATCAGGCCGGCACCACCATGACCCGATATCCCACTCAGTCACTTTATCCTGACACTGAGCTAACCAGTCATTGCCCTATCCTATTAATGCCGAGTGCCAGGCTAGGAAGCGACAAGTATCAATTCTAAAGTCATTGATTTGACTCGTCGGGAACCGAACGCCCGACCTTCCACACGCGAGGCCCGCGCACTACCGATTATGCCACCGCGCCTTGTGCTATTTAGTGACAATTATTAAAGTTGCATAGTCTGATGGTTTTGAGTTTCTGAAATTTTCTGAGATAAATACATTAGGTTGATTGTTATTATGTACCTTACTTTAGCTTGAAGTAACTTTTATTTTAAGTGGCTAACTTTTGAGATATTTGAAGTGGAACCATGCAAAATTAATTTTGGCAAGCTTCTCAAAACTCTGACCACATAGGCTTCTGCAGTAAGAGCTTCTATTCAATTGCCTCAGTAGTCCCTTCTATGTGGCTACAAATGTTTAATAAGTGCACCAGTATCTAAGTTAGATATGTAGAATCAAATTTTGATAATTGTTTTGGTTTTGAAAATTTTATATATTCATCAGACCATGCAGCTTTAATTTGGTATATAATTGCTTTGACATGGTCAGCGTTCAAACCCATGATCGCTCGCATGGGAATGTCAGGCATAGCTCCTACCGATTCACCCATCCAGTCTGAAATGACGTCATGCATAATGTTTGGATTAATGTAGTCTCATAGAACAGTCTCTATCAGAACAGTGTCTCACAGAACAGTGTCTCACAGAATAGTGTCTCCCAGAAGAGTGTCTTATAGAACAGTTTCTCACAGAACAGCACTTCACACAACAGTGTCTTATAGAACAGTGTATCATAGAACAGTCTCAATCAGAACAGTGTCTCACAGAACAGTGTCTCACAGAATAGTGTTTCCCAGAACAGTGTCTTATAGAACAGTGTCTCAGAGAACAGCACTTCATACAACAGTGTCTTATAGAACAGTGTATCATAGAACAGTCTCTATCAGAACAGTGTCTCACAGAACAGTGTCTCACAGAATAGTGTCTCCCAGAACAGTGTCTTGTAGAACAGTGTCTCAGAGAACAGCACTTCATACAACAGTGTCTTATAGAACAGTGTATCATAGAACAGTCTCTATCAGAACAGTGTCTCACAGAACAGTGTCTCGCAGAATAGTGTTTCCCAGAGCAGTGTCTCACAGAATAGTGTCTCCCAGAACAGTGTCATATAGAACAGTTTCTCTCCGAACAGCACTTCACACAACAGTGTCTTATAGAACAGTGTATCATAGAACAGTCTCTATCAGAACAGTGTCTCACAGAACAGTGTCTCACTGAATAGTGTCTCCCAGAACAGTGTCTTGTAGAACAGTGTCTCAGAGAACAGCACTTCATACAACAGTGTCTTATAGAACAGTGTCTCATAGAACAGTCTCTATCAGAACAGTGTCTCACAGAACAGTGTCTCGCAGAATAGTGTTTCCCAGAACAGTGTCTCACAGAATAGTGTCTCCCAGAACAGTGTCATATAGAACAGTTTCTCACCGAACAGCACTTCACACAACAGTGTCTTATAGAACAGTGTATCATAGAACAGTCTCCAACAGAACATTGTCTTATAGAACATTGTCCCACAGAACACTGTCTTATAGAACACTGTCTAATAGAACAGTGTCTCATAGAACAGTCTATCACAGAAAATCTCATAAGAAATCTCACAGAACATCATCTGGCAGAAGAGTGTCTCACAGAACAATGTCACATAGAACGAAATCTCTCGCACCCATCAAACACGGCTGACTAAGTTAGCATCTGTTCACTGACTTCGGTATCTCAGAAAAGGCATATTATGTCCCTGTAGGGCCTATGTCATTAATCATATAAACCATTTTCAAGTGACGTGAACGGCGGAAGTAGAACAGAACTGATCCCTGCATACTCCCATGAAAGCATTCACATTTTTTAAAAGCAAATACGTTTCTCTTACGTGATGTATAAGAATTATGCGAGTATTAAGGCGTGAAAGGGAATGTTCCCTATATGATAACCCATATGTTGTATACTACTTTATGGGTGACCCCTTTTCACAGTTGGGCCAGGTGGTGCCACCACCACCAACCCTGCCAGTGGCGTGAAATACTGTCACTCGCGCACAACAACTTAGCTATGTACGAATGCTGTCATTAACATTTGATTGCAGATTGGTGCTGTGCTGCTGTATTTGATATGATATATCATAAACACAGCCTCAGATACAAAAGAAATTTAGTTTTTATTTAACAATGCCTTTAGAGCACATTGATTTTTATCATCGGCTATTGGACATCAGCCATATGGTCATTCTGACATATTTCTTTGGAGGAAACCTGCTGCCGCTACGTATGCTACTCTTTCCGATAAGCAGCAAGCGATCTTTTATATACACTTTCCCACAGACAGGACAGCATACACCACAGCCTTTGATGAACCAGTGGTGGACCACTGGTTGGAAGGGAAAATAGCTCAAACTGCAAATGGGCCCACTGAGCAGGATTCGATCGGATGACCCACACATTCACAGGTGGACACTTTACTGCCTGAGCTACGTCCCGCTACGAAGCCTCAGGATACATCATTTCGATGTGCAGGCCAAAATTAACTTTTCACTGAAACCAACTCAAAAGTTGATCCATTAAAATAAAAGTTACCTGGAAACTAAACTAAAGTAAATCACAACAATCAACCTAATATATCTATCTAAAATATATCGCAGAAACTCAAAACGATCGGATTATGCAACGTTAAGTTATACTATTGTCGTGGGGGTGATGAAAATGGGAAATATTGCGCCTAGAGTGGGACTCGAACCCACATCTCTTTGCATTCCGGGCCAGTGTGCTAACCATTACACCACCTAGGCTCCCTGATATCACCACACTACCCACGCCTACCTGTCTATGTGGTTACTTGCCTTAGAGGGCAGTGCAGACCAATACACCTGTCCCCCTGGAATTGTAAGTCTTTTAATGCTTACGATTACATACATACAGGCAATGCTCTTACACATACCTAGACAGGGCAGATTCAACAACCATACAACGCGTAGCATGTATAGGATCCTGGTCATGGAACCAGTGCCATGGGGGTGATGAAAATGGGAAATATTGCGCCTAGAGTGGGACTCGAACCCACATCTCTTTGCATCCCGGGCCAGTGTGCTAACCATTACACCACCTAGGCTCCCTGATATCACCCCACTACCCACGCCTACCTGTCTATGTGGTTACTTGCCTGAGAGGTCAGTGCACACTACTACACTATTCTAACACTTACAGAATTACGGTTTGTTGGATGTGTGTGTATGTGTGTGTGTCTGGGAGGAGGTAGAGTACTATACTGAAGGCAATAGTAATCCTTCAACCCGGAAACACCGCCATTCACTCCATGTATCAGACAGCGTATGCCCTCCCCGATTCATGAGCTCAGCAGCCTTAGCTGTGATGGCACTAGGCGACGGGTGCCCGGCCGACTTCGATCGGACAGCGTGAACTAATCGTTAGTAGGGCGAGGGCGGATTCAATTTGTCTGTTTTGATTAAGACTAAGTTAGTGACAACAGCAGGCAGAAGTCAGGCCTGCGCAGGGAGTCGATACCGACTTTACTGGTTACAACAACACCGCCTAGAAATGAGATAGTCGCCAAGCCCGGGCATGGCTACACGGTAGTAACACATCACCAATCATCTTGATACTTAATATGTCAGATCTTGATATTCATTATCGAAATTTAAATTTAGTTGCCAAGCTCGGTATGGTCACAGGTTAGTAACACGTCACCGATCATCTTGATACTTAAAATGTCAGATCTTGATATTCATTATTTACATTTAGTTGCCAAGCTCGGTATGGTCACATGTTAGTAACACGTCACATATCATCTTGATACATAGTAGAGAAGATCTTAGTATTTAATATTTAAATTTGGTCACCAAGCTCGGTATGGTCACAGGTTAGTAGGTTAGTAACACATCACCGATCATCTTAATATATAATGTGTCAGATCTTGATGTACCTAAATTTTGCTCACCAAGCTCGGCATGGCTACACTTTAGTAACAAGTCACCGATCATCTCGATATTTATTATGTAAGTGTTTAATATTTGTCGCCAAGCTCTGTATGTTTACAGGTTAGTAATACATCACCAATCATCTTGATATTCAATATGTCAGATCTTGATGTTCATTATTTAAATTTGGTCGTCAAATTCTGCCTGGCTACATGTTACTAGTAGCACATCACCGATCATCTTGATACATAGTATAGAAGATCTTAGTATTTAATATTTAAATTTGGTCACCAAGCTCAGTACGGTCACAGGTTAGTAACACATCACTGATCATTTTGATATTTAATATATCAATTTTAAGATATTAGTATTCTATATTTAAATGTGGTAAACAATCTATGGTGACCATATAGTCCCCTGATATTAGAATTATACTGATCATACACTATCAACACAGTGGAGTCACAAAGGAGACACTAATTATTGAAGAAATGTTTGCATAACAGACCAAATCTGTCTGTTATGCAAACATATCTAGTTGGAGACACAAACCTAGGAAACTACTCGGACACTTCCTTTGTAGATACAACCCTAGGAAACTAGTTGGACACTTCCTTTGTAGACACAGACAAAGGAAAGTACTTGGACACTTCCTTTGTAGACACAGACCTAGGAAATTACTTTCACACTTCCTTTGTTGACACAAACCTAGGAAACTACTTGAACACTTTCTTTGTTGATACAAACCTAGGAAACTACTCGGACACTTCGTTTGTTCATTCAAACCCAGAAATCTACTTGGAAATTTACTTTGTTAGACAAACCTAGGAAACTACTTGGACACTCCTCTTGTTGATATCAACCTAGAAAACTACTTAGACATTTCTCATGTTGGCGCACACCTGGGAAACTACTTGGACACTTGTCATGTTGACACACACCTATAAAGCTACTCGGACACTTCTCTTGTTGACGCAAACCTATGAAACTACTTGGTCACTTTTTTTTATGATGGAAACCCAGGAAACTTCTTTTCTTGTTGACATAAGCCTAGGAAACTACTTGGACACTTGTTGACATTAAGTTAATAAACTACTCTGACACTTCTCTTGCAGACAGAAACATAGGGAACTACTTGGCTAGTTCTTTTGTTGACCCAACCCTAGCGAATCATTGGGATGCTGCTACTATCGACATTAACCTAGGAAACCGTGAGGGCACTCCCTCTGCCGACACACACCTAGGGAATAATCAACCCACCCAACAACGGGCAATCGAAAGCCTGGACCAGTATAAACGATTCTTAAAGAAAACAAGGCAGTACACAACCACCCACTGAAGGAACAATATCTCACCTGACCCTGGGCGCAGTCACTGCTTGCTGTGTTCTGGCACAAAAAGCAAAAGACAGGCCTGAAAAGATGGTAGATATTACAAATATGGAAACTGGCCCTCCTAAGTACTAAGGAAATCAGAATGACTATCACCATATGGCACATTCCGTCTGGGTATGTGCACTGGCACAGACAAAAGCAGAACTGGGCAGGCCATGGTCATGCATCAGATTCACCCTGAAATACAAAAATGGCTAAGCATACAATGCAACCATCGCACCTAGCCACAGTCCTGAAGGGTCCGGCTGCGTTCTAGCAAACTGGTGCACTATCTAAGGACAGGGGATGGGTGAAAGGATGCTGTAACAAACCACAAAAGGGATGGGATCCTCTCCCACAGGCCAGTATGTCATCCAAAACCAAAACCAATATCACAGCTGCCCAGCATTGAAAACAAGCACCCTAACGGGAGCTTAGTCCTTATGGACAGAATAAATAACTTGTCACCAAAACAAAAAAATGCAGGTGGGCATATTAACTACATGGTGTTAGTTTTGCTTTGCTTGTTGTTGTTTTACGACCTAGCAACATCTAAGGTCATATCAGGACGGGTACCGACTTGTGACTGCGCACTCATGGTGACTTTATAGTGCTACCCCACAGGGAGACCAGGCCACCAGCTCCATGACCTGATATCCCACTCAGTCACATTTGCTAGGAAGCGACAAGTATCAATTTTTAAGTCATCGGTTTGACTCGACCAGAAATGGCGTTAGTAGATAGTATTAGTAGCTGCAGTTCTCTGCAAGAGTGACCATCTACTTCCTGATCTGTTAAGGGTAAGCACATTCGGCTGGGGTATGAGTAGTGCATCCAAATAATGATTTCACTCAGGTAAGTTATGTGAAATCTAAACCAAAGTTGGTTCTCATAGATAAGATGGTCACCTCAAAGCAGAGCAATTATACTCTGCATAGTGCATGACATAAGAAGCTCTTTCTTCACCAAAGAGTGGTAGAATGGCAGTACACTTCCAAATCTACCAACATTTATTCATTTTACGAAAATGAATAAATCATGAGGAAATTATAAGTCGATATCGTGTACCTTTATATTGTTTCTTTTTACATTTCTTTATGCACACTTCAGGACTGACACAGAAAGAGAAACCAAAGGTGATTAAAACAGTATTATACATACGTTATTCTTCACCGAGGAAGTATTTACATGATCTAGTTTTCAGTCCTACTTTTCTAGGAAAAGAATCCCAAGGCTCTTATCTTTGACCATGTTTATAAAATCTTCCTTGCTGTATATATTTCAGCTCAGACTACTCCCTTATGCTGTAGATAGAGTGAATGGGCTGTACACTATGCAACACAGGCTGCTACCCTTCTATTATACAAGAGTAGAGTATGCTTTATACAATCATCATCATCATCATACTGTCGGTCGCGATGCGACAAAGACTGCTTTCATTACTTGACTGCCTCTCTCCACATTTCATGAAAGCTGCCTGCAAAAGTGTTGAAGTGCTGCTGGCTTTTGCAAGTTACCAGCGGCACTCTCTCGGGGAGCAAATAGAGGTTTCACACCGGCAAGACCATGTCCAGGCAGGCGCAGAACTATTTGTCCCTGCAGTGGCTGGTCGGGAGATGTTGGGAATTTCATACATCAACCGCCCTTGATGCTGCCACTGTGACATGGTTTTCTGTTCAGGGTTTGCTCCCTTAGCCTTCAGTTCTGTCAAGAATCTCTCACACAAGGCAGTGGTTTACAACTTTATACAATACAGCACAGTATACTCCCTCATCTTTGTTCATGTTGTACACAACATGGGTAATTGAGCACACCGGATCGGCAACATTCTCTACTGACTTGCTGCACAACTGGCGCCACCTACCTGATTACAACTCAATGAGACTTTCTACCATGATTCACCACCCTGTGGCAAAATAAGACACTAACGCACTGATTCACCAGCCAACTTTGGCGCCACCTATATTCAAACTCTTTCGCTACCATTACACTCTAGCTTGCTCGCCACCTAGCGGATTAATCCGGCTGAAGTAATAGCTGCTCTGAACTTGTACGTTAGAGATCATTCGTTCGCAGTGCCTTAAGCAGACAAGACGTATCAACACACAGCCAAGGTTTTAGCTGTTTAGAGCCATCCCGTCCACCCAACTAATGCAAAAGGGAATAGGGTTAAGTGTCTGTTCTCTTTGCCATTACTGATCTTGAATTGAAATGTCACTACTGTTACATGTTCTAGACAAAAATAATAAATGCCACTATAACATAAGTCGGTCTCGTGTTGCTCAATTATGTATAATCAAAATACGATCATTTTCGACGGCTGGAAGACCAGTGCCCTGGCACTGACAAAATGTATATTCAGATGAATAAATATAATTCCCCCAAAAAAGAAAATTCGAAGAATGACTAAGACTTAGAAATCTACTCAATAGGTTCTAATGTGCAGAATTTGAAGATTGACTAAGACTTAGAAATCGACTCAGTAAGTTCTAATATGCATAATTTGAAGAAAGACTGAGACTCAGAAATCTACTACATAAGTTCTAATATGTATAGTTTCTATGTTAAAGGGAAACGTCACATGCAAAGTCACTGGATCAATAATAACAATTAAATCTGTGAAATGTTGTCCAGAAAATGCTTGCATTTTCATTTTAAGGCACTGTACAATAAAACAATGACATACCATTCCTAGCATAGTTGGATGGTACAGAAATTTAATTTACCATAAAAAGCAACCTGAAAGAGGTGAGACTTGAGGGAAATTTAAAAATGTTCAAGAGTTGCTCTTTTTCTTACATGGTTGATTGTTGGATCTTCACGTCTTGGCAACATCTCAGGTCATATCAGGAGTGTCTCTTACATCCTGACAACTTATTTTATCAAGTGGGACCTGCCACATAAGAAGGCACAATTTCCATAGGATTTGAGTCCAGCTGCAAAGATATTCAATGCTATATTACTGCACAGGCGTAGTAGCTAGCTACACTGTCGCACAGAAAGCAGTTGCAAAGTAATTTCTCTCAGTGTCATATTTCTTTCCACACTAAATCTGTTATAATATGCATTTAAAAAAACAAATTTATATTTACAATTCCTGTGAGCTTTTAAAAAAAAATTGTATTTACAATTCTTTTAAATTCTATAATCGTGTATGAACAATTTTGTTCATACACTTGTTAAATTTGTGTCTATGCTTCTAAATTTGTGTCTATGCTACCAAAGCAGATCCTCTACTCTCAACTGTCTTCTGCTTACAGAAAGAGAGGGCGCCCTCATCTCCGGTTCAAGGATACCATCAAGAGAAACCTGAAGCTGAGAGACATTAAGACCGACTCATGGACATCACTCTCACAGCAGAGAGCTAAATGGAGAGCGACAGTCAAGTATTGAAAGCAGTCTTTGTCGCATCACGGCCGACAGCATGATGATGATGATGATGATGCTTCTAGACTGAGTGATCTGTGAACTGTTTGAGAGAGAACTTTGCACTGATCAATGTTGTGGTGCTTCATCAATGATAGCTCTATAAGCGGTTGATCAAATCTTGCATAAGCCGATTCATAATGATACCAAGCTTATTCTAACCGTGCTTATTACATCCAACACTCCAAGATTAAAGTAGCATATTCTGATGGTTTTGAGATCCTGCCATATTTTAAAGATAAACATGATATAGATTGATAATTATAATCGACCTTATTCTAGATTGAAGTACCTTTTATTATTAATGGATATTTGAAGTATAAAGAAAAGAAAAATAAAGTTGGCATCAACATCCCGTAAACCATAGGCATCATCAGTGACAGGTTCTATAAAACTGGCTTAACCTACTTCTGAGCAGTTATAGATTACCAATGACTTCACCAGTGTATAGGTTGGATGCATTATACAGGACCGTCCTGATATGACCTTAAATGTTGCTATGATGTAAAACAACAACAAACAAACATTATATAGGATCAAATTTAGGTAAGTGCTTTGGCTTTGAAGAATTTGATACTGTTCTCAAACAATGCATCTTTAAAGATCCGGTCACCTGATGTCATCATGTATTCCTTATATCAATATTCAAATGTCTTAAAGCTGCATAGTCCGATAGAAGCATCAACTTTCCAAAATCAAAACACTGACCTAGATTTGATTCTACATATCCAATTTAGTTACTGACGCACTTATTAGGTATTTGTTGCCACATAGAAGGGAATCAGAAGTCAATGTAATATACCTTTTACTGCCCATGGTGTCAGATTATTCGCATGTTTGCCTAAATTAATTTGTCATGTTTGAACTTCAAATGATCTCAAAAGGTAGCCATTTAAAATAAAAGTTATTTCAAACTAAAGTAAGATAGATTGACGATCAACATAATATATTTATCTCAGAAACTCAGAACCATGGGATTATTCACCTTCAACGAAGTATTCATATTCCAATAAAATCAACTGCATTACATTGTTTGAGTACCCTTAGATTGAATACCTAATAGTCATTGTTACTAGTGCTATGGCGTCATGCAGAGAATGTAAAGGTGGACTTACATTGGTTATAATGCATAGTGAAAGGGCTTCAAATTTACTGATATTGTTAGTAGAGTTTGCAGTACTTGCCGTAGGGACTTCTAATACACGATTATTTGTTAATAGCCAATCGCTATAATTAGTTACCTACAAATCTATGCACGTTTCAGTTTTATTTAATAGAAAAAGCCTATCTAACTGTACATGTATTCATTGGTTGATTCCTAAATACCCCCGAGAGAATAGGTTACCTTAAGATGTACAAACTAGGACTAGTCATAATTGATGCCAGTAATTGTGACTAAGTAGAGTCGTGTTGTTCATGTTAGTGCCCTTTTAAGGACATTTACTATTTGGTTGTAATAACCCTCCTTTGCGCAGATTGCATCAGCAAAACAACAAGGCGCGTCAACCAGCTCCAGCATCGACGCATGCGCATTGCAGGCAGCACGGCGCATTTAATTATGGCGGTTAAGTCTGTTAACTAAATCGGATTAAACACAAAACCGCGCCACCCCTTTGTGGAGGCCGTGTCTAGCTGTAGAGGGATTAGAAGTTGTGAGATCGATGTCACGTTATTATTCTCCGTGGTGATCTGCCACCTGGTGATGGTAACCGCGTTAACGGGCGGGACAGGGCAAATGATGTTTGCTTGTTGTTGAGGTTTCACATCCGGACGGGTGTAAATATGCATCTCATTAGCATATATTACAACGGGTACGACTTGTGACAGTGCGCACTGTGTGCAATATCACAAAATTATCAGGTCATGGTGCCGGCGGCTTGGTCTCTCAGTGAGGCAGCACTATAAAGTGAGTGCGTCATGTCACACGTCAGTGCCCGTTCTGATATGACCTTATATGTTACTAGGACGTAAAACAACAACAAATACATCCTCTCCCATCGAGATAGGAGAATACGAGTTGGGAAACAGCGCGTCCATTTCAGTGGCGCCGCCAAGTGTTACTCTGCTGTACTATTATTCGCGGTATTAGTACTCGCCGTCGACGTTTGGTGGCGCATCAGTGCATCCACGGGCGGCGCTGGCGGCGCATAGTGACAAATAGTTGAACTAAGGCTTTCATAAACAACACGATATTAAAAATGGCTCCAGAACCAGAATGATGTATTAATTTATTTGAACCACAGATGGATATTACTAACTGAATTTGAAAGAATTTCATTTGTGCATGCAGTGCTTTAAATTAGCACTCGACAGTCCATGTTGTTTACAGTGTTGTTTTCCTTAGCCATAATAATATATATAATTATATAGGGCCTATACTTTTTTCTTCATACTAACAGATTTTTTTTTTAAATTTTAAATATATTTATTTCCACATGATCAATGTATACACAAGTTGATATTTATATCAGTAATTTTGTCACATGAAAAAGGAGAAAACAGAAGTACAATACTTATGAGGTGCTTTCCTCTTCTGAGATCTTTTCTCAACGCCGTGCCACTGGTCTTCTGGCCATACGTTGATAAGTTATTTACACCAAAGTTGTGTTTGCCTTAGACAAAACATGGTGACACAACATGAACACATTTAATCAAATACAAGCAAGGCAATAGCCCCTAACCAAATGCACGTAACTTACAATTCAGACAAACAAAAGTCATATTCAGTAACGTGATGTATACGTGTTTACATAAGTAAAAATTGGGTTGACAAAATACCCCCCCCCCCCACAATGGGGGGGGGGGGGTTATAACAAATAACATTGACTCAGTCTAGGCCTATAGATCCCCGTAAAAAAAATTATAATTGAATAATACTTAAACATTTTGTTGTTGTACATTAGTTGTTTAAGCAGAGGAAATTTCAGTCGCAGACGACTGGTCTTCCTCATGCCACTGCTCCTTGCCCTATCCTAATAATGCCAAGCACCTAGGAAGCGACAAGTACCAATTTTTAAGTCATTCGTTTGACTCGACCAGGATTCGAACCCACGATCCCATTATCTACCAACACGGGAGACGGATGCTCTAACTCATTCGGCCATCCCGTCTGGATACTTTGAAAATAATATAATTGATTCGAACCCACGATCCCATTATCTACCAGGACGGGAGATGGATGTTCTAACTCATTCGGCCATCCCGACTGGTTACTTTGAAAAGAATATAATTCCACGAATCCACGATCCCATTATCTACCAACACGGGAGACGGATGCTCTAATTCATTCGGCCATCCCGTCTGGTTAATTTGAAAATAATATATTTGATTCGAACCCACGATCCCATTATCTACCGAGACGGGAGACGGATACTCTAACTCATTCGGCCATCCCGTCTGGTTACTTTGAAAAGAATATAATTCCACGAATCCCTACTTTTTAAAACTCCTCCAATAAACTAGATCACGGTTCCGACTGCGCATGCGCTGAAAACGGCGTTGGGAGCAAAGCAAAGGCGTACGGCCATTGAGTTTGCCTATACGCGCAGTGAAAAACATCAGTTTTATTCAAAATTAATAGAAATCCAAAACCCTAACCATATCAATTTAATATAATCTTTTTGTTAAACATGTTTTCTATACGTGTTCCAAGCGGTTTGTCTCTAGGTGGTGTGGTTTTATCAATATTTTACTTTTTCTGTATGGAGATTGCTCACTGCCATTGGTCGTAATGCGAAGCATTACGTTTGATGCGATGAAAGGAAGAGTCCCTCCCCTCCCCCCGCCTGCCCCCGCCCTGCGGCGCAGCATTCGCACCTCGCGCGACGCCCGCTGCTCATCCTCGCCCTCCCCCGGCCCTGAGCGTTCACGCCTTCCTTGCCACTGCTCACTTTCCCCCTTATAAGGCCGCCCGCCGCCTCCCTCAGCCATTCGCCTCCAGTCTCCACCACGCAGCCCTTCTTCTACTTTGGCACTCCAGCCCGGCTATACTCCACCTCGGAGCTCTGCTCCTCTGCCGACCTGACATCATGCCCGGGCGCGGAAAGGGAAAAGGCCGGAAGGGCTCCAAGGCGTACGGCATGGCCACGCCAGGACCCTCCTCGGGCTCCCCGGGAGGCTCCGTCACGTCTACGGCCCCGGCGTCGCCCGCAGCGCCCTCGGGCCAGCCCAGCAGCGAGACGGCCCTCCTCATCGAGGCCATCTCCCGCCTCACCAGCCGCATGGATTCCCTCGAGACGGGGCAGGCCCGGGCGGCCCCGAGGAGCCCCCCGCCCACGCCGAGGCGGGAGCCCGCCTACAGCCTGCCGCACGTCCCGACGCCTCAGGCACACGCCGCAGCCGGGAGCCGGCCGCCGCCTCCACCTCAAGCGACTCAGCCCGGAGGCCTGCACCCCCAGTATGAGGGGTACACCCGCGCCCACGCCAGCTCAGCACCGCCGCCCACCTACCGTCAAGATCCCGTGGAACACACCCCAGCATCCGCGGCCGACGCGGTGCGCGAGATACTGGCCTCCGCCGAGGCGCAGCACACCGTACGCCGCAGAGGTATCCCATCTGATTATGTGTTTCCCTGCGACCTCGTGGAGAGGGGGGCGGGGCGCAAGGCGGTGAAGCTCGGAGAGGCGACCAAGGACGAGTACAACCTCGCCCTCCTCTCCATGGTCAATCACCCCTCCTTCCCAGACCACTCCCTCCAGGGCCTACACCACCATCACCTGACCGTCATGAGGGACATCCTTATCCACCCCTGGCCAACCGTCCGCCGGTACTCGGAGACCATTTTTTCCTGGATCGCGGACGGAAGGCTCCCCCAGGGGTGGCATGACCCTGTGGCCCTGAACATGCTCAGGGTCGACTCCCTCACCACCCCCGCCCAGCAGCCTGCCACAGCCGCCCACACTCGCCCAACAGACCCACCCAGAACCCGCCAACAGCCCCGCCCCCAGCCCGAGGCCCGGATCACCTTCAACAGAGACCTCCACGGGGCCCCATGCAACGCTTGGAACCGGGACCCCGCATCCTGCACCCAGGCCGGCCCTGGGGAGGCTCACGGCCAGGGGGGCGCCAAGCAGCGGCACACGTGCGCTTACTGCGCCAATGTGCGCAAAATGCTAACTGCGCACAGTGAGGACGTCTGTAATTCTAAGCGCAACCGTGAGCGCGCGATGCCCGCCGCCTCGGCGGATTTTTAGTCCGCCGGTGCCCCCCGGCCGGCCCGGAGGCCCTTAACCGGCCCACTACTGCTCAGTCCAGCCCCGCCGACATCCACTACCCAACCAGCCCCCACGTCACCACCCCCGGCCTCGGACCGCCGCTCCTCCTCGGACCGATCCCTCCGGCCAAACACAGCGCCGCCCCGGGCACCACCAGTGTCCCCGAGGCCCAGCCCGCCAACCTCACCGGAGCCGCTCCTGCCAGCACTGCCTCCACCACCCGGGATCCCCTTCCCGCCCACGAGGCCCTCGCCGCCTCCCTACACCGGCTGTCTACCAGCATCGTCGACCCAGACCTCCCCCTCACCCTAGGCGACACCGCCTTCCTCAGCCCCCCCGACCCCGACCCCGACCCCCCCCCTCCCCCCCGATCCTACCCCCCCTCCCCCCACCCAGCAGGACTTCGCTAAGCCCCTCGCCCGCCCCCACCGCACCTCCTCGCCCGACCGCCACCCTGCCCCCGCCCCCGCCCCGACCCTCGACGAACCCACCGTCGACGTGATCAACCCCCACCTCCAGGACACCCTCCCAGCCGCCCCCTCCTGCGGCCCTACCCCCACCCAGTACCGCTCCACCCTCCTCTCCTCCTGGCCCCACACCTCCGGCGAGGCGTGGGCCCGCTACCCCGCATTCAACCATGCCTACACAACCCTCCGGAAAGCGGGCCTTCCTAACTTTTTGGCCGCCCGCATTCCTCTCCCCTCGGGCCTCCACATCCCCGCCTGGCGCACCCACCTCCGCCACTACCCCGACCCCGCCGTCCTCGACTTCCTCGAGTTCGGCTTTCCCGCCAACTACTCCGCCTCTACCCTCCCCCGCCCCTCCTTCTCCAATCACCGCGAGTCCCCCGAGTACCTCTCTCACGTCCGAGACTTCGTCGACACGGAGCTGGCCCTCGGCGCCCTGATCGGCCCCTTCACCGTCCCTCCCTTCACCCCCTGGACCCAGGTCTCCCCCATGATGACCCGCCCCAAGGCCGACTCGGGCAAGAGGCGGGTCATCGTCGACCTCTCCTACCCCCCGGGGGCGAGCGTGAACTCGGGCATCCCCCGGCGCGAGTTCCTCGGGGAACCCCACACCTACACCCTCCCCTCCGTCGCCGACGTAGGCCGCCGCCTCATCGACCAGGGCCACGGGGCCTACGTCTGGACCGCCGACATCTCCCGGGCCTACCGCCAGCTCCGTGCCGACCCCCTCTCCTGCCCCTTGTTCGGCATCTGCCTCGACGGCAACACATACATAGACCTTGCCCTCCCCTTCGGGTGCCGCACCTCGGGCGCTGCCTGCGTCCGCGTCACCGCTGCAGTGGCCTGGATCATCCGGCGCGAGGGTTTCCATGCCCTCGTCTACGTCGACGACTTCATAGGGTGCGAGGGCTCCTACCTGAGGGCGTGCCAGGCCTTCGACGCCTTCCTCGCCCTCACCGCTGCCCTCGGCCTCGACGTAGCACCCGGAAAGTGCCATCCTCCCGCTGTCCGCCTCATCTGGCTAGGGTTCGCCCTCGACAGCGAGACGATGACCATCCGGGTCGCCCCGGCCAAGATCCAGGCCCTCATCGACGACTGCGACGCTCGCATCGCCCAGCCCACCCTCGGGAAACAACAGCTGCAAAGTCTCCTGGGCCGCCTCAACCACGTAAGCGGCTGCGTGCTCCCCGGCCGGAAGTTCATGGCCCGGCTCCTCGGGGCGCTCCGCAGCTGCTTCGACGCCGCCTCCATCACCCTCGCCGACGACGCCCTCCGGGATCTGAGGTGGTTCGCCGCTTATGGACGAATCTCCAATGGCATCCACCTTCTGCGAGCGCCGGAGGGCCGCCGCTGGGTGATCGAGTGCGACTCCTGTCTCACCGGGGGCGGTGCCCACTCCCCCACGCACTACTACGCCCGAGGGTACTCCTGGGGGTTCCGGGCGCGCTTCCCCTCCATCCACGAGCTCGAGGCGGTCAACCTCGTCGTCGCCCTCCACTCTCTCCTCCCAGAGGACATCGCGGGGGCGACGGTGGTGGTCTACACCGACAACATGGCTTCGGCCACCGCCCTCGAGTCGGGACGCGCCCGAGACCCCACCCTCGGGACCTGCGCTCGGGAGCTCTGGTTGCTGGCGGCCTCAGGCTCTTTTCACCTTCACATCGCCCACAAGCCCGGGGCGGACCTCCTCCTGGCCGACGCCCTAAGCCGCGCCCACCTCGCCGGCCCTTGGGCCGAAACGGCCCGGTACGAGGTGGCGCGCCTCGGGCTCGCCCCCACTGCTGCATCTCATGACGCTTTTCCTTTTCACCCTGGTCTATAGGATACCCGCCCGCTGAGGTCGCTGACGTCGCCCGCCTCCGCCTCGCAGCCCTCGCCCCGGCGACCTGGAGGAACCGCCGTCGCCAGGCCGAGGACTTCGTGAGTTTCACTGTTGCCCGAGGTGTGGATCCCCTCGCCCCGTCGGCCTTCGACGTCGCCGCCTTCACCGCCTCCCTCTTCGCCCGCGCCCTCGCCCCGGCATCCGTCAAGAATGCCGTCTCGGGAGCCCGGACCTGGGTGGAGGGGGCGGGGGGCCTCACCTCGGGCTTCGACGCCCGCCTCCCCAAGGAGGTCTGCCGGGGGGGCGAGCGCGCCTCCGCCCACGTGCCGCGTCAAGCCCCTCCCCTCACGCCGCCCCAGCTGACGCTCGTCATCACCCACCTCGCCCGCGCAGGGCCCGCCTCGCTTGCTCCTCGGGCCGCCCTCCTCCTCGGGTACTTCGGCATGCTGCGCCAGTCTAACCTCCTGGCGCCGAGCCCCGAGGGGTGGGGCGGCCCCCACACCCTCACCCGCGCTGATGTCCGCCCCGCGCCCGGGGGCCTCCGGCTCCTAATAAAGAGCTCCAAGACTATCTCGGGGCCCTCGGGCGCGGTGGCCCTCTTCATCCCTGCCATCCCCGGATCCTCTCTATGCCCAGTCTCGGCCTGGCAGCTCGCCCTCGCCCAGTCTCCCCGCACCCGGGGACGCGCCGGCCTTCATGATGCCCTCCGGCCGGCCGCTCGACCCACGCACCCTCACCGGACTCCTGAGGGGCGCCCTCAAGGCCCAAGGTGTTCCCGGCCCCGAGGCCTTCACCCTCCACAGCCTCCGCCGGGGCGCCGCCCAGGCCTGCCAGCGCGCCGGGGTGCCCCTCCCCGACATTATGGCCCAGGGGACCTGGACCTCCGAGGCGGTACACTCCTATGTGCCCCGCCTCGCCCCCTCGGGCGCGCCTCGAGCCCTCTCCTCCGTCTTGGTGGAGGGCTCATCGGCGCACCCCCCTTCATAGACCCTCAGGACCTCCTCCTCGGACCGTTCCCTCGGACACTTACTTCTCATCCTGATTCCTGATATGTACTTAGTAATACCTACCCTGTGTATCTTCTCTCTTTGTTTGATATTGGTTGCTGTATATTGCTTTTCATATGTTGCCCGAGGCGTCTCAATAAACGCCTCAGTTTCCCACTCCCGAGTCCTGTCTTCCTTTTCGCGCATCGGTCGTAATGCGAAGCATTACGTTTGATGCGATGAAAGGAAGAGTCCCTCCCCCCCCCACGCCTGCCCCCGCCCTGCGGCGCAGCATTCGCACCTCGCGCGACGCCCGCTGCTCACCCTCGCCCTCCCCCGGCCCTGAGCGTTCACGCCTTCCTTGCCACTGCTCACTTTCCCCCTTATAAGGCCGCCCGCCGCCTCCCTCAGCCATTCGCCTCCAGTCTCCACCACGCAGCCCTTCTTCTCCACCCACCCACCCGACTCTTTTCCTCTACCTCCTTCCCCTAAGCTGGAGGGCTCATCGGCGCACCCCCCTTCATAGACCCTCAGGACCTCCTCCTCGGACCGTTCCCTCGGACACTTACTTCTCATCCTGATTCCTGATATGTACTTAGTAATACCTACCCTGTGTATCTTCTCTCTTTGTTTGATATTGGTTGCTGTATATTGCTTTTCATATGTTGCCCGAGGCGTCTCAATAAACGCCTCAGTTTCCCACTCCCGAGTCCTGTCTTCCTTTTCGCGCATCGACAATGCATTGAGTACTCTGGCTATGGCTCTAACACTAGTCTGAATGCCTAGATCTGTCTAAATCTAAATGCACATGGCATAAGATCTGCTGATTATATTGATGTAAATGCAATGCTGGATAAAAGATTAATATCTTAATTTATTATATATATTTTTTTAGCTGGTATTCTATGTTTCAAACAAGAGCTGAGGTGATCTGAAACTAGCACATTTCATAGCTACATCCAGTGTATTAGCATGTGCCATGTGCTTTTGGGGGGTATGTTTTGCTCTGATGCATCCCACAATGCACCGCACCGCTGGAACCGTGATGTAGTCTATAGAGTCCAGTTATAATACCGCGGACAAACCCCGATTCCAACGAGCGTGTGTGTGTTCGTATGTGTGTGTTCGTATGTGTGAGCATGTATGTGAGGAGGGTGCACTTAGCACGGAAGTGTGAGATCGCAAATCTCTGACACTAAAAGGCTAGCCCCCCACCATCACCGCCACCCACCCCCCCTCTCGGAATCCACGAGAACTAACACACCACTGTTTCCCGGATTGCTCACCGGCGGCGCCACCTTGCAACTCTCTGATCGTCCAAGTTTGAACAAACACACTTACACAGCCAGACGCGTGTGTTCATAAGGAATATAAATAGCCTGGGTGCCAGTCCAACAAACAAGCAAACACAAGCGCCACTATTTGACTGCGACTTAGATTGTTAGACGCGGGTAACAGACGATCGGAAACACCCCGCGTAGCATGGCGGGTCAGAAATGTCTGGCTATGAAATGTCGTCTGCTAATTCTGTCGTTTTTTGTTGTTTTATGTCCTAGCAACATCTATGGTCATACCAGGACGAGTAGTGATTTGTGACAGTGCGTACTCATGGCGACTTTATAGTGCTGTCCCACTGGGATACCAGCTGCCAGCACCATGACCTGATATCCCACTCAGTCACATTATCCTGACACTGAGCCAACCAGTCCTTGCCAAATCCTAATAATGCCAAGCGCCTGGCTAGGAAATGACAACTAGAAATTGTTTTGTCATTGGTTTGACTCGACCAGGGTTCGAAGTGACGAAACCATGGGTTTGGATCCCCCGAAATCCCAAAAGAGGCGACGGATGCTCAACTCATTCGGCCATCCCATCTGGTAGTCCAATCGAGCATAGCATTTGTAAACCCCAAAACAGTTACCTATATTTGATCATAAATACTTAGATATTGGTGGACTAACTAAGCATTTGTTGCTGTATAGAAGGGGATACTAAGTTAATTTAATAGAACTACTGAACTGCATGGTTCTTCTTCATCGTGTCCTTCCACCAGTTATCTCAAGGGATTTTCGAGCAGAACTATGATCGTTATTCGTGGGACATGCTCTCGGTGGTGGATGGTGGTAGCAGGATTTGCAATCAGATAGCTGATTCCCAAGGCCGCGATGTAGACGCTCCTGCTGTGGCCAGTTTGTCGATAGAAAGTCCGGGCCTACACTTTTACCGACCCAAGGGATTTTTAACCTCCCACACCACATAGACATGGTATGAGAGCAACCGGCCATTGATGACGCTGTAAGTTATACACAGTGGTGGAAATCCAAATTGGCAGAGGTGGGGGGTGGCATGGGGAGTCGAACCACCGAACCTCAGGTCAGGCATCCGACCTAGAAAAAAGTCAGACACTCTAACCACTCCGCCACAGAGAACACCACCTGGTGACAGAATGTTGACATCCATGGCGGAATTAATCTAATATTTGTAAATTCAAATATCTCCAAAGTTAACCATTTGTAATCAAATTTACTCCAAACTAAAATGAGGTACATGTAGATTATGACAATCAAATGAAAATCTTTATGTAAACAAATATTAAACGATCACCATCATTGGACGATGCAATTTTAAAACTATTACTTGCCGCTAGAGGTGCTATGTAATTTAGATGCAGAGTAACCGAATGGGAAATGAAATTGAGTTTATTATGGTCTTACATCATATCAACAGCTGAGGTAATAAATTGACAGATCCCCATCACCATCACCATCACCATCACCATCACCACCACCATCACCATCACCACCACCATCACCATCACCATCATCACCATCACCATCTCTTTTATCAGTGCAGGTCGTGTCCACACATGACCTGCAGGTCACGTCACCCATGACCTTGTCATGAGAGTGGCCGGGATTTCAGGGTTTAAAGCTTGGGTTTTGAACAGGAGGGCTTCCTCAATGTGTCTAAAGCCGTGTTCACATGGGCAATATGAATCGATTCGTATAAATCGACTTGTATAGTTTGGGTTACATTTCGCATGTGAACGGGCATCTGAGACGGATTAGGGCTGAATCGATTCCTGTGATCCGCATATTGTAAACCACTTGTGGAGGTCGATTACGGAAATCGATTTCTGTGAATCTATTTATTTTGCCCGTGTGAACGCACTGAGGCGGATTAAGGACGTCACACGCATGCACAGTCGAGACCTTAGTTTGTTGATTTTCCGGTCGATCAAAAGCGCATAGTATATAATTTAGTCTATGAAACCGCTGGCTGTGCACAGATATTTGTTTCATCATTTATTTTTAGGGTTTCACTGCCCAGCAGAAGTTTTGACCCTTCCAAACCAATACGATTCAGTCTATACATATCTAGGTCGAACCCACACTCTCTCATGGCGACGTCGACTAACCGAAACTGGCGCTGGTTAGTATCGCCTTGGTCATGTGCTGATATCGATTTCCGGCCCAAGTACTGCCCGTGTGAACACGACTCTAGTTCGGTTCATATTATCCGCCTTGTCTAAATCGCTTTACATTTTCCCCGTGTGAACACGGCTTGAGGGTGGTTGGGGTTGGAAATCGTTATAAATTTGACGCATATATATCCCCAATACCAAGTATTCCTGAGGCTGCTCTGTGTGTCTGGAGGAGGGAAGGTATTGACAGTCATTAACATAATATATCAAATGTTTGCATATATTCATATACATACAGGGGCATATCTATTCTTTTTGCAAAAAACTATCAATTGATGATTTGTCTTAACAATGTATCCTGTATAACAAGTATGAAAATGACAGTGATGAATGTCTCCTAAAATAGGAACAAATTAGTCAAAGACTATTCCTGGAGTGACTATTGTATAACTGTGATATTACTTGTCCAGTGGTATATATATCCATGTGGAATGCTAGATAAAAGATTCACCCGGTACTTGTAGTACACGGATGAAGACCAGCCTTATATAAATACGGGGGAAAATAGCATTAATATGGAAGTGAGGCTACAGTATGTGGCTCCAGTATCAAATGGCTACCTATATTATGCATATAGGCACAGAGTTGGTGAAATGGGAGAGAATGCAAAAAAGACAAGATGGCGGCCGCAGAACGCCGTCGATTTCACTTTTAAATCTTATTAAACTATATGTTATATTATATCTTTCAACTCAAAGGTAGCGGGTAAATAATAAAACATATGTAAAGAATAATTGTTGCTTGTTAGTTTGTTAAATTAGGCTCTCAATTCTTTGACCCGTTTTTTCGCCAGCTTTTACATAGGGCTGGTATGCACCCCTCCTGTGGCTACTGCAGCAGTACGGGGTGAATCTTGTATCTAGTGGAATGCATGCATATATGTATACACACAGGGACATATCTGATTCTAGGTAAAGGTTTCAATTGCCGATTTCTTGTAACGATGCTTTTTTTCTCTCCATACATATGAACTATAATTTATAGCTGCATAAACCGATGAAGCATCAAATTTTCAAAACCAAAACACTTACCTAGATTTGATTCTACATATCCAACTTAGATACTGATGCATTTATTCAGCATGTGTTGCCACATAGAAGGGCATACTGAGTCAATTTAATAGAACCTGTTACTGCATAAGCCTATGGTGTCAGAGTTTTGGCGTGCTTGCCAACATTAATTTGGCATGTTTGTGCTTCAAATATCTCCAAAGTTAGCCATTTAAAATAAAAGTTACTGCAAACTAAAGTATGGTAGACTATAACAATCAATTTAATCTATTTATCTCAGAAAAATAGCCGAAACTCAAAAACATCTGACTCTGCAACTTTAATATAACAGTGATTGCTCTGCTTGAAAATCACCCCTTGGGAAGCCATACTACACGAACCCTATACCCCTGTCACACTACGACGTAACGAGCAAACGTAAGCCTGATGTGATCACGTTTCGTCATTACGTTGCCGTACGTTGGGTTATGTTATGATGACGTCAGAATGACGGTAGACTGATGTCGAGCTACGTCACGTTACATCGTGTTATGTCGGTGCGCTTCAAAGTTTTGAACCTGTTCAAAACTTTCGACGTAACTCGAACGTAAGGGTTTACGTTCACCGTACGTTCTGTACACGTTCAGCAAACGTCAATGACGTTAAACGGACATTAGTCAAACGCTGCTCACTACGTTCAACTACGTTCCACTATGTTGACCCACATTAAACCCAGTGGAAATGTCCATGTGGCGTAATGGGAACGTCAGGAGAATGTCAGGAGAACGTACGTTCAACTTTTCGCCACCGTGTCATGACGTATGTAACATCACGTAACGTTCTTCTGGCGATGGAATAACATTCATAATGTTCCATGAGCGTAATGACATTGTCCTCTCTCGTTGAATGACGGTATCACTACGCTTTACCGATGTTACGCTCTCGTCAACTACGCTGCATCCACGTTCAACTTGTGCCGAAATTTGCATACTACGCCGAGAAGTTCAACGTTCTTCACGTTCTCCCTATGCTGACGTCGTTACGTCGTAGTGTGACAGGGCCTTTACTACATGTTCGAGAACCTTACTACATGTTCGTTGTTAAATTAAACTGAACTCAACTGATTTGATCCTGAATATCCAACTTAACATGACTATTGTGCTTTGTGCATGAACCATAGTGACCCCCTTGTTAAATAACATTACGGATATTCAATATTCCCGTCTATAAATCATACATGTTGGTTCGCCAACATGGGTAATTTGCACACGAACAAGGAGTCTCCCCGGTGATGCCACCTGGGTTCGATCCCTTACCCACCATGCCCCTACCGGGTTTCATGCGAACCGAGTCTCTCGCGAGACCTCTGACGTCACGGCCGGCCATCGTCGGACCCCGAGGTCCATCAAACATCACTACGACTCCAGCAGCTGGATGATCAACACACCACCCTCACTCAGCCACCCACCCGTCCCTTCAAACGGACAAACAAACTCAAGCAACGGGGTTGAGGGCCTGAGTCGACGAACAAATTAATGGACGAACATTCAACTGATGACCTTATTTGTTTAATGAACACTACAACCATATATGTTTCATTGAATAAAATCCTAGTTTCTCGACCGCCCTCCCCTCCTTCACGCACACAGATTTATAGCAGCTCTTGTTGATTGACTGACAGAGTAGCTGCTCACGATTTCACCAAATCAAGCCTTATGTTGACATTCTGACGCCTGTTACACCCGGCTAGCATTGCCCATGTCCACTAACAGTAATAAACAGAATGAATCGATATTCTCATTAAATCGCCAACAACGAGCGACGTGTCTCCATGCCAACATGCAGTAGTCTTTTGGTGCACACTCCAGACGAAATTTTCAATCGATTAATTATCGATTCAATCTCTTTCTTTGGCGGCAGACGACATTTAGTCAGAACATACGACACAAATCTGAGTTCCGAGCAGTAGCAGCGCCGCCACCTCTCCTCCCCCCTCCCCCTCCCCCTCACACACTCCACCCCCATTCCCCCAAGTCCCTTGCTCCCCCCCCCCCGGCTCCCTCCCCTCCCCCCGACCTCCTCTCATTACTGGGACGCCATCTGCCGGGTGTCGCGCCAACTAAGGTGGCCCGCGAGATCTCGCGAATTCCGCTCGCCGAGATCGTTCCCCGGCGTGCGCCGAATGTGACGCGGATTGACAGCGAGGCACCCCCGCTTGAAACAAATCGTCGACGTCGACGCGAAAATAAAAATAAAAACTACTGGAAAAAAACAAGACAAAAAACTACCACACATTACGGCTAGTAAAACCAGATCCCCAGTCTGTAAATAATGCAATACAAGTGGAATTCCCCAGATAAGTTATACAGTGGGTGCATGTCTTATCCATTAAAAGGGCGCATTCCACAGGTAACTTGCATGTCATTGTTGTTTTGGGTAGTTCTTGAAAATTTAAAAGAATTATTAGTAAAGGGAATAGGTAAGGAAATGAAGACGCCTTCCTAATGAGAAGGAACTACAGGCATGTGGGGAAGAAGTGACAAGTTTATTGAACTTCATCTACTAGTTTGTTGCCAGATGCGGTTTACATATTACTGAATACAAATATATAATATGAATAAGCGATGCTTAGGACCGACCCATGCTAAATGCTCTGAGAATTATTTATTTATTTATTTAATTATTTATTTATCAACATGAGGATATTATTAACCAATCACTGTTGTCCACCCTGTTTGCTGCATAGCGAAGTTTGACGAGCTATTTCCATTTCCGTTTGCTTGATTTTGGTTATTCAACATGAGTATACAAATGGCGGCGCCCATATAGGGCTATTTCCGTTTCCGTTTGCTGGATTTGGGTGATTTCATTTTCCACCTCTATAGCCGTGTTCACACGGGCAAAATGTAAAGTGAATCAGACAAGGCGAATCATATGATTCGATTTAGTTTGAAAGTGTTTCGCGTTCACACGGGCAGTGCTTTGAGTCGGTTTAAGGCGGAAGTGGATATCTGCGCATGAGCAAGTATGGACTAACCAGCGCCATTTTGGGTTCGTCGACGTCAGCACGAGAGAGTGTGGGTTTGACCTAGATATGTATTGACTGAATCGTATTGGTTTGGAACGGTCAAAACTTCTGCTGGGCAGTGAAACCCTAAAAATAAATGATGAAAAAAATATATGTGCACCTCTAGCAGGTTCATAGACCAAATTATATAATATGCGCTTTTGATCGACCGGAAAGTCAACAAACTAAGGTCTCGACTGCGCATGCATGTGAGGTCCTTAACCCGCCTAATTGCGTTTACACGGCCAAAAATAATCCGAATCACAGAAATCGATTCACGTAAACTACCTCGAGAGGTGGTTTACAGTATCCAGATCACAGGAATCGAATCAGCCTTAAACCGCCTCAGCCGCGCGTTCACATGCGAAATGTAACCCAAACTTTACAAGTCGCTTTCTACGAATCGATTTACATCGCCCGTGTGAACACGGCTTATGAGTATGAGTATTGTTTATGTATATATACATATGTTAGTCCTTAGCCTCCCCCTGGGTGGGACGGTATAAATCTATATATATATAAAGAGCGAGCGAGAAATAGAGAGAACCGGGGTCAATTAATCAATTCTATATAAGTATGAACTTTAATTTAATGGAACATTGGTTGCTTGGTTGGAAGATCCCTTCTTGGGGAAAGCCATACAGCTACCTCACTACAAGTATCTACAAGACAGGCAGCCCCCTTATCAGAGACTCCAACACCAGGACCAGAGGGCACTCCCTGAAGCTGAGGAAGCGGTACTCCAGACTGGACCTGCGACACAACTTTTTCGGCTTTAGGGTGGTTGACCTGTGGAATGACCTGCCGGAGAGTGTCGTAGCAGCAGAGTCGGTGAACTGTTTCAAGTCCTGACTGGATGTATACTGGTCAAGCATTACATATATCTTGGAGCCAGTGACAGTTGCTACGATCAACCACATCTGAAGAACTGTCTCCATTTCTATTAATTAAGAGCGGCTAACAGGTCCAAGGCCTATTATAGCTCTATCCTATTGATTGATTGATTGAAGTCTGTGGTCAAATAAAACTCAAATCAAATTTAATTAATTATAAAACACTTAATTAGTCCACGAATGTATAAGTGAATAATCTGCCCGCTTTGAATTTTCGCCATATTAAAAAATATATATTATATTGAGTTAAACGAAAGACTTAAACAATGTCAACTTGTCATTAGCTATCCAGTCAAACCAAAGGCTTACTCAATTTGAAAGAATCACAGTCCCATACTGATGCACTTATTAAGCATTTCTTGCTGCATAGAATTTATTGTATCGATTTAATGTAAACCCTTACTGGTGAAGGCATTTGTATGTGTAAACCAAAATTATTATTCCATGATTTCACTGAAAATCCCTCCAAAACTAACCATTTATAATAACAAATTACTTCAAATAAAAGCAAAAGCATATCGAGCAGCCATATGTATTTATCTCAAAACAGGACAGAAATTCATGACCATCAAACTATGCAACTTTAAATTGTTACTACCTTTCCTACCACTCGTCATTTCGATACTAGAGCAAGACTCATTTATAATATGATCAAATGGCATATTACACCGCGATTCTGGAGGTATACATGCTAGGCACCTTACTAGGGCAACACTAAAAGACCTGCATGAGCCTTCACTGCCACAAGTCCTTATCCATCCTGCCATTACCGTAGTTGTTCCTAGGAAGTAAAACTCCAAACTATCACTCATGCTTACTGCGCTTCTTAAAGTTGTATAGTCCGAATGGTTTTTAGTTTCTGTCATTTTCTCAGATAAATAAATTAGGTTAATCGGTATAGTCTACGTTACTTAATGGGGCTGTCACACTACGACGTAACGACGTCGGCGTAGGGAGAACGTGAAGAACGTTGAACTTCTCGGCGTGGTATGCAAATTTGGGCACAAGTTGAACGTGGATGCAGCGTAGTGGACGAGAGAGTAACGGTGGTAAAGCGTAGTGATAGAGTCATTCAACGAGAGAGGACAACGTAATGACGCTCAGGGAACGTTATGTACGTTATTCCAACGCCAGAACTACGTTGCTTTATGTTGCCTTACGTTACGAACGTCATGCAACGGTGGCAAAACGCTAAACGTACGTTGGACGTACGTTAGGCGTACGTTATCCCGACGGTTTCACTACGTGGACTGCACTTTTCCACCGGCTTTAATGTGGGTCAACGTAGTGCAACGTAGTGCAACGTAGTGCAACGTAGTGCAACGTAGTGCAACGTAGTGCAACGTAGTGCAACGTAGTGCAACGTAGTGCAACGTAGTGCAACGTAGTGCAACGTAGTGCAACGTAGTGCAACGTAGTGCAACGTAGTGCAACGTAGTGCAACGTAGTGCAACGTAGTGCAACGTAGTGCAACGTAGTGCAACGTAGTGCAACGTAGTGCAACGTAGTGCAACGTAGTGCAACGTAGTGCAACGTAGTGCAACGTAGTGCAACGTAGTGCAACGTAGTGCAACGTAGTGACCAGCGTTTGACTAATGTCTGTTTAACGTCATTGACGTTCGCCGAACGTTTACAGAACGTACGGCGATCGTAAACCCTTACGTTCTAGTTACGTCGAAAGTTTTGAACAGGTTCAAAACTTTGATGCGCGCCGACGTAACACGACGTAAAGGGACGTGGTTCAACATCAATCTAACGTCATTCTGACGTCATCATAACGTAATCCAACGTAGGTCAACGTAATGACGAAACGTGATCACGTCAGGCTTACGTTTGCTCGTTACGTCGTAGTGTGACAGGGGTATTACCTTGAGGTATCTTTGATTTAAAATGACTAACATAAGATATATATATGGCAGCGTATGCATGGTACCATGGTTTGTTAGGGTGCGCCTTGCGGCCTGCTACCTCCGACTTCAGCACTCGAGGTTTTCTGTTAGGGTTACCTCACCCTTAGCTCCTGATCAAAGGACCTACCTTGGGAGCACAAGGGGCTTGAGCTTAGTGAGGGAGTGAGGGAGTGAGGGAGTGAGGGAGTGAGGGAGCGATGGAAGCACTTAAAAATATCCACTGCTTCAGAATTGTGCTGCAGTTGATTCCCTCACATTGCGGCATTCAGGGTAACGAAGAAGCTGACAAAATGGCAAAGATGGGTGCAGAGGCAGAACAGCACGAAAACAGTGTTGACTTTAAGGAGATGAAGACCATCATTAAGTCTCTGCATAGATCACCAGAATCACTAGACAGCTACCATCAACTGTCAAGACAACATCAAGTGATCATCTTCCGCCTTAGGACTGCACAGATACTTCCGTGTAGTACCATCTGCCATCTGCCCCTGTGGAGAGGAAGATCAGACTGCTGAGCATATCCTACAGAGCTGCTTGAACCATCACTCACTGAGGGAAGAGATATGACCAGCTCCCACTGACTTGAAGGAGAAGCTGTACGGGGCTGCAGATATGCTACAGAGGACTGTCAATTTTATTATGAGAACTGGGCTCCAAGTGTAATTGAAGGCGAATGAAAAGAAGAAGAAGAAGATATATATATAAAGTGAAAAACATACTAAGTTAATTTTGGCATGCTTTCCAAAACTCTGGTCCCATAGGCTTCAGTGGTAACATGCTCCATTAAATTGATTTAGTGTGTCCTTCTACATAGCAACACATGCATCATAAGTACATTTTTAGCGGGGTAAAGTATTTATTCATCTGAATATGACATTTGTAAGCACCAGAGCACTGGTCTTCCAGCCACCTTACTATTGGAATTGACAGTCTATATAATTTAAGTTTGATCGGTGCTGTATTAGTTACAGCACCGATCCTGTAGAATTAAGGGAGTGGCTCCTGTTGTATAATGTACAGCACCAGTCACTGTAGTTCATGCAAAAATGGGGAGCAGCACCAAGTAGATAGTGCATACTCGGGGCAACTCAAGCAATCATTGAGGGTTACATTCTTTTCTCTTATAAAACATGGTAAGTTTATACTTGACAAGACATTTTGTTTGTCTTATATAATTTTCAATGTGTTAAAAACAGGTTGATAGTGGTGTAGGATGTTCGGTTTGTTGATGGTTTGTTGATGATGGTTAAGGGCGGTGACAGGGGAGGGCGTGCCCAGTGGGGTGGATGGTGGTGCATTGGTATCTAGATTGGATATGCAGGTTCAAATCAGGCGTAATGGAGTGAATGAATCATTGAGGGATGAAGTGTTTTGCTTTAGAAATTTGTTTTATACTTTTATCGGACTGTTAAACTTTAAGCCAGTCGTGTGTCATCTCCTGTCTGTTTGTTTACTTTTTCTTTCCACCCATCCACTTTTCTGCTTCCCAGCCGGGTCTAGTGGAGGCTCGGAGGGAGGGAAGAGGAGGGAAGGAGGAGGAGAGAGGAGGGCGGAGGAGGGAGGGAGGAGGGAGGCGGACCGAGGGAGGACGAGGGAGGAGGAGGAGGGAGGAGGAGGGAGGAGGAGGGAGGGGGAGGAGAGAGGAAGGAGTAGGGATGGAAGGAGGTGGGAGGAGGAGGGCGGGAGGAGGGAGGAGGCATAGGGAGGGAGGAAGGGAGGGAGGAGGGAGGAGGAGGGAGGGAGGCCTTGACATATGCTCCAGGATCGCAGATGGAGACAGAAAAGCAGGAGGTAGCAGTGAGGAGGCTATATGACCAGATGCCTGTGAGGGAGCTGTGTGTGTGTGGGGGGGGGGATATGGTGGAGGGAGACAGGGGAGAAGGGGATTAGAGACAAAAAAAGGAAAGGTAAGTGCCGGAAGAGGATGACGTAAAAAACCCTCAGCTGAAAGAACAGCCGGCGGTGACGGACGGGCCGGGAGACTGGTGTCACTAAGTGTAGAGGTATCAGCGCGCCAGCAGGCTACTGGAGTGGGAAGGGCACCGAGCGACACCAAGCACCGCCACGTGAACAGAGGGCAGTCAGACACACAGGCCAGGGAAAGAGGGAGGGAAGGGGGAAGGGAGGGTGTGAGTGAGGCAGTGAGGGTTGAGGGAGTGAGGGAGTGAGGGAGTGAGGGAGTGATGGAGTGATGGAGTGAGGGAGTGAGGGAGTGAGGGAGTGAGGGAGTGATGGAGTGATGGAGTGAGGGAGTGAGGGCGTGAGGGGGTGAGGGAGTGAGGGAGTGAGGGAGTGAGGGGTGACGGAGTGACGGAGTGACGGCGTGACGGAGTGACGAGTGACGGAGTGACGGAGTGACGGAGTGACGGAGTGGCGGAGTGACGGAGTGACGGAGGGTGTGAGGGAATGAGAAAGTGAGGGCAAGAGTGAGGGATGGAGTGGGTGATGGAGTGATGGAGTGATGGAGTAATGATGTGATGGAGAGATAGAGTGATGGAGTAATGGTGTGATGGAGTGATGGAGTGATGGAGTGATGTAGTGATGGAGTGATGGAGTGATGTAGTGATGGAGTGATGTAGTGATGTAGTGATGTAGTGATGGAGTGATGGAGTGATGGAGTGATGTAGTGATGGAGTGATGGAGTGATGGAGTGATGGAGTGATGGAGTGATGGAGTGATGGAGTGATGTATTGATGGAGTGATGGAGTGATGGAGTGATGGAGTGATGGAGTGATGTATTGATGGAGTGATGGAGTGATGTAGTGAGGGTGTGAGGGAGTGAGGGAGTGAGGGCGTGAGGGAGTGAGGGAGCAAGGGATCGAGGGAGTGAGGGAGTGAGGGAGTGGGGGAGTGAGGGAGTGAGGAAGTGAGGGAGTGAGGGAGGGAGGGAGACAGCGAGAGAGGAAGGAAATGAGGGGTGGATTCGTTGAGGGAGTGAGGAAGTACGTTAGGGAGAGAGCAACGGATTGACGGGATGAGGGAGTGAAGGAATGATGGAATGAGGGAGTGAGGAAGTAAGGGATGGAGAAGATGAGGAGTGCATCAATGAGTGAGTATGTGAGGGAGTGAGAGAATGAGGGAATGAGGAACGAGGGAATGACGGAATGGGGGAGTGAGGGAATGAAGTGTTGAGGGAGTGAGAAATTGAGGGATGGAGAAGATGAGATGAAATTGGAATGGAATTGAAGGATGGAGTGTGGGAATATGCTAATGAAGGAATAAGTGGGTGCAGGAGTGTAGGAGTGAGTGATTATTGTGAGTGATTATTGTGAGGGTTGTGAGTATTGTGAGTGTTGTGAGTGCTTGTGTATGTGTGTGAGTGTTGTGAGTGCTTGTGCATGTTTGTGAGTCTTGTGAGTCTTGTGAGTGCGTGTGTATGTTTGTGAGTGTTGTGAGTGCTTGTGTATGTGTGTGAGTGTTGTGAGTGTTTGTGTATGTTTGTGAGTGTTGTGAGTGCTTGTGTATATTTGTGAGTCTTGTGAGTGCTGTGAGTGCTTGTGTATGTGTGTGAGTGTTGTGAGTGCTTGTCTATGTGTGTGAGTGTTGTGAGTGCTTGTGTATGTGTGTGAGTGTTGTGAATGCTTGTGTATGTGTGTGAGTGTTGTGAGTGCTTGTGCATGTTTGTGAGTGTTGAGTGTTGTGACTGCTGAGAACTCATTTTCACCTGGAAGAAAATCTGCAATAATATATACTACATCACCGTTCCAGCGGCTCGGTGCATTGTGGGATGCGTCAGAGCAAAACAAACCCACGAGAAGCACATGGCACATGCTAATAAACTGGGTGCAGCTATGAAATGTGCTAGTTTCAGCTCATCTCAGCTCTTGTTTGAAACATAGAACACTAACTAAAAAAATATATATAATAAATTAAGATATTAATCTTTTATTCAGCATTGCATTTATATCAATATATTCAGCAAATGTTATGCCATGTGCATTTAGATTTAGACAAATCTGGGCACTCAGACTTGTGTTAGAGCCATAGCCAGAGTCAGTTTTACTTATTTTATTACTGTATTTATTTATATCCTATGGTTAATGACATATGTAGAAATAGAAAATGAGTAGGGTTAATCAGATATTGGTTATATATTTCTTTGAAACAAGTTTTTGTTGAAACATTTGACATTTTAATATTTAGAACAAGAATTACTTCTGGCTAATCAATGGTGATGTAAACAACAGCCTGTAAAGTGACTGAAATTGTATGATTCTTAGCTCAAAACGCTTAATTATGGAGAGCTGTGTCTTAAACATATTCATTATATTATTATATTGCATCCTTCCATCCATGTTTGTGCCTAATTGTTATGTATTTCTATTAATTTTGAATAAAATGGCAGTTTTGCTCTATGCGTATCGGCAAACTCAATGGTCGTATGCCTTTGCTTTGCTCCCAACGCCGTTTTCAGCACATGCGCACACGGAACCGTGATGTAGTCTATTCCCAAAACTGTGTTCATCTACAATGCCAGCCCGACATTTAGCAACATTTCTGGTTACCAATATGCACAATGGTGCCCAGTCAGCTAAGTCCTAGGAACATCCACCAATAAATTATCGCCAATAACAACAACACGCCCACCCCACGCGTCCTAAACAGCGACATCCGCCAAATATCCTGCGTGCGGTGGACCATAGCTGATGCCCACTAACAGCTTCTGAGCCCTAGTGCTGCAGTTTCCGAGGCACACCAGTTTGCCAGGGACACATCGCTTCTGCACATGCATCAACATCGAACAGCATCATCACTAACCTTATAAATTTAATATAATGTTTTTGGTAAACATGTTTTCTATATGTGTACCAAGCGATTTGTTTCTAGGTGGTGTCGTTTTAGAGATATTTCACTTTTTCTGTATTTTCTGTATGAAGATTCCTCACGGCCATTGACAATGCCTTGAGTTTGATGGTACGCCCAGTGCAAAACATTAGTTTTATTCAAAATTAATAGAAATCAAGAACCCTAACCTTATAAATTTAATATAATCTTTATGGTAAAGATGTTTTCTATATGTGTACCAAGCGATTTGTTTCTAGGTGGTGTAATTTGAGAGATATTTGACTTTTTCTGTATGAAGATTTGCTCACGGCCGTTGACAATGCATTTGAATGGATGTGTCCCTGGCAAACTGGTGTGCCCCGGAAACCGCAACACCGGTATAGAAATTCACAGGACCCGAGACAACATTGTCGCGATGGATACGGCAATCATTGTAAAAACGCACCTGAAAACACCCCACAAAGATCACAAACTAATTAATTAATTTGAAATTAATTATGATACACTATTTGCTATTATTAATCGATGGCGTTAATGTATGTAGACTAGTCCATAATGCAGTGCAATAGTGTGGACATAACATAGCATACTTCCTCTCACCCTTCCACTTCCGGTACAGGTATTTCTGGCGCATGCGCAGCCTGTAAAATAGCCACCCCACCCATATTCACTGATCCAAACAAGAGTCGCCTACCTCAATGGTTTTTTTTAGCCACCCATACACCCTCCCATCCACTACTTGCCAGTCACCAGCAAAAGGTTCCTTTTTATTCTCTTCTTCTTCTTATCTTCCTTCCAAATGTCGTCTGCTTGACATCAAACAGTACAGCGGTGGTTTGTGGGTGTAGCAGGAGGCGAGCTGTGGCGGGGAAAGGAAGGGGGCGAGTGGGGGAGTGGAGAGGGTAGAGGAGGCGAGGAGGAAGAGTAGAGTAGCGGGGTGGAGGGGAGGGGGAGGGGAGGAGGGGGGGGGGGGGGTGGAGGGGGTCGGGGGAGAGTGGGGGGGGGGGGGGGGTAGAGTGGTCGTCTGCCAATGAGAGGCACAGTGGTTGTTGTGAGAAGCCGACAACGCCGAGAAAATTACGTCAACAAATCAAATTCCATTATCTAAATAATTTACATTATTGTTTTATAATCAAAATGCACCTGTTGGCAATGTAGATAAAACACAACTTGTCTGGTGGAGGCAGTTCATTAACGCAAATTATTAGAAATATGTGGGGCTGTTCATTTGTCTCTCTCTATGTCAATATATATAAAAACATGGAGAATGAGTTACTAGTAAAGCGTCCATCCGCTAGGTGGCGCGTTGACAGATGTGCAGCCGCCAGGGGGCACTTCCGGTCCACTGCGCACGAGGACCGGCGCACGTCGGGCGGGATTTGAGACGCGGGGAAGGAGCGGAGGACACCCCCCTCTCTCACCCCCTACCCCACCTCCACCCCCCACTCCCATTTCCCATCCCAGGACCACACACCACACACGCACACTCCCCTCCACCCACCCCCACAACCACCTCAACCACACGCACGGTCTCCTGTACAGGGGTGAAATGGTTCGTGTGTGTATTTATTACACAACCACTGCTGAACAGGACCAGTATGTGTGCCATACGATATGGTCCATCATTCTCTCCTAACGGGACTCATACATTCTGATAGGCCGTATTCGATTAAACAACTCGGGTCACCAGAGTCACATTTTGGCGCATGCGCAGAACCTATGACCTCGGGTTGCATAAACAAACACGCTCGGGGTAGAAACAATATATGGCTTAATCCAAAACTTTTTTTTTTTAATAACCAATATAAATACAGTAAAATAGGATTTGAAGTATTTTATGATTGCATAGTTTAGTTATAAATATGTATGGCTAAAGGCCCTGTCACATCACGACGCATCTCACAAGCGCGCGGCCAAAGTGTAAAATCACTTTTTTACGTCGAGAAGCCTTGAACTTTTTGGTGCGGGGGGCAAAGTTGGACATATACATACCATATACATAGCGTATGGCCAAGTTATGACCAATGTGTGGCTAACATGCTTCCGAGCAAAAAACCCTTGAATTACGCTCACGGTACATTCATAGAATGCCGGTGAACGTTATATACATTATTCGATCACCAGAACTATGCCTGATACGTTACATACGTCAAGACACGCTGGAGAAATGCTAAACATACATTATACCTACATTAGACTATGCTATCCATACGTTGTCAGTATGCGGACTGTACGTTCCCACTGCCTCTAATGTAGTGCAACATAGTGAACAATGTTTGTCTAATGTACGTCTAATGTACATCGATGAATGCTTAACATATACATAACATATGGCCGACATAAAATCCACACATTGTCGAACGGTGTCAACCGTTGTGGTATGTCAAAAGTTTTGCGCATGCGCAAAACTTTGCCAACTCCCTGACGCGCGATGCCATATGTCAACGAATGTTGATGTACATTTACATATACCAACAAGCGCCTAATGCATGCGTAACACATAGTGACATATCCCGACGTAGCGGCCAAAATCACGTATGTCGGCATACTTTAGCGCAATGTATTGTAATGTGACAGTTCGTCGAGATATGGCGTCGCACGTCAGGGGGTCGGCAAAGTTTTGTGCATGCACAAAACTTTCGATGTACGACATCGTTCGACAACGTGTGGATTTTCCGTCCGCCGTACATTATGTATGTGTTAGGCGTACGTCGATGTACATTAGATGTACGTTAGACAAACATTGTTCCCTACGTTGCACTATGTTGACCGACTTTAAAGGCAGTGGGACGTACAATCCGCATACTGATAACATATGGATAACATATGCCTAATGTATGTCTAACATACATTTAGCATTTCTCCAGCATGTCTTGACATATGTAACATATGATGCATAGTTCTGGCGATCGAATACCATATATAACTTTCACCAGCGTTCTGCGAATGTACCGCGAGCGTAATTCGAGCATTTTTCGTCGGGAGGTACGTCAGCCATACATTGGTCATGTGTTAGGTATACAGTATGTATACGTCCAACCTTGCCCCCCATGCCAAAAAGTTTGATGCTTCTCGACGAGATGCGTCGTAGTGTGACAGGGCCTTAATATACACTGCAGCCCGAGTAAATATTTTATAGGAGATAAAATATCATGTTCTGGATCATGGTGTATGTATATTCACCACGACCCCCACTTTCCACGATGTAAGCTGAAGCTGTGTCCAAGCCTGTTTGGTCTGAGCCTGAGTCTTTACTGAGGGACTAGCAGAACTCGGAATGCCCCTATTACGACAAGCCATAATATTAATAGTGCCCGGTCACCAACATCTGATCTAACCACAGGGCTGTATGACCAACATGTGGGCGGAGGGCGGAGGGCGGAGGGCGGAGGGCGGAGGGCGGAGGGCGGAGGGCGGAGGCGAGGGCGAGGTAGAGGGCGGAGGGCGGGGGCGGGGGTGGAGGGCGGAGGGCGGAGGGCGGAGGGTAGAGGGCGGAGGGCGGGGGCGGGGGGTGGAGGGCGGAGGGCGGAGGGCGGAGGGCGGAGGGCGGAGGGCGGAGGGTAGAGGGCGGAGGGCGGGGGCGGGGGGTGGAGGGCGGAGGGCGGAGGGCGGGGCGGGGGCTGGGTGCTGGACATCACACTAATTCGTATTAGGGAAGTTGCGAGTTCAATCCTTTGCTGAGTTAAAATCTTTTTTTTTATTAGGTTAAGAATATAGGTGTCATTACCTTGCTCTGGTCGTCGGCATTCATTAGGATGGGGCAGGGTTTGGTTGACCCTGAATCAGGTTAATACGATTACGTGGGGTATTTGGGTCAAGTCATTTATAGTACCGTCTAATTGGGATACCATGCCATCATTCCTGGTGACATGGTATCATAAGGAGGAGGCACTATAAAATCAACATGAGTGTGCATTATCAACAGTCGGTATCCTTGATTGATTGATGGTGATTTTATTTCAGGTCGGCAACCAAGATTATAATCACAACCTAATGGGGCTGTCACACTACGACGTAACGACGTAACGACGTCGGCGTAGGGAGAACGTGAAGAACGTTGAACTTCTCGGCGTGGTATGCAAATTTGGGCACAAGTTGAACGTGGATGCAGCGTACTGGACGAGAGAGTAAAGGTGGTAAAGCGTAGTGATATCGTCATTCAACGAGAGAGGACAAGGTCATGACGCTCACGGAACGTTATGAACGTTATTCCCTCACCAGAAGAACGTTACGTGACATTATATACGTCATGAGACGTTGAATGTACGTTGAATGCACGTTCTCCTGACGTTCTCCTGACGTTCTCCTGACGTTCTCCTGACGTTCTCCTGACGTTCTCCTGACGTTCCCATTACGCCGCATGGACGTTTCCACCGGGTTTAATGTGGGTCAACGTACTGCAACAGAGTGCAAAGTAGTGCAACGTAGTTGAACGTAGTGACTAACGTTTTAATAACGTCTGTTTAACGTCATTGACGTTCATTGAACGTGAACAGAACGTACGGCGAATGTAAACCCTTACGTTCAAGCTACGTCGAAAGTTTTGAACATGTCCAAAACCTTGACCTAACTCGACGTACCACGACGTAATGTGACGTAACTCGACGTCATTCTAACGTCATTCTGACGTCATCATGACGTAACCCAACGTACGTCAACGTAATGACGAAAAATTACCACGTTAGGCTCACGTTGGCTCGTTACGTCGTAGTGTGACAGGGGTATAAGATGTGACTAGGACAAATGTGTTCTCCAAAATATTTATTCACAGTCACTCATCGATGAATACACCGGTAAGTCTTGCACTGAAATACCAATACAGTGTGCTGTATGTAGCTGGGTGCGACCAGGCTGGAACCAGCCAACCGGAACCATCATCATCATCATCATCATGCTGTCGGTCGCGATGCGACAAAGACTGCTTTCATTACTTGACTGCCGCTCTCCATTTAGCTCTCTGCTGTGAGAGTTGCGTCCATGAGTCGGTCTTAATGTCTCTCAGCTTCAGGTTTCTCTTGATGGTATCTTAGAACCGGAGACGGGGGCGCCCTCTCTTTCTGTAGCCAGAAGACAGTTGAGAATAGAGGATCTGCTTTGGTAGCCTGTCTGATGACATCCTCATGAGGTGTCCAGTCCACCGGAGATTCTTTTTGATCAGAAGATCTTCCATAGAGGGCAGCCCCATCCGTTCGAGTATTACATTTCATGAAAGCTGCCTGCAAAAGTGTTGAAGTGCTGCTGGCTTTTGCAAGTTACCAGCGGCACTCTCTCAGGGGAGCAAATAGAGGTTTCACACCGGCAAGAACATGTCAAGACAGGCGCAAAACTATTTGTCCCTGCAGTGGCTGGTCGGGAGATGTTGGGAGTTCCATACATCAACCGCCCTTAATGCTGCCACAGTGACATGGTTTTCTGTTTAGGGTTTGCTCCCTTAGCCTTCGGTTCTGTCAAGGACCTGTACCACAAGGCAGTGGTTTAGAACTCTGCAAGGCAGGGGTGTCAAACTCCCTGAGGTATTGCTATACCTGCATACCTAATGCGGAACCACCGCCCATGTAACCAGCGGATCCGGGGTTCCTGAAATTAACCAATTCACATAAAAAGTTGTGTTTATTTAGCGATGCCTTCAGAGCACATTGATTTTTATTATTGGCTTTAGACATCAAACATATGGTCATTCTGACATATTTCTTTGGAGGAAACCCGCTGCCGCCACATAGGCTACTCTTTCCGATAAGCAGCAAGGGGTCTTTTATATGCACTTTCCCACAAACAGGACATCATCTACCACATCCTTTGATGAACCAGTTGCGGATCACTGGTTGGAATGGAAAATAGCCCAAACTGCAAATGTGTCCACTGAGCAGGATCTATAGGGATGATCCATACCTTCACAGGTGGACACTCTACGGCCTGAGCCACGTCCCGCAACACCAGTTCACAGACAGTTCACATCACAGATAGCATAATGCCAGTATAATGGCAGAATAGTGGTTAAAATAGATATATAATGATACAACTATTGCAGTGTCTTCCGTGGTCAATTATGCCAGGTATATAGAGTTTGCAATTGACTTTAAAATATTGAATTATATCTAATGGAATACATTTTAATACGGTTCAATTAAAGTTGCATCGTCCGATGGTTTTGAATTTCTGTATTTTTTTCTGAGATAAATATATTAGATCAATCACTAGTATCTACTTTACATTAGTTCAAAGTTACTTTTATTTTAAATGGTAAACTTTTGAGATATTTTGAGTGCAAACATGGAAAATTAGCTTGCCAAAAGTCCGACACCATAGACTTCTGCAATAACAAGTTCTGTTAAATTAACTCACTATTGCTTTCTACGCAGAAACAAATGCTTAATAAGTGCATCAGTATCTAAGTTAGATATGTAAAATCAAATCTAGATAATTGGATTGGTTTTGAAAATTTGATATTTCATCAGACTATGCAGCTTTAAACTCAAGCGGAAAGTTAGTAAAAAAAAGCGGAAAAAACTCACACCTAATGCATACTTGGGTAGATGGATGGAGGTGGTGGTGGGCGGGTGGATCTGAGAAACTGTCGACTCACGAACAGCCGACCTTGACCCTGTGAGTGACCAGCAAATGACCGCCGGTGACCAGTCGTGAGGGGAACAGTCAACACTCTCCGAGCAGGGTTTTCAGATGATCTCCGCACATCCAGATACACACACAGACACACACACATACACACACAGACACACACAGACACACACAGACACACACAGACACACACAGACACACACATACAGACACACACATACACACACAGACACACACACAGACACACACACAGACACACACACACAAAGCCGGGCCGGCTTGACCGTCGTTTAATCGGGTCACCAATGCGTGGAGAATGAAAGGAAGGCTGGCAATCACCTTGATATCCGCTGGTCAGTGTGATCCGGCGTGCTCGGCGAGGCGCGAACAGGCCGGCCGGCTACAAGCGCCGCAGCCGCAGCCGGCAAAAGAGGCGGGAAACGCGCGCATAATGAAGAAGGCGCCGCGACAAAAAGTCGTCTGGTCCGTAACGGCGCGGAGGAGAGATCCACACAGGAGAGTTCCACAAACGCTGGTTACTTCCGGCCGGCTTGGCTAGCGGCCTGAATGACGCCGTTTGTGTTGGGCGTTGGAGAAAGACGGAAAGAGACCACAGCGGCGAACGGCGTGTAGGAGTGCGGGTGTGGAGGGTGGGTGGGTGGGTGGAGAGGTGCATTGGTGTGTGGGTGTGGGTGTGGGTGTGGGTGTGGGTGTGGGTGTGGGTGTGGGTGTGGGTGGGGGTGTGGGTGTGGGTGTGGGTGGGTGTGGGTGTGGGTGTGGGTGTCGGTGTGGGTGTCGGTGTGGGTTGGGTGTGGGTGTGGGTGTGGGTGTGGGTGTGGATTTGGGTGTGGATTTGGGTGTGAGTGTGGGTATGAGTATGAGTGTGTGGGTTTGCTGTGGTTGTGAGTAAATGAATTATTTTCACATGGATGTCATTTCCCAGTGCTGTAATACTGATCTTCTGGCAAAAAAAAATGGTACAGCTATTTACACAATGGTGAACACAATCTAAATATATGAATACGTAAAATATAAGTAAATTATAAGAATTAGTAAAATATAAGAATAAGTAAAAATACACACCACATGGCAAAAAAAAATAAAAGGAAATGAGGTACAGTCTTTTAGGAGTGCAAATATTTAGCAAGGTTGTGAAGTAGTGTTTTAAAGTTCATATAACCAGGTACACTTTAATTAATAATGCATTAATGTATGTGACACCGAGCTCCTGACGACTAAATGAACCAAAGAGTCATCTCTGTAGGAGCTGTCACCACGTGAATGGCACCATTAGACACGTCGCCATGGCGACCTGTCTGTAACGCTGGCAACAGGATGTGGGTGTGGGATTGAATGCATTAGGCTGTGACTGTGGATGCTGGGTGAGTGGGTGTTGAAGTGTGAATGTGTACTGGTGCGGAGAGTGTTAATGGGGTAATGCTCGTGGGTGGTTGGGTGACGTCAGTGGGCACTTCTTACAGGCCAGTGTCAATAACTCGAAGACAAATTATATTACTTATTAGTTACTGGAGTCACCAGTTGGGTACCAGCAAGATAAAACCTGGACATTATCCGGATATCAGCTGATACCAACACAACATTGGAATGACTAGCAAGAGAAAGAGCTGGATACCCACCGCATACCAGCTAGACACCAAGAGGACATCGGTGTGATGAACAAGACAACAGCTGGACACCAACCGGATACCAGCTAGACACCAAGAGGACATCAAAATGACCAGCACAACAACAGCTAGACACCACCGGATACCAGCTGGACACTAACTGAACATCAGCTGGACCAGTGAGACAACAGCTGGACAACAACCGGATACCAGCTAGACACCAAGAGGACATTGGTGTGACAAACAAGACAACAGCTGGACAGCAACCGGATATCAGCTAGACACCAAGAGGACATTGGTGTGACAACTAAGACAACAGCTGGACACCAACCGGATACCTCCGAGGCACCAAGAGGACATCGGTCTGACAAACAAGACAACAGCTGAACACCAACCGGATACCGGCTGGAAACTAACTGAACATTGGAATGACCAGCAAGACAATCGCTGGACACCAACTGGATACCAGCTGGACACCAACAAAACATGGGCATGATCAGCGAGACAATGGCTGGTACCAACCGGATACCAGCTGGACACCTACAGAACATGGGCATGACCAGCGAGATAATAGCTGGTACCAACCGGATACCAGCTGGACACCTACAGAACATGGGCATGACCAGCGAGATAATAGCTGGCTAGCAGCCAGATACCAGCAGAACATCAATAGAACATCGGCATGACCAGCATGAGACTAGCTGGACACCAGCTGGATACAAACTGGACACCAGCAGAACATTGGCATGACCAGCGAGACAATGGCTGTTACCAACCGGATACCAGCTGGACACCAGCAGAATATTGGCATGACCAGCAAGAGACTAGCTGGACTACAGCCAGCCACAAACAGGACACCAGTATGACACCAGCTAGATACCAGCTGGACACAAGCTAGTCACTAGCTAGACACCAACTAGGCATCAATCAACATATAACAATTTAGGTCATTACTAGCAAACAACTTCCTCTCGAGAGGATTTGTGTTTTGAACCGTGACCGATTAGTTAATTGGACACTGGAGACGAGGCTCTAATGTCGGCTAGCGTGGGGCAGGCATTGGAGGGCAGAGTGCTGTTGGGGTTGGTGTAGGAAGTTTGAAAGTTTGGAGGTGGTGTTCTGCGGAGGTGAAGTGGTGAGGTGTGAAGGGGGTGTGGATGTCGATAGATACGGCGAGGAGGTGTGAATGTGGGGTCTGTGGAGGTGTGGATTGTTCATTGGTTGTTGGAGTTTTACCTGCTGGCAACATCTAAGGTCATATTAGGACAGGTACCGACTTGTGCCAGTGCAGAATCATGGTGACTTTATAATGCTGAGCCACTGGGAAACCAGACCACCAGCACCATGATCTGATATCCCACTCAGTCACATTATCCTGACACTGAGCCAACCAGTCCTCGCCCTATTCTAATAATCCCAAGCACCTGGCCGGGAAGTGACAAGTATCAATTTTTAAGTCATTGGTTTGACTCGACCGTGGGTTCTAATCCCACGATCTACCAAACCGGGAGACGGACGCTCAAATCATTCGGCCATCCCGACTGGTGAAGTGTGTGAGGTGGTGATACACGGTGGTGGTGGTGGTGGGGGGGGGGGGGGGGGCGACCCCCTCACACCTCCCCAGCCCCCCCCCCCCCCCTCCAAGTGAGTCAGTGCGGCGCGGGGACTCCCCGGGCCAAGACCGGGCACGGCGACCCTCTGGAGCGGAGAACAGGGCAGCAGGCGGGACCCCTGCAGCCGGAAGCAGGGCACCGGAACCCACCTGCACTCACTGCGCATGCGCATGCGCAGTGCACTCAGACGCAAACCCAGGGTGACACTGCACCAGTGGGTGCAGCGGAGGCGAGACCCAAGTCGGGAACTTCTTAAACAAACTGCGCTCACAATCCCAGGTAAGACGCTGAGATAAAGTACAGAACTAAGCAGTCTATATAGTACGTGCATTGTATGGCAATTGGAATGTTACATGGAAGTACAGTTCTACCTTAGCAGCCAAAATGCAAACAGTTATTTTACAGATACATATTTTGTAGTGGCTATAACAAAAACAAAAAAATATAAGGCTTGTTCAGTTCTGCTCAGTTTATAGGTGTTATATTGCTGCTTGTGTGGCATTGTCTATGTGATATGAATGCCTGGTATTCTTGGCAAGTTATCTAGAGGAGATATTCACTGTCACCGACAGTAGGGGTCAACGAGTTACATGTTACATGGAAGTACAGTTCTACCATAGCAGGCAAAATGCAGAGAGTTATTTTACAGATACATATTTTGTAGCGGCTATAAAAAAAGAATTATAATTATAAGGCTTGTTCAGTTCTGCTCAGTTTATAGTTGTTATCTTACAGCTCATGTGGTATTGTCTATGTTGTATGAATGCCTGGTATTCTTGGCAAGTTATCTAGAGGAGATATTCACTGTCACTGACAGTAGGGGTGACTGATGACCATGTCTAAATCCAAGCAAACATGCTTTCATATGAATCAATTATAAACAAGCTGTGTTTATCGATATTGGCGTAGAATTGATGTTTGTTTGTTCTCCTAGCAACATCTAAGGTCATATTAGGACAGGCGTAGAATTGATAACCTGGGAGATAATGCACGAAAACAAAAAGACGAAATGGTAGTCACTAGATGCTCTCCAATTTTAAAAGTTGATTAATGTACACGATTTGATCAGGTCTTCAATCCAAAAGTAGCGGGTTTGACAGATAAGTAGTTGAACAATATACAGTAAAACCTCTCTAACCACCCACCTAGACAGATCAACCACTCCCCTATATTGATCGCTATATTTGGGTCCAAACCGAGCGCCCATACACTACCATTGTAATGATAAAAGTCGCTAAACCGATCACCTCCCTAAATGGACCATTTAAAGTCGGTCCCATGGTCGGTCGATTTAGAGAGGTTTTAGTGGAGTTAGCATATTCAATTGCAAATTCCTGGTGGTTATGCCCATGCCCCAGCTTTCTGACACTTTGACTGTAGTGTTGGTTAGCAGCCCTGGCTTCAACTTCAAGACAGTGCTACGGGGAGTAACTACAATTATCATGTAAAGGATAGTCTAATACCTGCTATTTATAATTGCCATTTGAATAGATGGCAAACACTCATACTCAATTGATGTTGTTTGTTGTTCTTTTACGTCCTAGCAATACTGGCTGTCTTTAAAATCCGGTGACATTTCTGACAATATGATTTCTTCTTGAAGATTTATATTGCCTATCATGGATACGTCTGAATAGACTTGTTTTCACCATTAGACAGTTTGTCGATAGAAAGCCTGAGCCTACACTTTTACCAACCCAAGGGATTTTTAACCTCCCACACCACCTAGACATGGTATGAGAGCAACTTGCCTTTGATGACGCTGTAAGTTATACACAGCGGTGGAAATCCAAATTGGCAGAGATGGGGGGGCATGGGGAATTGAACCACCGGCCTTCAGAATAGGAGTCCGACCTAGAAAAAAGTCAGACACTCTAACCCCTCCGCCACAGAGAACACCAAATCTCTTAATTTAGCGCCAAAATATTTGTACCAAGCAAATAGTAAAACACACTTTCTGGTTGGCACTTTTGTTTATGTCAAGATTGCCAAACACATCGTTGACATCTGTACATATGCTTGGTACGTCTGGCCGACACCAGGTGGCGTATCAGTGCAATATAGGTGAAGAGTCACTTCCCTCTCTCCCTCTCTCACCATGGTTTCTTGGTTAAAGGTGCATACTCCGATAAAAGCAGCACATTTTCTCAACCAAAACCCTAACTGCATTTGGTCCTATATATCCAAACTAGATACTGGTGCACTTATTACAACATTTGTTGTCGCATAAAATGGAATTTTAAATCAATTGACGAGACCTTGTTTCTGCTAAAGTCAATGGTGTCCACATTTTCGGTGTGCATGCCAAAAGTAACATTTAATATTTGTTCACGTCAGCATGCCAATGTAGTATTGCATATTTTCACTTCAAATATCCCCAAAATGGGCTATTTATAATGCAAGATACTTCAACCTAAATTAGTGTGGATTATAGCAAGCAACCCATTATATGTATCTCAGATATATGGCAAGAATTCAAGACCATTAGATTATCCAAACGGGAGACACCAGAAGCAGGATCCTGCTTCCAGAAAAGTTTAATTTAGTTTTGTTTGAAAGGGGATTAGAAACTCTCACAGATTGAATAGGGTGTCATAATTTGCAACACACTGCCGACCTTACATTACCTGATGCATCAGTATGAGTATTTTCCTACGCAGCAGGTCGGGGGTTCGATCTCCCAGTTAAGTCAAATAAAACCCCTAGAAACATGACACTCACCACCTATCCGGGTATTCAGTATTACTAGGACAGGCGGACTATATTCAGTGGAATATGGTTGGTTGGTTGTTGGAGTTTTAGATCTTGGCAACATCTAAGGTCACATCAGGATGGTACCGACTTGTGACAGTGTGCACTAATGGCTACCCTATAGTGCTGCCCCACTTATAAATCAGGCCACCAGCACTATGACCCAATATCCCACTCAGTCATATCATCCTGACACTGAGCTAACCAGTCCTTACCCTATCCTATTAATGCTGAGCACCTGGCTAGGAAGCGACAAGTATCAATTTTATGAGTTTGGTTTGACTCGATCAGGAACCGGAGTCCCGATTTCCCGCACGTGAGGCCTGCACTCTACAGATTCGGCCACTGCGCCCGGTCCGTGGAATACGGAAGACAACCCTTATTAAAATGTCCCCGTCTACATCAATGAATACAAAACACAATGACTAAAACATAAACTAAAATGAATTTGAAAATAACAGGCAAGTTGTCATTATGTCCACTTTGGCTGAGTGCCAAGTAGTTCTTGTGGACAACCAACATGGGCAAGGTGGCCAATGTTACTATTACACTATTGACCCCACTATGCAACACATGTAAACTTTTATTTTGGTGAGCAATGTTTATTCATCTTACTGTGATCGTTCTTCAGAACCGAGCTACTGGTTTTCTGGCCATATCCAACTTCGGTTATATACACCATTTGTGTACACGGACAAAATATTTTCACTACATTTAAAATTAATTAAAGTATATTGTCACTACATTTATAATTAACTGTTCGTTTGCTTGTTGTTGTTTTACGTCCTAGCAACATCTAAGGTCATATCAGGACGTGTACCAACTTGTGCCAGTGCACACTCATGGCGACTTTATAGTGCTGCCCCACTGGAAGACCAGGCCACCAGCACCATGACCTGATATCTCACTCAGTCACATTATCCTGACACTGAGCCAACCAGTCTTTGTCCTATCCTAATAATGCCAAGCGTTAAGTCATTGGTTTGACTCGACCTGGGTTCGAACCCACGACCCCACGATCTATCAACACGGGAGACGGACGCTCTAACTCATTCAGCCATGCCTTCTTGTCTGTATTCATTGGATGTACAGTTAAGGCGTTAATTCCAATGCAATCTTCTAGAGAGATTAGAGTGAATCCGTTTACAGTACCCACGACCCATCAATCAGTTCATCAACGTATTAGTTCATCCACTTGAGGCCCTGTCACACTGCATAAGCGCATGCCGACGTATGTGACATGCTGTCGTATGGCAGGAATTTTGAACATGCTCAAAAATACTACTTATGCCTAACATACCCATAACTTATCTCAGCGTACACCAGTGGGCTGTTAACGAATACTACTTATGCCAAACGTACCAATAACTTGTCTCAGTGTACACCAAATTGTTGGTGTAAAAACAGATATGTCGGCATACACTTATGCAATTCGTCAGAGTGTGACAGGGCCTTTATCAACCCACACATTTCTAGAGGACTCCTCATTGCCTCGATTTTACACGTTTCCATAGTTACTGAATTATCAGAGTTGACGATTTCCTGAAAGCGATGTTAAATCTAGATTGGGGAGATTATAAATATATTCCTATTGAATCTAGATTGCCACATTTGAAGTTAGAAGTTATTATATAACCCTGTCATATAATAAAGGATTAGACAAAAGTGCCGAATCGGTATGATTAAGAGCTCTAGCTGTACTCTCATGTGCGAGGTCATGGGTTCGAAGACCGACTGAATCAAACCACTTATTTACAAAGACGGATATTTATCAATACCTCGCCTAGCACCTGCATTAATAGGATAGGGCAAGGACAGATTTATTCAATATCAGGATAATGTGACTGAGTGGGATATCAAGCCATGGTGTCAGCGACACGGTTTCCCAGTGGGGCAGCTCCATAAAAGCGTCCATGACTGTGCACTGTAACAATCAGGTAGCGGTCCTACTATATCCATAGGTGTTGCTAGGATGTAAAACCCCATTAAACAGACACACAATGAACGGGTCCTAATTGAGATCCAGAAGTGCGGACGCCTGTACACTTAGGCAACCCGCGCGCATGCCCGTGCATGGCGAGCGCCCAATTAACAGCGTGTGCAGATTGCGCGCATGCGCCAGAGGGCGCTGGTCCGTCAATGGGGCACGTCGTACTAACAGATGACTGACACACCATATCGTCGTGTCGTCACCTGTCGCCGGTTTGCTAACAAGTATATGATATATCACTAAATGGCCATCACCTACACCAGATCATGTATGCAAGGTCCTGGCCCCTCAATGGGCACATCATACTAACAGACGACTGACACACCTTATCGTCGTGTCGTCACCTGTCACCGGTTTGCTAACAAGTAACAAGTGTCTGATATATCACTAAATGGCCATCAACTACACCAGATCATGTATGCAAGGTCCGGGTCCCTCAATGGGCATGTCATACTAACAGACGACTGACACACCTTATCGTCGTGTCGTCACCTGTCGCCGGTTTGCTAACAAGTGTCTGATATGTCATTAAATGGCCATCACCTACACCAGATAATGTATGCAGTGTCCGAATCGGTAAGAGGGCGGGCTTCGTGTGTCGAAGGTCGCAAGCTTGAATCCCGATTGAGTCAAACCAATGACTTATAAAATTGATACTTGTCACTACCGAGCCTGGTGCTCAGCATTCATAGGATAGGGCAAATACTGGTTAGCACAGAATCAGGATAATAGGGCTGTGAGATATCGGGTCACGGGACTGGTGGTCTGGTCTCCCAGTGGGGCAGTACTATAAAGTTACCAGGAGTGTGCACTGTCACGAGTCACTACCCGGCCTGATATGACCTTAGATGTTGCTAGGACGTAAAACAGCAAACAAACAAACGAAGCCATCAGTCACTCCCTGACTCCCTAAATCCCTGAATTCCTGAGTCATTCACTAATCCAGTAAGAGATCACACTGGGCTTTAAATTAGTATCACTCATTCACTTCCACATCAAATGCCAACTCATTGTGCTAAGTCACTATTTCTGAATAAATCACACACCAAGTGTCTACATCTTGTATTAAATCACCAACCCTTGGGTATACTATAATCACCACCGCTCACTCAACCACCTCACATGGCATAACAACCTCATTATCACTCACTCAGTCACACCCATAACTGCCCGATTTGGCTGAGCCAAGAACACCCTTAACTACCAACAGCTACCTAGCAGTCTTTCCCTATTTCGGATCGACCTAGAATAGCCTACCCCAACACAAAACAAGCTCAAACATCTACAGATATGTCATGGCCCACCAGCAGGATGCCCAATGGAAGGTAACCATGCCAAAAGTAGCCAGCTAACACACCACACATGTACAAACCTATGATATGTAAATAGGAGTAGGCTAGTCTAGTAATAAGAGTAGAACAAAATAAAATTATATATATATATGCCAAGAAAATTAAAAAAAACTAACATAGGCTACTAACCATACCAACCAATTATCTATCTGCTACTGAAATGCAGGCAATCAAGTACCTTATCAGCAGCCACTGTGTGGTAAGATAACACCAACACTACAACTGGCCAGCATTGAAAACAAGCCTGGGTACCCGAGCTTATATGCTATGGACAACAGCCTCAATAAAAATATAAAAAAATTACTCACTCACCCACCCACCAGGAGACCTCCATGGTGTGTGCAATTCCCACCATTGTCTGACCAATGACTGGACCCGGTGGCCGAATCGGTAGAGCAAAGGCCTCCCGTGCGGGAGATCGGGAGTTCGTTTCCCGGTCGAGTCAAACCAATGACTTTCAAAATTGATACTTGTCACTTCCTAGCTTGGCATGCAGCATTAATAGAATAGGGCAAGGACTGGTTAGCTCAGTGTCAAGATAATGTGATTGAGTGGGATATTTGGTCATGGTACTGGCACCCTGATTTCCCAGTGGGGCAGCACTATGAAGTCCCCATGAGTGCACACTGTCACAAGTCGGTACCCATCCTGATATGACCTTAGATGTTGCCAGGACGTAACATTCTAACCATCAACCAATGCCAGTCTGCACACACCTGACTACACAATCCTTATGTGTTGACCTGAACGAATCTGAATCCATGACACTAGCCATGTTAGCACATCGTTAAAGTGGCTGTCACACCTCGCCGGATTGAGTAATAGACAGAATTGTCTAGTCCAGTGGTGATAAGTATCAAAATGTATTAAAATGTGTCAAAATGTTGCGCTATCGAGTCAATGGCCGCTCGACGAACCGACATGAAATGGACATGAAACGGACATGAATGGATAGCCAACGGACGAAATGGACAAGAACCGTAGACGATATATATGACAGGTGGCATCCTTTCCTAGTTTTGTTGATGTTCAAAACTTGTATGGATACAAAACGGACTTTGTTCCGTTTCTGTCCATTTCCCCCAATCCGGTGAGGTGTGACAGGGCCTTAAGGATTTGATCACGTATTCCTTTCTGGAATGTTTCATGTATCTTATTGGAAGATCACACTTGGAATGGGCTATGTGAACATTTCCCGGCTGAGTCAAACCAAGGACTTGTAAAACTAATAGTTGTCGCTGAACTTGGCATTATTTACTAGGAGAGGGCAAGGACTGGTTGGCTTAGTGTCAGGATAATATTAATATGACTCAGTGTGATCTCAAGCCCTGCTACTAGTAGTAACATAGTTTTCCAGTTGGGTGGCATAACACTATGCAACCGGCAAGGGTGCATACTATCACCAGTCTGTGATCTCAGATGTGGCTAGGGCGTGAAACTACAATAACTAGATAGAGACACAGTTTACTTCTTCCGGATAGTATGCCTAACTTAGGAAGCAGCGCCAACTGGGTTGCGGCGGTCAACCCTAGAACTAACTGTGAACCTGACGCATTGATCACTGGTCATGGGGGAGAGATGGGGGGGGGGTGGAAGGTGGAGGGTGGGGGGGGGGGGTGGGAGTGGGTGCTCAGACTGACCGCTCAGTGATTAGGACATCTGTTAATGACCACACACCTCCGTCCCATACCCACCGACACCCACACCCACATCCCGACACACGCGCACACCGACACACGCACACGCACTCACACCACTCACGCCACGCATCCACATCCATATCCAGCCACATCACACACTCACACCGACACAATCACCTTACACACATCACCCACACAATCACACGCCCACACACTCATCCACTTGTACCCACCCACCACCCTCCTCACTCATGCCTACTCATTTACCCCCACACACATCCCCCACCTCACACATTATACATACCTCACACACACACACACACACACTCCCTAGCTCAAACACTATACACACCAAACACACATCCCCAACACCAAACACACCATCCACATCACACACTGATACCTACATACCAACACTCATACACCCACATCCTCAATCACCTCCACATGCCATCATATGTCTCATACACATCCACACACTCACTCAATCCACTCATCCACCCCACCCCCCTCCGACACCCCCCCACACCATCACCACGCCCCCCCACCCCCCCCCCACACACACACACTACACATGGGCAGGAGCACACTCCACCCAACAGAACACACACCGAAAACAGACCTACCTCACACGTCTACATCGACCCACACACCCACACACCCACCCACCCACACACCCACACATCTTCCACTTCCACACACCCACACCCGTCCATACACCACACCACGTCCCACACTTCCCACGGTCCACACACCACCCTCTTATGCACTCCACAACCTCAGCTCACCCCCCACTCCCACCCCACCCCACCCCCACCCCTAGCCCCACCCTTACAGCCACTCACAGCCGTACCCCCACCCCCCACCGCAACCCCAATCCCACGCATACAGCCACCCACAGCTCCCACTCCCCCCAGGCCAGCCTACTCCTAACCCCACTCGCAACCCCTCAGCTAGCCACATCCTCACCTCAACCCCACCCTGTCCACACTCCCCCCCCATCACCCCCCCTCCCCCCACAGCAACCCAGCACCCCACTCTTACCCCACCCTACCCGAATCTTACCCCCACCCCTACCCCACTCACTCCGGCGCCCACAGCCACCCACAGCCCCAGCCCCCACCCCTACAACCATCCACAGCCCCACCCTCACCCACAACCTCACCCCACTCCCACCCATACAACCATCCACAACCCGACCCCCACCCCCACCCTAAACCCACCCCCACCCTTACCCTAACCCGCACCCGCACCCGCACCCCCACATTATCCCCCCCCCCCCGGGCTGACATGGCCGCTGTCCGGTCACTCATGTCCCCCGGTCAGGGATGACCGCCCGCTCCGGCCACTGGTCATCGGCCACTGCCATCACCCGCTGACCCCTCGGCCCGATGGCCGGTCAGATAGGCCGGGCAGCCCCCCCCCCCCCCCCACCCCACCCCCACCCCCTGCCACTCTCATCCCTCCGCCCCATGTTGGGTGGATCACTGCCTATTGGGGGTGGGGGTGGGGGTGGGGGTGGGGGTGGGGGTGGTAGGGGGATAAGCAGGGTGTGCTCTGTGTGTCTGTGCCTCTGTCCGTGTCTCCTCTGTTGGGTGTGGGGGCGGGGGTGGGGGTGAGGGGGGGGGGGGGTTAGGGGTGTTAGGGCCACTGTCAGGGCATTAATGGCTGTGTCTTCTCCACACATCCCAGCCACCATTGTCAGATTAACCAACAGGAACTGTCTAAATTTGCCCCCCACCACCACCATACAATTATATACACAGGCCCACACCCATCAGGCCACCACTCCTCCCTGGAACTCAATCTATGTGAATTTTTCCCACCCACCACCCCTTTCTTACATTTGAAATTATTCATTTTATTGGGTCATATCATAATAATTCATATTCTGCTGCATGATAATAGCAGCATTTTATAATATTATTCTCATACATATCAAATTATCTACTCAGTATAACACCTATAATATACCAAAATACAACCTTCCAAAATAAGCCATGTAGTTTGACTTTGGTGTCCGTGTTGGTTAGCACGTGTCTGATATGCAGCAGTGACATCTTTTCTTTTTTTTTTCTTTGAAGATTTATACTGCCTATCATGGATAAGTCTGAATAGACTTGTTTTCACCATTAGACAGTTTGTCGATAGAAAGCCAGAGCCTGCACTTTTACCGACCCAAGGGATTTTTAACCTCCCACACCACATAGACATGGTATGAGAGCAACTGGACTTTGAGGACACTTAGAATTATACACAGTGGTGGAAATCCAAATTGGCAGAGGTGGGGGCATGGGGAATCAAACCACTGACCTACAGATTAGGAGTCCGACCAAGAAAAACGTCAGACACTCTAACCACTCCGCCGCAGAGAACACCAAGAGACATATTCTATTAACTGGACTTAATATTCCTTAAATGCAGCATTACATTGTATAGTGGGTGTGATGAAAATGGGAAATATCACACCTGGAGCAGTTAGTTATTTAGTTGTGATTGGATAACGACCTTCGGCAGCAAAGGCCATGATCACGGCGATGCCTAGACCAGGTTTCGAACCCTCACTCTTTGCCATTCCTTTTTTATTTTTTATTTATTTTTTTAAATTGAGGCTGTATTTATACTGTCCATACCATATAAGCCCAGGTACCCAGGCTTGTTTTCAATGCTGGCCAGCTGTAGTGTTGGTGTTATCTTATCACACAGTAGCTGCTGATAAGGTATTTGATTGCCTGCATTTCAGTAGCAGATAGATAATTGGTTGGTCTGGTTAGTAGCCTATTTGACTTAATTCGCTGTCTTTTGCTTGTCTCACACCCAACCAAGTATGCTGTCTAACACCCAATATGAATCTACGCGAGAGAGAGAGAGAGAGAGAGTGAAAGAGGTACCACTCCAGCGTTTTCGTGCTCTGCAAAGCGTCTGCCTCAGCTGCTGAGCCTCTGCGATATTTTACCATGTAGGCATTGGTGGTTTGCTGGTATATATCCTGGGTTAGTTTTCTAACCATTACACTGCCTAGACTCCCTGATGTAATCACCCTATCCATACCTATGTGACTCTGTGTAAGATGTCAGTACAAACTACTACTTGTGCCCCTGAAATTTAAAATCTTTTAAACAAGTAGTTTAATTCTTACAATTACATATATACATGCAATGCACTTACCTATATAATAATATATATGTTTATATATATTATATCATCACCATCATGCTGTCGGTCGCAATGCGACAAACACTGCTTTCATTACTTAACTGCCTGAGGTTGTGCATTTCATAAAAGCTGCTTGCAAAGCGTTGAAGTGCTGCTGGCTTTTGCAAGTTAGTAAGTAGCAGCACTCTCTCGGGGAGCAAATAGAGGTCTCACACTGGCAAGAACACGTCAAGACAGGTGCAAGCTATTTGTCCCTGCAGTGGCTGGTCTGGAGATGTTGGGAGTTCCATATATCAACCGCCCTTAATGCTGCCATGCTAACATGGTTTTTTGTTAGGGTTTGCTCCCTTAGCCTTTGGTTCTATTAAGAACCTGTACCACAAGGCAGTGGTTTACAACTTTGCAAGCCAGGGGCGTCAAACTCCCTGAGGTATTTTAGCAGATAGGTATCAGAGGTACTGCAATAGCCGCATACCTAATATATATCTATATAAAATATACACAACACAAATCAATAACTATTCAGCTTCTAACTTGTACAGGATTATAGTCATGGCAACCAGTGTCATAGGGGTGATGATAATGGGAAATAAGATTTCGAACCCATCATTCTTGCCATTCCAGGGCTAGCATGCTAGCCATTACACTATCTAGTCTCCCTGATGCAGTCACCGTTTCCACGCCTACCTGTTTATGTGACACCGCCTGAGACGTCAGTGTAGACTACTACACATGTTTACTAAGGATCAAATCTAGAGAAATATTTTGGTTTAGACAATTTTATTGTTTTATCAGATCATGGCTACTTTAATTGCCACGATTCTAGAAAACCTCAGTTTAGTGTTTACTTATTTTAAACGCAAGCAATCCACATATTCCTACATTGCTTTTGTTTTGGTGGCAAAAAGTGATGATCATATTAGTAACACGCCCCCACCCCCGCCCCTTCCCACCCCTACTACCAATTACACGGGTTCACGTGACTAATCCTTAAAGCCAGGTCACGTGACTCGACACGTGACATCCCGTCACGTCAGATAAGGCGGGGGTTGGGGGAGGGGCAAGTCGTGAAAAATATGTATTGATTCAGGGATTAGCGAATTAGTGATCGCGCATGCGCACAAGGAACGGGGACTTTGAGGTTGTAGACTGTCAGTGTTAGTTTTAGGCCCTACCACATTGGGGGGGGGGGGGGGTGGTAAATTTAGATAATATCTTCTTTTTTTTATTTTGTTCAAGTAGTTTTATTCCTCTGGATAACATAGTGTCGTTGCCAATGCACTGGCCTTCCACTGTGTTCCAGCCATAATAACAGCAATGATAGGTAAAGATTAAAAAAATAATATTAAAGAAAATATAAAACCAAAGAAAGAGAAGAAGGATGTAGAAGTTGGCTATGTTAGACTAGCTTGGCGTTTAAGAAAAATAGTAATCAGACCATTTTTTTCAATTTGAAGAGACTTTTTTTATTTAAAAAAACCCATGAATATAATTACAATAAAGGGCTTTGTGAAACCGTGCTCTAAAAAGTATAGTTGCTAACTTAGGAATGTCTATTTGTTGGATTTTGACGTCCTAGTAACAGCTAAGGTAATATCAGGGTGGGTACCGCCTTGTGATAGTGTGCACTCAATGAGCCTCTGCAGTGCTGGTCCACTGAGAAATCGTGTCGCCGGCACCATGAGCCAATATCCCACTCAGTGAACATACAAAGGCTAGGTAGTGACAAGTATACATTTTGTTAGTCATTGGTTTGACTCAGCTGGGTTTCGAACTCATGGCATTCCACAGCGAAAGCCAGACACCGTTATGGATTCGGCCACCTTGTCTGATCCTAACACAATATGTACACGCACACTGACAATGAGCAACGCAGTACTATAACTAATAACTCTACACATTCATCCTGCTCATACACCACTTATGGCCCTGTCACACTACGATGTAATGCGCCAGCATAGGGGAAACGTGAAAATAAATTGTATGCATCGAAATATGGGGCCAAGTTGGACGTCAATGCCACGTAGTTGATGTGAGCATAATGTCGGTATAGGATAGTTATAATGTGGTTCAACGAGTGAGGACAAAGGAATAATTAATTGTGTCAACGTGAGGCTAGCGAAAGTCCAGCACGCGATGTGAGCCCAGTATGACATTAGTGGTGGCTTAGCGTTGGTCGGGCTGGTGTGATCACGCCCGCACTAACGTTGCCACGTCCAACTCGACCATTTTTCCCAACGTGAGTCGACGTCGACCCACCGAGAGAATAGCGTCGGGCTGACGTATACTCAAAGGCAGCATTCACATCACATGCACAACACATTCGACAATGTTCGAAGGACATCACATACATTATGCGCATGCTAGACTTTCGTCAACGATGTCACCTACGTCAGGTCACATTTGCAGAACATTTGAGCAACATTAGGCAAGTGTCACAGACAAGTTTGACCTATGTTGAGATACGTTAACCCCACCATGTCTTAGCGTGGGCCGCACATTCCTCCCGCCTGTGCATCACTCTGAGGTAAGACAACGTTGATCTAACGTAGCCGACGCAGCTCTGTCGCATGCCTAATGTTGGCGTAACATGAGTGTCACATCATCCCAATGAAACTGCATCACTTCAAGCTACGTCAAAAGTTTTGGGCATGTCCAAAACCTTGACTCGACGTAACCTGACGTATCTCGACATAACTCAATGTCTGCCTAACGTAAGCATGACATAACCCGCCATACCTCAGTGTAATGACCAAAATTCACCTATGTCGGCTCACGTTAGCTCATTACGTCATGGTGTGATAGGCCTATTAGCATTTTACCAGAATCCAGACTGTCCTACACTAATGAACACACTGAAAACGTGCTATGAACTAGATACATCGCAACTACTTAGTTAGCTAAATTTTAATTATTCCTAAACCGAGATTACACTGACATAACCCTGGTTAGGAAACTAACTTAAAGTTGCATAGTCTGATGTAAACATCAAATTTTCAAAACAATAACAATTATCCAGATTTGATTCCACATATCGAACTTAGATACTGGTGCACATATTAAGCATGTGTTGCCACACAGAAGGGCATACTGAGCCAATTTAATAGAACCTGTTACTGCAGAAGCCTACGGTGTCACAGTTTTGGCATGGTTGCCAACAATATTTGTGGATGGTTGCACTTAAAATATTTCAAAAGTTAGACATTTAAAATAAAAGTTACTTCAAACTAAAAGTAAGGGAGGCTATAACAATCAATTTAATATATTTATCTCAGAAAATCACATAAACTCAAAACCACCGGACTATGCAACTTTAACCATTAAATGCATAAACTGAATGTATTCACTGATTAGATACACTATAAACGCTTAATTACCTGTATATAATTTGTTGTTGAAGATTTATACTGCCTATCATGGATTAGCCTGAATAGGCTTGTTTTCACCATTAGGCAGTTTGTCGATAGAAAGCCCGAGCCTACACTTTTACCGACCCAAGGGATTTTTCACCTCCCACACCACATAGACATGGTATGAGAGTAACTGGCCTTTGATGACGCTGTAAGTTATACACAGCGGTGGAAATCCAAATTGGCAGAGGTGGGGGCACAGGGAATCGAACCACTGACCTTCAGATTAGGAGCCCGACCTAGAAAAAAGTCAGACACTCTAACCACTCCACCACAGAGAACACCACAAAGTGGGTGTGGGTGTGAGTGTGGGTGTGGGTGTGGGTGTGGGTGGGGGTGGGGGTGTGGGTGTGGGTGAGGGTGTGGGTGTGGGTGTGGGTGTAGGGTGAGGGTGTGGGTGTGTGCGTTGGTGCATGTGTGTTGTATGTTGGGGGATGCGTGTGTGTGGGTGTATTTATGGGTGTGTTAGTGTGCGGGATGTGTGTGGGATGTGTGTGAGTGTATCTGTGATGTGTGTTTGTGTGTGGGGGCACATGTGTTATTGTGTAGGGGATGTCTGTGTGTGGGTGAGAGTGTGGTGGGGACGGCGGAGTCTGCAGGCGTATTTGTGGGTGTGTGGTTATATGGGGATGTGTATGTGGATGTATCTGTGATGTGTGTTGGTGTGTGGGGTACGTGTGTTATTATGTGGGGGATGCCTGTGTGTGGGTGTGGGTGTGGGTGTGGGTGTGGGTGGTCAGTGGGCATATTTGTGGGTGTGTGGTTGTATGGGATGTGTATCTGGATGTATCTGTAATGTGTGTTGGTGTGGTGTGTGGGGGTACGTGTGTTATTATGTAGGAGTTGCCTGTGGGTGTGGGTGTGGGTGTGGGTGTGGGTGTGGGTGTGGGTGTGGGTGTGGGTGTGGGTGTGGGTGTGAGTGTGGGCGGTCAGTGGGCATATTTGTGGGTGTGTGGTTGTATGGAGATGTGTATGTGGATGTATCTGTAATGTGTGTTGGTGTGTGGGGGTACGCATGTTATTGTGTGGGAAGAAAGATGCCTATGTGCGTATGGGGGGCGGGGCGTTTTTGTGGGTGTGTTGGTGTGTGGGGGCGCATGTGTTCTTGTGTGGGGGGATGCCTGTGTGTTCGTGTGGGGGGATGCCTGTGTGTTCGTATGTGTGTGGTGTGCAGGTGTGCGTGTGTGGGGGGATGAATGTGTGCATAGCGTAGGTGTGAATCTGGAGGGACTGAAGTTTGGATCCTGGTGGAATCAAACCAATGACTTATAAAATAGGTACCTGTTGCTGCTCAGCGCTTGGCGTTATGAGGTTAGGACTTGGCGTTATGAGGTTAGGACACCGACATATGATGCTGTCACAAGTCGGTGCATGTCCTGGTATGGCCTAGGGTCTTACTGGGGCGTAAAACTACACCAACCACCCACCCTCCCCCGGCCCTCTCAGTGGACTGTGGTTGGGCTCTTGTGCTGCCTTTTTCCTTCCTCGACCCCCCCTCCCCCCCTACAATTTCTCTGACCATTGGAAGCCAACTCCCGACCACATGGGACCGCTTTCAGCGGTGCCCATACAGTGCTGCAGATTTGTGGCCTTCAGCACACCAATACGACTGAAAACTCCCCCAAAACAAACAAAGATAGCGTAGGTGTGTGTGGGTGCGCGTGTGTGCGTGTGTGTGAGGGCGGTATCGGCATGCGCGCGTGGCGGTGAGTGAGGGTACTAGTGGGTTAAGGCGACTCATTTCAAATGGAGTTGACTAGTATTGGACGGCGCGGACCCAATTTGGGCACAGTGGCCTAACAGGCTGTAAAACTTAGCCGCCGAACCCCGAGCCGGGCGCCGCTGGGCGCCGGGGGACAAGAGGCACATGGGCCGGGTCTCATTGACCGGCCAGCCGGCCTCACAACGACCGGCCGGCCGGTCATCAAACATTTAAGAACCTGAATCAAAGCGCGCCAACTCACATCTCGCGAGATTAACGATAACCGGCGAGAGGACCGGTGCGCGCCGCGTAACGACGCCGAGTGCGTCTGTGCTGAGGCCGGGGGGGGGGGGCGTCGGGGGGGGGACGGAGGGGACCGGGGGGGGGGGGGAGGCTGCGTTAGCACCGACTGGAGGAGGTAGGTAGGCGCACCCAAACACACTGCACAGGCTCGCCGTGATTCTGTGTTTTGCTCTTGTGAATCCAAGGTGCGACCAGATAGGAGCCACCACTTAATTTTCAAGCTGTCTCAGTTTCTCATGGCGTATTGAAAATCCAAGACAGTCTTCATATAGAAACAAATAGGGGCGACATGTTGAGTTTTCAACTTGTTTAATATTATATAGAGAACATAACAAAATATATCAATAGAAAAGACCTAGACAGCTTTTTGCAGTTTTCTATGGTGTTTTAATGTTCCCATGAACAGCATGTCCATAATATTCAATTGAAGTTACATTAAAATAAATACATCTTATTCGGCCTATAACATTCTGATGCTTGTATTAAAGAATTTGTTAGTTTTACTGGGTAACCCCCATTGTCTGTATGAATAATCACTCATCTTAGAATGAAAATCCTATACATAGTTATTGAGAAATAACCAGGAATATGAACAAATCATGATGTATGACATCATAGAAACCATTACTCTAATATGCACACGCAAACGTAAAACCATCGGACGACCCAATTTTATCGACCTCCATCATCAGCATTGCCATCATCACACATCTTTAACGTTCATATATACATATAATATAGCACCTGTTTAACCAAGAGAACAGCCAGCGCACCAAGTGGTGGGTTTGATCATTTTGATTACACAGTACAGGCTGAGTGAGCCGTCTTAGTATTATAGGGTCTTTGCAGTAGCGATGGAAATGGTCGTCCAGTCGTCGTTCTGTTGCTCAGGGACAGAGGGCACGCAGGTCGGGCAGCGGCTGCTCTGGGCCCCCTGGTGGCGGGGTAGCGACTTAATAAGGGGTAATGGCCGCCTGGAGGGACTCGGGGAGGGGCCCGTCAGGCGGGTTTCAATTACCGCGCGCCACGGGCGTGTCGGCGCCTTCAGCAAGCGGAGGGGCCCCAGGTGGGGGGCCTGCTGCAGGGGCGCTGAAAGGAGTTCTTAGAAATACTGTTGGGTGGGTCAGAGTGGAGGGCGGGGGTTGGCGCGGGGGAGGGAGGGGGTACAATAGGGGCGTGGTCAAGGAAAAGCTCTGAGGAGTTCTGTTAGGGAAGCTGTAGAGGTGCACATTCAGTATATTTTATTTGTTAACAGAAAATAATTACCTTTATTTATGTCTATCATTCTATGAGTACTTCCTGACATATATAGCAGTTAAGGGATACCATCCATCCAGACACTAAGCCAATCATATTGAGTTTTTCCTACCCTAGTCGTGTCGAGCAACAGGAAAGATAGTAGACACTTATCAACGGTGTGTTTTATTGGATTTACTCAGCCATGGATTGAGACCACGTTTCTATGGAGCTCTTCCCTTACCAACCTTCTATCTTATGTATATATATATATATAATATATATATTTATATACATGTATATATAATATATAATATATATACATGTATATATATGTATTTTTGTATTGTTTGATCATCTAGTATTTAGATGATATGTAATGTTTTATGTGAATACCAAGAAATCCACGATTCTATACCAGCGTTCCACCTTATATATAATATAAGACTTTCCTACGAATGAGAAGGAGACCAGCAGATTGGGTTGGATCGTTTATTCCACTCCGGGCTGAGCGATAAATGCCCTACCTAATTCAAAAGCAAAAAACTGGAGGCAAGTGACGATTTGACCATCTCGTGAGCAAGCGCCGGGGCCAAAGAATGCAGCCAGAGGCCAGACGACGGCTGCTTAATCTACTAGGCTTAAGCTGGGAGCGGTTTCCTGCAATAAAGTGGGTACACTCACAATTGCCACGAAAACATGATTCATATACTTCAAAATGGACCTTTTTCCCACCTATCAACTCGGATAAAGATATCATTATATGATCTCGTACATCCCAAATGTGCAATCGGCCCTCAACATCTTTTATATCAACCGTACCCCAAATGCTACATGTCTCCAAGCCTCCCTCCTGTACAATGGAAGAAGCAATCAGATTAGCATTGATATCAATGTGCACAGAATGTTCGCCGTTTTTCTCAACAAGAAAGTCCAGGCCACCACCATCTCCATTGTCAGTCATGTCACCTATGTCCTCACCAAAGTCCACAAGTGAATCTCCGTCATAAACTATGTTGCTGTTCTCAGCCATAATGTCAGTTGGTGTATCACTGTCATTCCATGTGTTGCTGCTCCTGCTCACGCTGTGTACGAGCCCCTGGCTAGTCACAGGGGCCGAGTACTCCCGATAGTTGCTAGCCCCAAGCTGGCTAGCACCCAGTTCAGCAACCTCGGTGTTGACAGTCTCCCTGTCAACCAAGTCCCTGTCCAACACACCTGCCTTGGGCCACTGAGTCAGCTGGGCACTAGTTTGCCCACTGAGCCACTTACCTGCATGATATGCGAATAAGGGTTCTTGCTCAGCTACAACAGAACTTGCTTCGACCTGGTCGGTGAAATGTTCCTGTACCAGTCACTCCTTGCACTTGTAACGTTCGTGGCCTTTCCCACCGCACTTAGAACAGGTGTGTTTAAAGCGGCACACGTCCTCTGCGCGGTCACATCCCCCATCCGAGTTCCAGGCGTAGCAGGAGCGCTTCCCAGGTCCGGATGGCGACTTCCTTCATGATGTCGCTGAACCGTAGCTCGTCTTCTTCTGCCTGCGTTCTGGTCGCTGTAGTGGGACATGTTCTCGCTCTGGTACTTGGATGAGAATGCAGCGAATCCAATCATCACCACTAGCTACCGGATCTCCAAATCGTACTCGACATGTGCAATGTCTTTGTAATGGTCGTTCTTCGCACGATTTGTGATAAACTTCAGATGCTGCAAGAACGCTTTGTAGTCTTGTACGGACAAGTCCGCTATGGTGAGGCACCAGGAAGCACTAGCATTAATTAGCTCATAGGCATTGAGCTTCCTAACATCCTTTCCCCCCAGAGTATGTTTTTTCAGAGCCCACTTACTCCGTCTACGTCGGGAAGCACTGCTGTCGCTCCACGAGCGTGTTGTCCATCGTCGTCGTCCGGTTTCCCTCGATCTTCTCCGTGACTGGCCATAGGAAGAGTGGCCTTCGTCTTCTCTATCCTTTGTCTTCCACTCTGGCCGTGCCTCCTCGGGAATCATGTGAATGTCAGTTCTGTGGGTGGACTTCTCCGTCATGTCGTCCTCTTTTTCTGGCTCGTCCTAGTCCGTGGATGACCGGACCTCCTTCTGTCCCTCTCTGCCTGCAAGTCACTCAAACGGTCATGGAGTTCCTGTAGCCGCAACTCCGCGTCAATTTTTGCGATCGCCGTTCTTGCTTCATCCTCCTTTTCGTCGATCGATAAATCCGCCATTGCCGTCGTCACCTGGCCCGAATCGTCTTTAGATTTAATCAAGGCCATACTTCTTGTGCGGACTGTCGTCCATTCCTGGTGGTCACAGCAAGTCGCCGTGTCGTCCTTCTTGTGGTTAAACCCCCAGTCGCTACAGTATGGTAGCGGCATAGGTCGTCCGTTGGCCTGATCTCAGTAAAGATCAGGAAAGATTATGTTGAAAACGACACTGAATTATTTTGCCTCGGTCGTCCGCTGGCCCTTGTGTATATACACACAAGTCGTCCGTTGGCCCGATCGGCAAGGGTAGCCTTGAAATCGCCGAAAAATCGTCACTTGGCCAAGTTTAACGGCTAAGCAGTGTCCGAGTTAAGTTCGAGCGGCAATATGGATAATCGACCGTTAATTTCGAAAGAAGTCGTCCATTGGCCCGATTTGGCCGTTATTTAATCGACAACATGAAAACATTCTGCTCCCATCATCCGTTGGCCCTACGACAAAGCTACAGTAATGGCAGTGACGTCGTCCTGAGGCCGTCTATAGCAGCTGATCGACCCAAGACCCATTTTATCGTATGCCTAGAACCTTAAATTGCTCTAATCGACTGAATTAGTCGTCACTTGGCCCCCATACAAGGTTAGCAGGGTCAGATTGATCGATTGTTATTCTCGACGGTAGATAGCAATTTTCATCAGCGATCAGTAACTATGTCGAAACCGACACAAATGAAAACATTTGCTTAAGTTGTCCGCTGTCCCTTGAAAGAATAATCAGGTTTAGTTTCACGATACCGTCAATATGTCATTCAGGTGCGATCTGCCTTGTTATTGCTGATCGCTTCGTCGATGCAATGGAATCAGTGCTGAAGTCATCCGCTGGTCCCAGGTGAAACAACAGGTAGAACTGGTAGAGAAAGGAAACACAGGTAGCAGGTAGACTGTGGTCCTTCCAAAGCAAAAAACTGGAGGCAAGTGACGATTTGACCGTCTCGTGAGCAAGCGCCGGGGCCAAAGGACGCAGCCAGAGGCCGGACGATGGCGATTGAATAATATTTAACTCAAGCCAAATTGAATAAATAAATAATAAATAATTCTCCGAGCGTTTATATGTATATAATAGATTATATATAATATATATAATATATATAATATATATAATATATATAATATATATAATATATATATTATATATATAATATATATAATATATATAATATATATAATATATATAATATATATAATATATATAATATATATAATATATCACATACTTCCCACAGATTAAATAGCACCTTAGATAGGTGCTATTTAATCAGGCCTTTCAAGCAATTGAAACGCCAGATACTAAAGAAGGCCAGTATTTTAAACAAACTCCTACAAACTAGTTCATGATATGAACTGTAGCTGTAGCAGTATTTCAAACCAGTTTTCTGTAGCAACCATATAGTATTTATAATCTTTGATCTCTTAGTATTTAGGCATTCTCTAATGCATTGTGTGAGTGTAAGGTGGACCAGTATTTTAAACAGGTTTTCTATAGCATACTGATTTATATTCTGTGATCTCTTAGTATGTAGGTGCTATTTAATACATTATCTTAAAATTTAGGGACTTGTGAAAAAAGGAAAATAGAGATCTCAGATATACCTCTGCTATATGGAGGCATTGGTACAAACTACTGAATGAGGGCCTACATTTTGATAATGGTTAGTATTGTAGTGTTCAGGGGCCGTATGCACGAATCGGGGTTAGGCTTAGTCGGAGTTAAGGCACTAGCCACGGTTAGCTACCTCAGGGTAGCGGGAGGTTGGAGAAATGTGTGGATCGGTATTCACCAATGTTTTAGCCGCTGCGGATAGCTAACCGTGAGTTTATTTATAGATTTGGGAATTCCCTCTGCGTTTCTTCTTCCCATATATTTGGCTCAAATCTATTGAATGCGATCATATTTAACAGAATTACATACGCAATAAGTGAAATTTGATCAATTTAACCCTAAATTCGAAGCGTTATTAAGGCTAACACCGCATTGGCGGCGATATTAATAATTATATTTTCGAATCGGCGAACGTAAAGTAAACAAATCGCCGCAGCCGCTGCATCGACGTCGCTTTCCATACTGGCGGCGGCGGCGATTTGTTGACTGCACGATCGTCGATTCGAAAATATAACTATTAATATCGCCACCAATGCGGCGGTAGCCTTAATAACGGTTCGAATTTAGAGTTAAATTGATCAAATTTCACTTATTGCGTATGTAATTCTGTTAAATATGATCGCATTGAATAGATTGACATCCATACACGCACACTAACCGCCCCGGCTAGCAGTAAAATCTGATTTGAAAATGGTTTAGCTTAGCCGAGGCTATGGTCGGCGGTTAGCCCTAACTCCGATTGGTGCATACCAAATTTTCACATTTAGCCCTGCGGGGATACCTTAGCCGCGGTTAAGGCACTAACCCCGATTCGTGCATACGGGCCCAGATTGTTACTATTAATCATTGGCGAAATGGGCAGTTAGGAGGTGGGTGAGGCGCCGCCTGGAGGAAAGCAGGGGAATTAGGGGAGCTGCTTGGAAGCAGGCCTCCCAGTCTCCAGGGCGCATCCCTGCCTCCAGTAACCCATAGTAGAAAGGAGCATATCAAAAGGAAAGGTTACAGGAGCAGTCGTAATAATAACAATAGACGACAGGAGAATTACACAGATAATAATATGTGCATAAGTACTGTATACCTTACATATATTTGTATCTGTGCCCAATATAGATCACTTTCTGTAACTACCATAATACTGAGTCTGAAATAAAGTATTGTCGTGGGGAAATGGGAAATATTGCGCCTAGAGCGGGACTCGAACCCACATCTCTTTGCATTCCGGGCCAGTTTGCTAACCATTGCACCACCTAGGCTCCCTGATATCAACACACAACCCACGCCTACCTGTCTATGTGGTTACTTACCTGAGAGGTCAGTGCAGACTATTACACTTGTCCCCCTGGAAGTGTAAGTCTTTTAATGCTTACAATTACATATATACAGGCAATGCACTAACACATACATACACAGGGTAGGTTCAAAAACCATACAGCGTGTAGCTTGTATAGGATCCTGGTCACAGCAACCAGTGTTGTGGGGGTGATGAAAATGGGAAATATTGTGCCTAGAGTGGGACTCGAACCCACATCTCTTTGCATTCCGGGCCAGTGTGCTTACCATTACACCACCTAGGCTCCCTGATATCAACACACGACCCACGCCTACCTCTCTATGTGGTTACTTGCCTGAGAGGTGAGTGCACACTACTACACTCGTCCCCCTGGAATTGTAAGTATTTTAATGCTTACAATTACATATATACAGGCAATGCACTAACACATACATACACAGGGTAGGTTCAACAACCATACAGCGTGTAGCTTGTATAGGATCCTGGTCACGGCAACCAGTGTTGTGGGGGTGATGAAAATGGGAAATATTGTGCCTAGAGTGGGACTCGAACCCACATCTCTTTGCATTCCAGGCCAGTGTGCTAACCATTACACCACCTAGGCTCCATGATATCAACACACGACCCATGCCTACCTGTCTATGTGGTTACTTGCCTGAGAGGTCAGTGCACACTACTACAGTATTGAATTGAATTGAAGTTCCAATATGCCGAAAACATACATATATGTATCGCATATCCTATTGCATTCCTTAGATACAATGTGTGATATTCGATTAGTACATGATACACAACTCCTGCTCCCAAACCTGCTCTCCTATACTACACATACTTATATTTGTGCATGAAGCGCATGGCCATCTTTATGGTTGGTTGGTTGGTTGTTGCAGATTTACGTCCTGGCAACATCTAAGGTCATATCAGGATGGGTACCGACTTGTGACAATGCACACTCATGGTGAATTTATAGTGCTACCCCACTGGGAAATCAAGCTGCCAGCACATGACCTGATATCCCACTCAGTCACATTATCCTGACACTACACTAACCAGTCCTTGCCCTATCCTATTCATGCCAAGCGGCAGACTAGGATGTGACAAGTATTGATTTTATAAGTCATTGGTTTGACTCGACTGGGAACCGATCTCCCGATCTATAGCATGCGAGGCCCCGCTCTACTGATTCAGCCTCCGCGCCCGGTGAATACCTTTAACCGATTTAACTTAACATGTGATATGTGATATGTACAATGTAACCTCAGGGGATGGCCGAATCCGTAAGAGCGTTGGCTGGCACACGACCCGCGTGAGAGGGCATGGGTTCGAACCCTGACCGAGTCTAATCACTGACTTACACAATTTATACCTGTCACTACCTAGGCTGATATTTTGCATTAATAGGATAGGGCAAGGACAGGTCAGTTCAGTACCAAGGCAATGTGAGTGAGTGGGATATCGGGTCATAGTGCTGGTAGTCTAGTCTCCCAGTGGGCCAGCATTATGGTGTTCTGTGTGACGGAGAGGCTAGAGTGTCTGACTTTTTTCTAAGTCAGACTCCTAATCTGAAGTTCAGTGATTCGATTCCCTGTGCCCCCAACCTCTGCAATTTGAATTTCCACCGCTGTGTATAACTTACAGCGTCATCAAAGGCCAGTTGCTCTCATACCATGTCTATGTGGTCTGGGAGGTTAAAAATGCCTTGGGTCGGTAAAAGTGTAGGCTCGGGATTTCTATCGAGACACTGTCTAATGGTGAAAACAAGTCTATTCAGACTTATCCATGATAGGCAGTATAAATCTTCAAGAAAAATTATTAAGTCGCCATGAATGCGCACTGTCACAAATTGGCACTGTTCCTGATTTGAGCTGAGATGTTGCTAGGATGAAAAGAGCAGACAAACAAAGGGTATAGTGTGCCAATATCTATCAGTAGAACAGTCCTCATATACCCACAAACATTTCTCTAAAGCTGTGTACCAAAAGTGTGACATAGGTTCACAACATTCAAAATTGTTAAAAACATACAAATTGCATACAACCGAAATGTGATCAAAATTATGTTCTCATATCCGTCAAATAATATTTTTTCCCTCATAATACATTTATAAATGTTAAGTAGTAATAGCTTATTCCAAGTATTGTGATGAACAAGAGTTAGTGAACTCACATAACAATGTATGAATTGTTTTTTGATCAACTATATTTTGGCCAATCTAGCACATTTATTTTTTCCCCTTTCAGTTTTGCTCAGAACACAATGAGCAAATATTTTATCTTGTTTTGATTATAATATTCATATATACTTGTTGGGCAACCCACATGATCAGAATATAATTAATTGTGACATATAGAACAAAATTATTCCAGAATCATGTATTGCGATCACTGATGTCACATAGAACCAAAGTCGGAAGCAAGCATGAAATGTACCCTAGAAACACCACAAATAAATCTATTATATTACTCAAAGAACACTGATAGCAACACAGACACAATGAACAATGCAAGAAGTCCTACTCATGTCTTGATAAAATGCTCAACAACAAAGAAGTCGAATTAATAGCATTTGACATAAAATAATCGAACATTTGACATAAAATAATAACCTACTCATGGAATGTGAGTTTAAAGTTGCACAGCCCAATGAAAGTGTAAAATCCTCGAAAAACTAAAGCACCAGCCAACATTTTGTTGTTGTTGGTACATTAGTTGTTTAAGCGGCGGAAATGTCAATCGCGGACAATTGGTCTTCCTCATTCCACAGATCCTTGCCCTATCCTAATAATGGCAAGCGCCTGGCTAGGAAGGGACAAGTATCAATTTTTAAATCATTGGTTTGACTCAACAAGGGTTCGAACCCACGCCCCCATGGTCTACCAGCACGGGAGACGGACGCTCTAACTCATTCGGCCATCCCGTCTGGTTTGGTCTTACGTTTCCAACTTGGCCACTGTTTTATTAAACATCTAATGTATTGCTGCACAGAAAGCATATTGAAGTCAATTTAGAAGAACATACCCATACTGCAAGCCTATAATACTCATACTCACTCATACTCATCCGCTTCTGATTTTGTTAGGCTTAAAAGCCTGTATCAGGTCGATGCATGTCAAAATTTGATTTACTAGGATTAAACACATCGAGTACCGGATGTATGCAATATTGCAGCCCCCTCCAATGCTTATCCAGTCTGCCCTTGAAGGCGTTGACGGAAGGCGCTTCTATGACATGTTCAGGCAGTGCGTTCCAGGCATTTACTATCCTGTTACTGAAGAATAGCTGTCTGACTGGTTTTATTGCTCTTTCCTTCTTCAGCTTGTATCGATGACCTCTAGTTTTACAGTTGGCCAGCTTCAGGTATCTAGCATCAACCACATATCTTCCAGTGACGTGTTTGAATGCTTCTATCATGTCTCCCCTGGCCCTTCGGTAGTATAAGCTGGGTAGGTTGAGAATCCTGAGACGGTCTTCATATGGTAGTTCTCTTATGGTTGGTGATAACTTTGTAGCACGTCTCTGTACACTCTCGATCATTGACATGTCCTTCTTGAACTTCGGTGTCCAAGCCGTGTTGCCATACTCAAGGTGCGGCCGGATCAGTGACGTGTACAGTGTCTTCACCGTGTCATTGTCTAGATACGTGTATGAGCGGCATATCATGCCTAGAAGCTTGTTCGCTTTGTTCACCTTTTGTTCACTGTGATATGAGAAGGTGAGTCTGGGGTCCATGTATATGCCAAGATCTTTCTCTAGTTCTGTCACTTGGAGCTGGACTTCTTCTCCATCTTGGTGCATGTAGTAACTGAGATTTTCATTTCTGTTACCCAGGTGCATGACCTTGCACTTCTGTGCATTGAAACCTAGTTGCCAGCATTTCAAATTGATTATGCATTTTTGCATTTAAAGTATCTCCAACTTAGTTATTTATAATACATATTGCCCAAAACTGAAGTACAATAAATTATAAGGAACAACCTTATATATTTATATTAAAAATATGGCTAAAAGCGATCGGATTATGGAATTTTAAAGCTGGGCGATCGGCAGTAGGTGACCTATTCTGTAGGCTGCGCAGAGAGGTGCGCAGTGATTGCAAACAACGCTTCACAAATTGCCTGCCCGCTGATGTCACTTCAAAGGGTGCGCCAGCTTCCCATACTTTATCCATCCAGTATGTCGTCCCGTTTACGTACACACAGCTTGCCATAGCTTATGATTGCTTCCACCTATTCAGTGTGTGTGTGTGTGTCTGTGTGTGTCTGTGTGTGTCTGTGTGTGTCTGTGTGTGTCTGTGTGTGTCTTGGTGTGTCTGCTGTGTGTGTCTGCTGTGTGTGTCTGTGTGTGTCTTTGTGTATATGTGTGTGTCTGTGTGTATTTGTGTGTGTTTGTGTATGTGTGTGTGTTTGTGTGTGTGTGTGTGTGTATGTGTGTGTTTGTGTGGGTGTGTGTGTTTGTGTGTGTTTGTGTGTGTTTGTGTGTGTTTGTGTGTGTTTGTGTGTGTTTGTGTGTGTTTGTGTGTGTTTGTGTGTGTTTGTGTGTGTTTGTGTGTGTTTGTGTGTGTGTGTTTATATTTGTGTATGCTTGTGTGTCTGTGTTTGTGTATTTCTGTGTGTATCTGTGTGTTTATATGTATGTGTGTCTGTGTGTGTCTATATGTGTGTTTATGCATGTATATGTGCATTTGTGTAAAGTTGTGTAGTTTATATGTGTTTGTTGTATTTATGTTTGTCTACATGTGTGTGATTGTATGCATTTGTATGTATTTGTGTGTGGCTGTGTGTGTTTGTATTTGTGTGATTTGTGTGTATCTGTGTGTGTTTGTGCATGTTTGTGTTCATGTGCATTTGTGTGTTTATGTGTTTACGTGTGTGTTTGTGTTGCTTGTGTTTGTTTGTTTATATGGCTTCGTGTGTGTTTGTATGTGCATATTTGTGTGTATTTGTGTGTGTTCCTGTGATTGTGTGTGTGTTTTTGTGTTTGTATGTTTGTGTGTATTTGTGTGTGTTATGTGTGTTTCTGTATGTTCATGTGTTTGTGTGTTATTATGCTTGATGGCATGTGTTTGCGTGTTATCATGTGCGTTTGTGCATATGTTGTATGTTTACATGTATTTTGTGTGATTGTGTATGATTATGTATGAGTGTGTGATTGTGCGTGTTTGTGTGTATTGATGTATATTTGTGTGTGTTTGCATTCATGGGCATTGATGTATTGTGTGTGGTTGTGTGTATGTTTGTGAGTTTGTGCATGCTTCCATGTGCGTTTGTGTGTGTTTGCATGCATGTGTGAGATTGAGTCTGTGTGTGTTTGTGTGTGGTCTTGTGTGCATGTTCGATGGTCAGCTCCAAACGCGAACCGGCTGTTGGTGTCATCTCACACTGAACCTCCGCCCGGAGAGCAGTATCCAAACACACTCTTGCTGTCAGACGCCCGAGCAGACGAGATTCGCCTCCATTTCCGGCCGCGGTCGCCAAGGCGACAAACCAACGCCACGCGCACCCAGCCCCACCGCGCCCCCTGGTGCCCCATTTCGGGCGGGATCACTCAGGCCGGAAGTCCCAGCGGTACTTCCGGTCGCGTCCGATTGACACGTGCCGTGACCTATGACCTGGTCAGTGCCTCCCGCTCCCGCCCCACTCCTCCCCCAACACACACACTCCTCCCCGAGGCAACGCGCACGAGCCACTCTCCAAGCGGGCTTTTTGTCCATAGCGCCTAGCGGTGAAACTCTCGCCTGACGCGACATGCGCGTGGAGAGTGTGACACGTAGGGGTGACGTGGACAAGTGGCTGCGAGGCGCGGGTTAAGGACACGATGCCCGGATGTGTCGTCTGCGCATGCGCCACCGGATGACCGCTCAGGGACCGATTATCGCTCACCGAGAGGTCCGTCGGGGGTCAAATGGACCGCCCGCCGCCGACACATATCATACGGGGCGCCCGCGGGGACAGGCCGGGAGGAAGGGGGCAATTAGGAATCAATATTTGCCCATATCCTGTCAAGATGACTGGCGTGAGACTAATGTTGTTCCAGCAGGGGTGAGGAGGGGGAGGGCTGGGGGGGGGGGCGGCGATGGGGGTTCGAGGGGATGATCCATCACTGATAGGATATCAGGATACAAAGTGGCCAGCAACGCTATCAGTATCACTGCTCAGGCTAGGAGCGTGACCAAATCGGATGCTGTGCTAGCCATTGTGCCGACGGCATTGTATTTCAGGACGGCAGCACTATAAAGCCAAATCGGCACCATCCTGACGAGTAATGCTGATTTGCAGCTAGGAGCAGGAAATCGCTGAATTATCTTGTTTTGCCTTAAAATAATAGTGCCCAAACCGGAAGTTCTATATACAAAAACAGCAATTGCATTATCAGGCAGCTGTCTCTATGATTATACTTATATTCATACTTATACTTATAGAGCGTTAAAACCAGAACCCTAAGTTTCCCAAACAATGGTTGACTCCCAAGTAACCTACTCTGTTATAAATTGTCGTCAACATCTGGAAATAGATTACAAGTCTGTAATTGAATGCAAAACTGCTATGTATATTTATGGATATTATAAATATCAAAATTGGATTAATGCAGAAGAAAACAACTTTATTCACTGAATAAAATATCGCTTACGATTTACCCCCCCCCCCCCTACACACAGAACACCGTCACTTGCCGAATCTTACGTGAAACAAATTGCATTCCTCCTCCCACCTACTGTCACTTAAGGCCCTGTCACATTACGGCGTATGGCGGGAGCGTATTGAAAACCTACGTAGGTCCTGCGCGTGCCGGCCTATGATAACATTTGGTGACCTTTCGGGTGGTTTTGAGCATATGTGGAACCTACGAGGAGCATACGAGGAGCGTATGAGGAGCGTATGGGAGCGTATGGGAGCGTGCTGTGACATTTTTTTACAGTATGGGCCATACGCCCTCATAGGTCGGTTTTATTTTAGCATGCACAAACAAATTTGGACGGACGGATTTATGAAAGCGAATGGCGGCGTATGCCTCATACGCTTCACATACGCCGGCATCTGGCGGCATCTGGCGGCGTATGAGTAGCGTATGAGTAGCGTATGCGTAGCGTATGAGTAGCGTATACGGCGTATGCCGACGTATATGACGTAACGCGCTTACGCCGCCATACGCTCCCGCAAAAAACCCTAATGTGACAGCCCCTTTAGCAGAACAACTTAGTAAAGTGATTTCTTTTATTTAAATATGCCAAAAGCTAATAAACACATAATGACATTTAACATCACAGTTTATACAGCAACCCACCACTTTATCTCATAATACCAAACTAACCACTGACAGCTATCCTCATCATCATCATGCTGTCGGTCGCGATGCGACAAAGACTGCTTTCATTACTTGACCTCCTACTAAATCACTAAACCTCCATCTTAATTTACTAATATACTCTACCTATAGGTACCAGCAGAGATACCTATCTACGATATTATGTATATGGCTGGAAGATCAGTCCCTTATTGATGAAGACATTGTATGTTCTAATGATTAAACCCCCACCCCCACCCCACCCCGCACACAAGTTATTTTATGTTGAAAGCCTCCACCCCAACTCCCACCCCAGCTGACCTCATTTCAGAAAGGTTTACATAACACACCAATTATTCTAATCATCGTTCGCGGGTCGACTGGGGTGGCCTAGTCACTAGAGTGTCTACTACCCGTGTGGAAGGTAATGGGATCAAACCCCTAATCACTTCAACAATTTAGATTTGTTACACCCCTCATCTGGTTGTTTGTTGTTTGTTTGTTGTTGTTTTACGTCCTAGCAACATCTAAGGTCATATCAGGACGGGTACCGACTTGTGTCAGTGCGCACTCATGGCAGCTTTATAGTGCTGTCCCACTGGGAAACCAGGCCGCCGGCACCATGACCTGGTATCCCACTCAGTCACATTATCCTGACACTGAGCACACCAGTCCTTGCCCTATCCTAATAATGCCGAGCACCTGGCTAGGAAGCGACAAGTATCAATTTTAAAGTCATTGGTTTGACTCGACCGGGACTCGAACCCATGACCCCACGATCTACCAGCACGGGAGACGGACGCTCTAACTCATTCGGCCATCCCGTCTGGTCCCCCTCATCTGGGGCTCTGGTATGATTAATATCGGACAAGGACTGCCTGGCACAATGTCAGGATATTATGTGACTGAGCAGGATATTGCAATGTGTAAATGGTGTTGGCAGCATGGTCTTACATTATATTTGATGATATTGATTGAGCAGGGAGAGTTTCAACCATGGACAATTGCTCTTCCTCATTTCAGTGCTTATTCAGTGGCGTTCTCTGTGGCGGAGTGCTTAGAGTGTCTGACTTTTTTCTAGGTCAGACTCCTAATCTGAGGGTCGGCAGTTCGATTCCCCGTGCCCCCAGCTCTGCCAATTTGGATTTCCACCAATGTGTATAACTTACAGCATCATCAAAGGCCGGTTGCTCTCATACTATGTCTATGTGGTGTGGGAGGTTAAAAATCCCTTGGGTCGGTAAAAGTGTAGGCTCGGGCTTTCTATCGACCAGCAGTGGAATGAGGAAGACCAGTCATCTATGACTGAAATTTCCCCTGCTTAAACAACTAATGGACCAAAAATAAATAAATTGCCCCAAGCTTAGTAATGCTGAGCACCATGCTAGGTAGCGACAAGAATACATTCCTAAGTCGTTACTTTGACTTGGGTGGGTTTTCAAACCCCACAAACTGCCACATCCGAATTGGGCACTCAACTTATTCGGTCAGTCCAGTGGTTGCAGCACTATGAAGCCACCAGGCAAGAGTCACAAGTCAGATTCTATCCTTGTATGAGATTACCCGGTATCTAAGTTGGGAATGTATGACCTAATCTAGGTAAGGGTTTTGGCTTCGATAATTTGATCCTTTAACTTTAAGCCTGGTCAGTCTGAACCATCCTTTGTGCATTCACTTAAGCCACATATAATAGCATAGCATCACCTCAATGAGTAGATAAGGACGGTGAAAACCCTATTATGGCATGAGGGATTTAAACCCCCCCCCCCCCCCACACATTTAGCACCCCTGGCACACATAGATAGGTACGCCCCCTGGTGGGACCCCTGAGAACTATCCCACTTCCATCCTGCTATCAGGAAGCTGACTCCAGCCGCAGTCCATACCTCCTTAAGTCGCTAATGGCCGCCATGTCCGGTAATCGCCGCAGTCCAGCTGGGCCTGTTTCACTAATTTTCAACTGTTTTGTATGTTTCACTAAGTTTCAGCTGAATATATTAAGGGTTCAGGTGCAAAAAAAAAACCAGACAAATGACATCCAGGCCGAAATGAAACCATAACTGGCATCTTTGAGCTGATTTGTTTGTTGTTGTTTTACGTCCTAGCAACATCTGAGGTCATATCAGGACGGGTACCGACCTGTGACAGTGAGCAATCATGGCGACTTTATAGTGCTGCCCCACTGGAAGACCAGGCCACCAGCACCATGACCTGATATCCCACTCAGTCACATTATCCTGACACTGAGTCAACCAGTCCTTGCCCTATCCTAATAATGCTGAGCGCTAGACTAGGAAGCAACAAGTATCAATTTTTAAGTCATTGGTTTGACTCGACAAGAGTTTGAACCCATGACCCCATGATCTACCAACACGGGAGACGGACGCTCTAACTCATTCGGCCATCCCGTCTGGTGTGTTTTACCTGAAGCTGCCATCATTCCAATAATCCAATCTACTTTTTTTCCCGCAGAAGCTGCCACATCCGCTATATAATGCCCTACTCCATATGAAATTGATAATACTTGGAAACAGGAATCAATTCCATCTTACAGAAAACAACTAAAATGGATTCTTTTGATTTTGCGCCTGAACCCTTCAAATATAATCATCCCCACCCACCAAAATTAAAACAAAATACAAATTCAAGAGTCAGAATTCCCATTTCTCAAACCGAGGTTCACTGATTGTTAGTTCTACTAATATTTTCATGACAAACATTTCAACTTTAAAGAGAATATTAGTTTTACTCATTGTCATCACCAATCCCTTAACCACAAGGATTGTTGGGGCACCACAGATGACTTTGCAACCATTTTTTCCTCATTTTCCTCATTTTTTCCAGTACTCCACTGCCCTCCGGGACTTGCTGAGCTCCATTCCCTAATGTTGTCTTCCCACCTCCTCCTTTGTCTGCCTTGTTTTCTTTCCCCTTTCACTGTACCTTGCAAGATAGTTTTGTTCAGACCTGATGAATGAGAAATGTGTCCATACCGCTCCATTTTCTCTCTCTTACGATTGTCAGGTTTGTATGGTCTAATTGCCCATTGGGTCTTGGCATGGACTTCCTCATTGGTAACATCGGCTTTGTATGAGATGTGTAGTACATGGTATGCAGGTATGTAGGTATTGCAATACCTCAGGGAGTTTGACGCCCCTGCCCTGCAGAGTTGTAAACCACTGCCTTGTGGTACAGGTTCTTGACAGAACCGAAGGCTAAGGGAGCAAACCCTGAACAGGAAACCATGTCACTGTGGCAGCATCAAGGGCTGTTGATGTATGGAACTCCCAACATCTCCCGACAAGCCACTGCAGGGACAAATAGTTTTGAACCTGTCTGGACATGTTCTTGCCGGTATGAGACCTCTATTTGCTCCCCGAGAGAGTGCCGCTGGTAACTTGCAAAAGCCAGCAGCATTTCAACACTTTTGCAGGCAGCTTTCATGAAATGTACAACCGCACAAGGAGAGCGGCAGTCAAGTAATGAAAGCAGTCTTTGTCGCATCGCGACCGATAGCATGATGATGATGATGTAGTAGCTTGTGGTAGCACCTCATTTCCATGGCTTGTATTCTTCTTCAGAGCTTTATCAATGCACATTGAAATTAAGGACATCATATATGCTTCATTCATGTGATTTTTCTTTGGATGGAGAGTGGCTGATAAAATTCCCTCAAACGTAGGAAGTGAAGGCTCTAACAGGTAGGTCATCTCGGCGGGTGTCCCAATTTTAATTCTCTTCAAATTTTAAATGCTTATTGAGGTAAAGAAAACTCCACATGAAGAGTTCAAGGCGCAAAACAATGTAAACACCAATCCAAATATTGACATGAACATTGGTCTCAACCCTTCAAATGTTCATTTTTTACATTCCTATTTTTGGTTCATTGCTCTTTAAGGCAGCCATTAGGTATAGAGGGCACTGACCACTTAGGTCAATCTCGTGATCTCAGTAGTCTGGCCCTCTTTCTAGTACCATATATGGCTTTAATCAGGTTCCAGGACATAAGGTCATTCCTCATCACGTGACCACCATGAGATGTGAATCTTGACCGCAACAGCTGGACTTTTGGCAAGTTGCCAACATAATCTTAGGTTCTTTCAGCTCAAATTGCTCCAAAATTAGGCGTTTTTTAAATCAAAGTGACTCCAGAATAATGTATATTAGGTTATGATGGTCAATCTGATACATTTATCTCATAAATGAGGGGAAATTCGAAAGCGAAGTGGAATTAATGATAATTAAAATTAGCTTCAAAGTTGGGCGAGCGGGTGGAAAAGCCTGTGGCCTGCTTGGCTGTTGGAGAAGTGCTGGTGTCAATGGCCACCAAGAGAGTAGTTCTGGTAGGTGGCGGTAGGGGGAACCTTGGAGGAGGTCCCAGATAGGCTGGTGTAGGCCAGGTTGTTTGGTTGTTGAAATTGTGCATCCTGGCAACATCTAAGGTCATATCAGGACGGGTACCGACTTGTGACAGTGGTCACTCATGGTGACTTTCTAGTGCTGTCCCATTACGAGACAAGGCAGCCAGCACCATGACCCGATATGCCACTCAGTCGCATTATCCTGACACTGGGCTAACCACTCCTTACCCTGTCCTATCTATGCTGAGCGCCAACCAACAAGCATCAATTTGATAAATCATTGCTTTGATTTGACCGGGAATTGAAATCCCGATCTCCCGCACGGGAAGCCTGCACTCTACCGATTCAGCTACCGCGTCCGGTACTGGCATAGACTCGTGAACGACGGAATTGCTCGACTTTAACTGTAAAGCACAACAACAAATTCCCGATAGTAGTGTGCAGTTTGCACAGTCGACACCAGGCATTAAAACCTCCGCTTCGATCCCCTACACCCCCTCCACCCCTTCCACCCCCAAACAGATACTGCTTACTCACGCTGAGCGATAATAGGGGGAAATCCTCACTGATTCTACTCGGACCGCTAATGGCGGCACTTCGGTTGCGTAGACACGGCCGGCTTTTGATGACGCAATACCCACTAGCGTGACGTAATGGCCTACCAGATCTGGCAGCCGGAGGAGCGAACTCTGAGGCGGCTATTGAGTGTGTGTGTCCGTGTGTGTCCGTGTGTGTCCGTGTGTGTCCGTGTGTGTCCGTGTGTGTCCGTGTGTGTCCGTGTGTGTCCGTGTGTGTCCGTGTGTGTCCGTGTGTGTCCGTGTGTGTCCGTGTGTGTCCGTGTGTGTCGTGTGTGTCCGTGTGTGTCCGTGTGTGTCCGTGTGTGTCCGTGTGTGTCCGTGTGTGTCCGTGTGTGTCCGTGTGTGTCCGTGTGTGTCCGTGTGTGTCTGTGTGTGTCCGTGTGTGTCCGTGTGTGTCCGTGTGTGTCCGTGTGTGTCCGTGTGTGCCCGTGTGTGTCCGTGTGTGTCCGTGTGTGTCCGTGTGTGTCCGTGTGTGTCCGTGTGTGTCCGTGTGTGTCCGTGTGTGTCCGTGTGTGTCCGTGTGTGTCCGTGTGTGTCCGTGTGTGTCCGTGTGTGTCCGTGTGTGTCCGTGTGTGTCCGTGTGTGTCCGTGTGTGTCCGTGTGTGTCCGTGTGTGTCCGTGTGTGTCCGTGTGTGTCCGTGTATGCCCGTGTGTGCCCGTGTGTGTCCGTGTGTGTCCGTGTGTGTCCGTGTGTGTCCGTGTGTGTCCGTGTGTGTCCTTGTGCTTCCGTGTGTGTCCTTGTGCTTCCGTGTGTCCTTGTGTATTTGTGTGTGTCTGTGTGTGTCTGTGTGTGTCTGTGTGTGTCTGTGTCTGTGTGGTGAGGCCTGGGGGATCTTCTGGCGGGTTCGCGTTCAGACACACGTGGCTTGACGAGATCTAACACCCATCTCGTCTCGGCGACACAGCTCTGGGATGACGTGATATTACGTGATTGGGCGCTATGGCTTTCACCAATCATGCCACCTAGTTAAATCTGCATAGTGCGATGAAAACATCACATTTTTCAAACCAAAGCAATGATCTAGATTTGATTCTACATATCTTTGACTTCCAATAGACAGACATGATAGATGATGATTTGAAAATCAACGCGCTCTAGAGGCGTCCTTAGAGTTGCATGGTCCGATGAAACACATTTTTTTCAAATCCAAAACAATTACTTATATTTGATTCTATATATCCAACTTAAGTGCTGGTGCATTGAATAATGCTTTGGTACAGAATATACAGAATAATCAGTGAATTTAGTACATCATCCCTTTGGACACCTACTTTGACACAACCATTAGGTAGAGAGGGCACTCACCACTTAGGTCAATCTTGTGACCTCATTAGTCTGGCCCTCATTCCAGTACCATAAATGGCTTCAGTCAGGGTTCCATTCCTCATCGCGTGACCATCACGAGATGTGAATCTAGACCACAGCACTGGACTTTTGGCAAGCTTGCCGAAATTATTTTAGGTTCTTTAATCAAGTTTACGTTTTTTAATCGAAGTGACTCCACAATAATGCATATTAGGTTATAATGGTCAACCTGATACATTTATCTCATAAATGAGGGAACAATTCGAAAGCCATCGGACTATGAAACTTTAAATCAAACAAGTTTTTACTTGTTTTGTATTCTACATATCTAACTTAGATACTGGTGCACTTATTAACTATTTGTTGCCACACAAAAGAGAATACTGAGGAAATTGAATAGAACCTCTAATCGACCACTCCTCTATAGCGATCGCTTTATTTGGGTCCCAACAATACCATTGTAACCATATTCTAACTCCTTAAACCGACGACCTACCTAAATGGACCACTTAAAGTCGGTCCCAAGGTCAGTCGATTTAGAGAGGTTTTACTGTATATACACAGATATAGTGTCTTGCAGTTCCCAGGGCCCATGCCCACCCTTAGTACTTCAATTGTCCGCTAGGACCCTCAGCACCACCCGAACAGTGGCGTCACAATGCGTTTAGTTCGTGCATCAATCACCAGGTGTCAGCAGGGCGTGCTGGTTATCCACGCGCCCGGGCTGTGTAGTGGAAGTGTCGCCTGCCCACGTGACCAGCAACGTGAGGCGCGTATAATGAATAACATCCGGTCCACTTTAGCTATATGGCGCTGGCCATTATTCTTGTTCTGCCTTAGGCCGTAATCCATTAACACGACCCGGGCGACTCGGCTCAACTGAGTCATCAGAATTTCAAATAGAACACCGCGAGTAGAGTCGACAAATACATGTGCCATGTGCAAAACGAACCGACTGCAGTAACCCACCTCTTGGCTGGGGTTTGCACGGAGCGATGACGTCATATCTGTGCTGGTACCTGTAGGATAACTGCTACCAGTATAACCCCTACATGTTGTTTTAATGCGTTTTTTTTAATAACCCAGATTGTCAGCTTCTACAATCATAAAATACTTTAAATCCTATTTTGCTGTACATATATCGGTTATTGAAAAAGAATATTAAGCTTTAGATTAAGGCACCAATTTGTCCACCCCGAGCGTATTCGTTTATTTAACCCAAGTCTGTAGGATGTGCGCATGCGCCAAAATGTGGCTCGGGTGACCCGAGTTGATAAATCGATTACGCCCTTAGTGTTCATTATTGCCGGTAGGTGCTATATGCCCTTTTGGCACCACCCAATGGGAATGTATGAACGACCAATACAGGGGAGGGGGGGGGGTTGTAAACCAGAATTTATTTTATTTTATATTTTTTAGGGGTAAACAATTAAACATCAGCTGAGGCACTGGTCGTCCGGCCATGTATATTGCATTGTAGCTCTGCGGGTACCTAGGAAAGGCATATTAGTAGATTAAGATGGAGGAGTAGTATATATGTTTCAACGAGTGTATAAAAAGAAAATCCTTAAGCTTTACGAGAGGGAAAATACATAGTAGTCTAGTACATAAATATTGAGATGTAATTTACAGTATTGAGGCTAATGTTGATACGTTTTAACTTTTATTTTTCTATTTATTACGTATATGGTATAAATAATGTATCGGTGTTATTTTTAAATGGGGAAAGCACCTCATACGTATTGTACTTCTGCTTTCGCCTTTTTCCTGTGAAAAGAATTACTGATGTAAATATCAACTTGTGTGTACATTGATCATGTGGAAACAAATATTTTATTATTATATTACTATTAGTAGTATGTTAGTAAGTTAGCTAGCTATGAAGTTTAATTTCACTATTATAGTCTAAGGTGGTGAGTTGGTGTATGGACAGTATATATATACAGCCTCAATACATTTTTTTAATTTTTTTTTAAAACCTGTGCTGTTATTCCCTGTGTAGCAGAGGTGGACACTATTGCACCTAGACTGGGGTTTGCATCTCCACTTCTGTCATTCCGGGGCAAAACCTTAACCATTAGGCTATCTACACTCCCTGATGCGATCAACATACCCTTGCCTACCTGTGCATGCTGCTACACTTGTCTCCAAGGAGTAGGAAGTCTCATATTCACAATTCCAAATATCCAGGCAGCAGCCATACACAGGGATGGTTGAAAACTACACAGTGCATTGCTTGTACAGGATACTGGCCATAGCACCAATGTTGTAGGGGGGGCGTTGTTGCAAATGAAGGGCTGCATTGTATCTAGATTGGGGTTCGAAACACACTCCTGCCATTCCCGGGCTAGCATCCTAACCATTAGTCCATCTAGGCTCCCTGATGCAGTCACCCTACCCACACTTGCTTGTACATGCAACATTTCAACTGGGGAGGACAATGCACTTCACACCATTATTTAAGTTGTTGGCAAACTGATCGACACTACCATTTTGTCGACCAGACGGGATGGCCGAATGAGTTAGAGCGCCCGTCTCCCGTGCTGGTAGATCGCCGGCTCATGAGTTCAAACGCTGGTCGAGTCAAACCCTGACTTAAAAATTGATACTTGTCGTTTCCTAGCCAGGCGCTTGGCATTAATACTATAATAGGACAGGGCAAGGACTGGTGTGCTCAGTTTCAGGATAATGTGACTGAGTGGGGTACCAGGTCACGGTGCTGGCGGCCTGGTTTCCCAGTGGGACAGCAGTATAGAGTCACCATGAGTGCTCACTGTCACAAGTCGGTACCCGTCCTGATATGACCTTAGCTGTTGATAGGACGTAAAACAACAACAAACAAACCATTTTGTCAGGTCGTGTTGGTGGGATCCTTTAGGGGTGTTCTTTTACTGGACCAATTGCAGTTTGGCGCTATTCTTTATTTGCTGTCCACTCACATGACAAAGAAAGCACCAAAACCATGTACAAAATAAAAGGTAGTGTTATTGCATTTTTGCACTTTCAATACCTAGAAAGTTGGACGATTAAAGTAAGCGTTACTTCAAACTAAAACAAGGTGTGTGTTTGTTGTTGTTTCACGTCCTAGCAACATCTAAGGTCATATCAGGATGGGTACCGACTTGTGACAGTGCGCACTCATGGCGACCTTATAGTGCTAAAACAAGGTATATTATGGTGATCAAATCTAATATATTACATTCCTTTTTAAATCACAGAAACTAAAAACCAGCTGACTATGCCACATTAATACCCTCCCTCTTTGCTGATTCTTTATCACCAGTAACTTTCCATAGCCAGCCCTGCTCACAACTGTTCTCAAATTAAAATGTTAAAATATTACAAAAGGCTAATTTCGGAGTTATTTGAAGTGAAAACATGCAGAATAACATTGGCACGTTCATATAAATGCTAGTCATCACAAACCTATATAAGTCACGGCAATGACAGATTCAATCAATTTGTAAAAAATATACCACTTTTGGGGTTACATTCTCAGGTGTCGTGTATAAGGAATAGTTGTAATAATACATGTAAATTGATTAAATAATTAGCAATGGTTTAAATATAAAATAGGCCAGAAGGGTCTACAGTAAAACTAAATATGAGTATCTTTCTAGATATTTCAAATTGATAGTATGTCTTCAGTACGGCAATGAATGTTTAATAATAATAAGAGCGCCAGTATCTAAGTTGGACATGTCGGATAAATTATATGAAAATGCTTTGGTTTAGAAGATTGCATAGTTTTATCGAATTATGCAACTTTAACCCTTGGTCACCCACATCTTTAATTATGTTTCTTTGCGCATTCGTCGTGCCTATATTCACACCTCTCTAGATAACCTGTCCCACACCTACTGCCCATAGTTAACCCTTGTCCACCCACACCTCTCTCTACATAACCTTCCCACACCTACTGCCCATAGTTAACCTTTTCCCATCCACACCTCTCTATATAGCATGTCCCATACCTACTGCCCACAATTAACCTTTGCCCACCCATACCTATTTCTACACAACCGCCCCATTCCTACAGCCCTAGTTAACCCTTACGCACCCACACCTCTTTCTACATGGCCTCCCAACACCCACTGCCCATTGTTAACCCTTGCCCATCCACATCTCTCTCTAAGCAGCCTTCCCATACTTCCTTTAATTAACCCTTGTCCACCCACACCTATCTATGCAGCCTTCTCAAACCTACTACACATAGTTAACCCTTGCCCACCCACACTTCTCTTTACACAGCCTGTCCCATACTTCCGATAGTTAATCCTTGTCAATCCACACTTCTCTACACAGCCTGTCCCATACCTACTGCACATAGTTAACCCTTGCCCACACACACCTCTATCTACATAACCCTCCCATACCTACTGCACCTAGTTAACCCTTGCCCACCCTCACCTCTATCTACATAACCCTCCCTTACCTACTGCACCTAGTTAACCCTTGCCCACCCACACCTTTCCCCACCCCCGCTTGCCCACCCCTACTTTCACTCTGCCCCCTCTGCTCACCTATGACCCTAAGTGGCCATCAGTCAGCGCGTCCGGCAATGAGTGAAGGGGTGCTTTCAAAACGCAGCAAGCCCCGGATATCAACAGCCACCCGAGTCCAGGAACGACTCAGAGTGAGTGAGAATGTGTGAGAGTGTGAGAGTGAGAGTGTGAGGTTATGTGAGAGTGTGAGTGTGTGGACATGTGAGAGTGTGAGAGTGTGAGTGTGTGAGAGTGTGGGAGTGTGAGAGTGTGAGAGTGTGAGAGTGTGAGAGTGTGAGAGTGTGAGAGTGTGAGAGTGTGATAGTGTGAGAGTGTGATAGTGTGAGAGTGTGAGAGTGTGAGAGTGTGAGAGTGTAAGAATGTGAGAGTGTGATAGTGTGAGAGTGTGAGAGTGTGAGAGTGTGAGAGTTTGAGAGTTTGAAAGTATGAGTGTGAGCGTGTGAGAGTATGAGAGTGTGAGAGTAAAGGAGTGTGAGAGTGTGAGAGTGGAACTGTGAGAGTGTGAACTTGTGAGAGTATGAGAGTATGTGAGAGTGTGATAGTGTGAGAGTGTGAGAGTGTGATAGTGTGAGAGTGAGGGTGTGGGAGTGTGAGAATGTGAATGTGTGAGAGTCTGAGAGTGTGGGAGTGTGAGAGTGTGAGTGTGTGAGAGTGTGAGAGCATGTGTGAGAGTGTGAGAGGGTGAGAGTGTGAGTGGCTGAGAGTGTGTGAGCATGAGAGTGTGAGAGTGACTGTATGACTGTGATGTGTGATGTGTGAGTGTGTGAGAGTGTGAGCATGTGTGACTGATAATGTGAGTGTGTGAGTATCTGAGCGTGTGAGTGTGTGAGAATGTGAGAGAGTCAGTGTGTGAGCATAGGTGAGTGAGAGTGTGCAAGAATGTGTGAATGAGTGCCAGAGTGTATGAGAGTATGAGTGTGTGAGAAAGTGAGAGTGTGTGAGAGGGTGTGAGAGTGTGAGAGGCTGAACCTCTGAAAGTGTGATAGTGTGAAAGTGAATGGGAGTGTGTGAGTGTGAGTGGGTGAGTGGGTGAGTGTGTGTAAGAGTATGAATGTGTGTGTGAGTGTGTGAGTGTGTGTATGAGAGTGTGTGAGTGAGTGACAGTGTGTGAACGTGTGATAGTGTGAATGTGAGAATGTGCATGCCAAAATGAGAGTGTGAGTGAGAGTGTGTGAGAGTGTGTGAGAGTGTGTGAGAGTGTGTGAGTGAGAGTGTGTGAATGTGAGACTGTGAGTGTGTGAATGTGAGACTGTGTGGAGTGTGTCAAATTGTGGATATGTCAGTATGTGAGAGTGTGTGAATGTGAATGTGTGAGAATGTGAGAGTGTGTGAGTGTGTGAGAATATGAGTGTGTGAGTGTGTGTGGGATCTAAATGTGACGATGTGTGTATGCATCGGAGTCTATGAATGCATATGAGTGTGTGTGAGTGTGAGTGTGTGTGTGAGTGCATGTGGAAGAGCGTGTGGCTGTATGGGTGTGTGAGTGCGTGAGTGTGCGATGCTTAGTGTATGCAGGTACGCATTTGTGGGTGTGAATGTGTGAGTGTGTAGGTGGGTGAGAGTGTGTATATATATGTGAGTATTTGGGTATGTGGGGGTGTGAGCATGTGCGAATGTGAGTGTATGTGTTTGTGTGGGTGTGTGAGTAGAAGTATGTCTGAGTGTGTGTATGAATGTCTAATTTGATCCGAATGTGAGTATGTGTGGGTGTGTGCGTATAGGTGTTAGTACATGTGTGAGTGTGGGTGAGAGTGTGTGGATGTGGCAGTGTGTGCTAATGCATATGTGAGTGCGTGTGTGGGTGAGTGTGGGTGGATGTGGGAGTGTGTTTTAGTGCATGTGTGTGTGCGTGTGTGGGTGAGTGTGTATGTTAATGTGTGAGTCTGACTCTGAGCGTATGTGGGTTTGTGAGTGTGTGACTGAGGGTTTGTGAGTGTGTGACTGAGGGTTTGTGACTGTGTGACTGAGGGTATGTGAGTGTGTGAGGGTGTGTGTGAGTGTGAGGTAGTGCATGTGTGAATGGCTATGGAACTCTGTGAGTGCGTAAGTATGTGTCTGTGGATGTGTGAATGCGTATGTGGGTGTATGTCTAAATATCGGTGACTGTCTGACTGTGAGGTCTTGGGATTGACTGTGTCAATATGCGTATATGCCTGTGTATTTGTATGTGTTAGTATATGTGTATGTATATGAAGAGTTCTTTTCCTAAATGCGATAAGCGTTAATAAAAAAAAAAAGGATTTGCAATGCCAATACCAAGTTTGTAGATCGTATTTTGGAAAAGAGCTCTTCGTATATACAGCATAACCCCGTTAAACCAAACTTGAAGTGACCCTAGAAATTTGTTTGGATTAACCAATCATTGATTTAACCGAGCTTTGGCTTTGACTTTGACTTTGAGTAAAGGTGTATTACACATGCAATATACAATGTATGTGGACACTTTGATTATTGTTTTTTTTATGTATATACAGTATAGCCCCCGTTAAACCAAGCTCAGTTAAACCAAACGATCGGTTAATCCAAACTTTTATCGACGGCCTGGCAATATACTACAATTTATCATATAAAAAATAAAAAAGTCAGTGGGGTCTCAGATGACGTTATAACCACATGAAAGTTTGTTTTAAGCATACCGGAGTGGCCTGTGGTCTGACAATTTTGTTTGTATTAACCGATAATTTGGATTAACTGACTTTGGTTTAACCAACTTTTTTATATGATAAATGGTAGTATTTTGGTGGGCCGCCGAAAAAAGTTTGGATTAACTGATCGTTTGGTTTAACTGAGCTTCGTTTAATGGGGTTATACTGTATAAAGAGCTCCTCATATGTATACATATATGAAGAGCTCTTTTCTAAAATATGATTTACAAACTTGGCATTCGCATTGCAAACCCATTCTTTGGATTGACGCTTATCGCGTTTTGGAAAACAGGTATTCATATATGTATATCTATATGTATATATATGTGCATGTATATATATATGTGTGCATATGTATGTATATGCATGTGTATGCATACGTATGTGTATGTATGTGCCTGTATGTGGATGTGTATATATGTCTATGTATATATGTGTATGTATATGTATATACGTGCATGTATATATGAAGAGTTCAGGTGCAAAACCCCATAAATGCCAATAATTTGGATAAACATTGGAATCAAACCTTTAAAAAATGTATTTGTTACATTCCTAAATTTGTGTTCATTGCTCCATAATCATGTCATTACAAGAAAAGTGGAATTAGTCAGAATTAAAATTATTTTCAGGTCAAAATCTTGTAGTTTAGTTACAATTTTTGGATTGTAGGTTACATGGTTTTGCACCTGACCTCGTCATATATGTATGGGTGTCTGTGGATGTATATGTGGGTGGTGGTCTGCACTGACCTCTCAGACAAGGAGCCCCATAGACAGGTAGGCGTGGGTAGTGTGGTGATATCAGGGAGCATAGGTGGTCTAATGGTTGGCAGACTGGCCCAGAATGCAAAGAGATGTGGGTTCAAGTCCCACTCTAGGCGCAATATTTCCCATTTTCATCACCCCCCACAACACTGGTTGCCGTGACTTCGATCCTGTACAAGCTATGCGCTGTATAGTTGTTGAACCTACCCTGTGTATGTATATGTAAGTGCATTGCCTGTGTGTATGTAATTGTAAGCATTAAAAGAATTACAATTCCAGGCAGATGAGTGTAGTGCTCTGCACTGACCTCTCAGGCAAGGAGCCACATGGACAGGTAGGCATGGGTAGTGTTTTGATATCAGGGAACCTAGGTGGTGTAATGGTTAGCACACTTGCCTTGAATTCAAAGAGATGTGGGTTCGAGTCCCGCTCTAGACGCAATATTTCCCATTTTCCTCACCCCCACAACATGGGTATGCATATGTATGTGTATGTGCCTGTATGTATATGTGTATATATGTGTACATATGTGCATCTGTATATGTATGTGAGCCTGTGGATGTGTATGTTTGTGCACATGTATGTGTATGTGCCTGTATGTGTATGTATATAAGTGTATGTGTAGGCATATGTCTATGTGTGAGGAGGCCACAGTGGAATGTGAGCGTGTTGTGGGGTGACGTTACTAGAGCGGGTTGTTTTAAGGGGAGAATGCCCAGAGAGGTAGCTGCCAGTTGTCAGTGCCGGTCGGGCTCTGCAGGCATTAACCCTGCTGAGCTTGTGCATATATTGGCAGCCTCTGTCACCGATCCTCATCTGCACCAACCTGCATGGGGCTCAGGTGTGTGTGATGTTGCCGGGACCAGCAGCTTGTGATGGGCTTCTATCTAACAGGCCAGACACCGGCTCACACTGGCTCCACCCCCCACACGCACACATGCAGGCCCACCCACATCCACCCCCACCCCCACACCCGCACACACATATGCAAACCCACCCACCCACCCACACCCACATCCACACCCACGCTCACCCACACCTACACCCACACCCATACCCATCCCCCCATACCCACACCCTCACCCACACTCACATCATCTACACCCACATCCACAGCCACACCCACACACCAACACCCACACCTACCCACCAACATACACACACATGCAAACTCACCCACACCCACACATCATCTCCAATATCACACAGCTACATAGCCACTGCATACCACACCCACCCACACACGCTCACACCCAATCCCCACTACACAAAGCACCCTGACTACATAGCCACTGTATACCACACCCACACTCCCACACCCAATAACCACATCCTTGACTACATCCTCTTTGCACACCATCTTCACACACTCTCTTCACACCTCAACCCCCACCACCATCCCAACAACCACCCTCACCTCCTCCAGAGTTGCTGTCCGGACCGCACTTCATCCACATCTCTTCTATCACCTCTCCGCTGTGCCCCGCTCCTCCTTGTTTATCTCTGAGAAGAGTCCCAGGAGGGGGAGCCAGCCAGCATTTCACTTTCTACCTCTTACTCTGTCCGTGTCTCCGGTTCACTGACTGGTCACCACAGGGCAAGGAGACCTGGCCCTTTGCCTCAACTCTTCTCATTTCTCTTTCCTCTATACTACCTGTTTCTGGTTTTTTTTCCTCTCAGGCTTACTTCTACCCCTGATCAAGTGAGTTGTTTGCTTGAGTGGGGCCCTGTTCCTTTTTCACTCTTTCACTTTGTTCTTGGCTGCAGATCCCACCTCTTCCTGTCCCTTCCTCCTGAACCATTGGCTACTGGATGTGAGTCCACAGCTACAATCGGACCAGTGATCCGGTACAGCTCCAATGACTCGTCATTATTGTTGTAAGACCCCCCCCCCCCTCCGCTTCTACAACTGCCCCACCTGAAGTTAAATCTTCATTCCGAAGAATGAACCGATTTATCGGTGCCATTCTATATTGCTGCAGAGCTGTAACCATCAAGGTTATGAACCACGGCATTGATAAATCGGTCCGTTCTTCTGAATGAAGATTTAACTTCAGGTGGGGCGGTTGTAGAAGGGGGGGGGTACTTTGAACAATAACAACGAGTCACTGGAGCGGTACCAGATCGCCGGTCCGATTGTAGCTGTGCACAAGCATCCAGTAGCCGATGGTTCAGGAGGAACGGATGGGAAAAGGTGGGATCTGCAGGCAAGAACAAAGTGAAACAGTGAAAAGGGAACAGGGCCCCACCCAAGCAAACAACTTCTTTGATCAGGGGGAGAAATAAGCCCGGGAGAAAAAAAAGAAAAGGGTAGTATCGAGGAAAGTGAAATGAGGAGAGTTGAGTCAAAGGGCCGTGTCTCGTTGCCCTGTGGTGACCAGTCAGCGAACCGGAGACACAGACAGAGTAAGAGGTAGAAAGTGAAATGGCAGCCAACTTCCCCTTCTGGAACCCTTTTCAGACATTATCAAGGAGGAGCGAGCCCAGCGGAGAGAGATAGAACTTAGATTTTAGAAGAGGTATGGACGAATTGCGGTCCGGACAGCAAGTGTCCAATACCCGTACATAGACGTCTACCCATCCACCCTCTAACACACCCACCCACCCTCCCCCTACCAGTACACCTCCACTACCCCCTCCACTCCACCCCCCCATCCCTACTGCACTCCACCTCCAGTATAGTCCACCTACCCCCGGCCCTCCCACTCAGCCCTCGCCGACTCTGCTGGCCAGGTCCCGGGAGACCTCCGGTGACCGGCGGGCACGGGGCTCCCAATCAGGACTTCACGGGGGCCCTAAGGTGTGACACGCCGTCAACATGGGCCCGCAAACAGGCCGATACATTACCTCAGCCCGGAGGGCTCACTCACCAAACACCCAGCACCAGCATCAGCCCCAAGATACACAGTCTCCTCAGCCGACTGGTCCCCGGGCCTTCTTCACACTAAAGCTGCACAGCCGATGAAAGCATCAAACTTTCAAATCTGGGATGGCTGAATGAGTTGAGCGTCCGTCTCCCCTGTTGGTAAATCGTGGGATTCGAACCCACGGGTTCGAATTCTGGTCGATTCAAACCGATGAGCTAAAAATTGATACTTGTCGCTTCCTAGCCAGATGCTCGGCATTATTAGGATTGACAGAGTATATTATGTAGTATGCATGCATGACACACATAAATATGGGCCATTCTCTGAAACTGGGCACTGACATGTGCCATGGAAGGCAAAAGAGAAAACCTTCATAATAATAATAGCAGAATCTATGTTCATATGAAGGTTTGCATGTTGTGCATATGGCAGATTTGAAAAAAAACAAACTATTTATTAACAAATATTTTTAATCTTATACACATTGAGCAATACATTAATATTATTACTCATGTAACATGGAAATTAAATACACACAAATCTGAATGGAACGGGATCCTCTCCCGCAAGCCTGCATGTCACCCAAGTAGATGTACATAGTAGGCTACGGTATCATTACTCAGACTAGACAAAAAAACTGGAAAATTACAAAAAAACTAACATAGGCTATTACTAACAACCAAAATTGCAGAAGGCTGACCCGAGCAGACACAGGTAAATACTCCTGGGCAAAGGAACAGATCAAGACAGCACCACAGCTGTCCAGCGTTGAAAACAAGCACCCTCACAGGAGCTTATACGTTGTGGGCAGAGTAAATACCTCGTCAATAAAAAAACACACAAAAAAACAAACATCCAGAACATCTAAACGCCAATCCAAAAATCTAGTTTAAATGAAGTATTTTTTACCTGAAAATATGTTTACGGCACCCCTGATCCACTTTTCATATGATGGTAATTGAGCAATAAACAAAACAGTAGGAATATAAAAATATAAGTTTTTTTTATGGTTTGATTCCAATGTTTCTCTCCATTTTTGTATTGGCGTTTACGTGATTTGCGCCTGAACTCTTTTACACAAAAAAAGTCAAATAAGATTTAATTCATTACACTTAAGCAAACAAGGTTGTCTTACAAAAAAAAGTTGAAAAAGAAGTGATATGTAGTAATGCAGATGCAACAATAATTATTTTACTTGCTATCAATAGAAGAAAGAATTAATTATCAACATCGTTACATGGAAAGCAAATACGTGGTGTCCAGTTTAAATGCCATAAAATATATATATATATATATATATATATATATATATATATAAATATATATGTTGCATAACTATAATCGAGTTTCTGCGAATATAAACAAATAGTGAAATACCACATTGCAGATTAACGTGCACACATTATATGCAGCCTTTTCTCTGGATGCCTCTCTGCTATTTGTGTGTGTGCTTAGTGTTTTTATTTTTGCTGTTTCTATTTTACTTTATGCAAGGTCACGTGGGAATGGCGCTTTGTTTTGCCCACTGACGAGTCCCAGGGGGCTCTTCCCACCAGGGGGCCTCAGGTGACGGTGAGCCTGACCCTAGCACCCGGCCGGGCCCAGTCGGACAGCCGGTCCCCTCCTCGCACCTACCGGCCGGCTACCGCCCTACCGCCATTAGAGGAGTTACTTGTATCTATATGTGTGCATTATATGCATGTATATCACGATCAATTTTGCCTTTATTAGACTGCCTATCATTGTACTGCCATTAGGGTGCGTGTATCTATGTGTGCATTATATGCATGTATATCACGATCAAGTATGCCTTTATTAGACTTCCTACCATTGTACTGCCATTAGGGGAGTTGCTTGTATCTATGTGTGCATTATATGCATGTATATCACGATCAAGTATGCCTTTATTAGACTTCCTACCGTCGTACTGCCATTAGGGGAGTTGCTTGTATATATGTGTGCATTATATGCATGTATATCACGATCAAGTATGCCTTTATTAGACTTCCTACCGTCGTACTGCCATTAGGGGAGTTGCTTGTATATATGTGTGCATTATATGCATGTATATCACGAGTAAATACGTATGTATTAACCCTTACACATGCATTACACTTCTTACCGATCAATCACCATTAGTGGAGTTACTTGTATCTATCTATGTATGCATTATATGCAAGTATATCACGACCAAATACGTCTATATTAGCCTATCTACAACCCAACTACAATTAGTGGAGCTCACTTCTATCTATGTGTGCATTATATACAAGTGTCACGACCAAATAGGCCTATATTAGCGTACCTACGACCCTACTACAATTAGTGGAGCTCACTTCTATCTATGTGTGCATTATATGCAAGTATATCACGACCAAATACGCCTATATTAGCCTATCTACAACCCAACTACAATTAGTGGAGCTCACTTCTATCTATGTGTGCATTATATACAAGTGTCATGACCAAATAGGCCTATATTAGCGTACCTACGACCCTACGACAATTAGTGGAGCTCACTTCTATCTATGTGTGCATTATATGCAAGTATATCACGACCAAATACGCCTATATTAGCCTATCTACACCCCAACTACAATTAGTGGAGCTCATTTCTATCTATGTGTGCACTATATACATGTGTCACGACCAAATAGGCCTATATTAGCGTACCTACGACCCTACTGCAATTAGTGGAGCTCACTTCTATCTATGTGTGCATTATATACAAATGTCACGACCAAATACGCCTATATTAGCCTATCTACAACCCAACTACAATTAGTGGAGCTCACTTCTATCTATGTGTGCATTATATACAAATGTCACGACCAAATAGGCCTCTATTAGCGTACCTACGACCCTACTACAATTAGTGGAGCTCACTTCTATCTATGTGTGGGTTATATACAAGTATATCACGACCAAATATGCCTATATTAGCCGATCTACGACCCTACTGCTATTAGTGGAGCTCACTTCTATCTATTTGTGCATTATATACAAGTATATCACAACCAAATACGCCTATATTAGCATACCTACGACCCTACTGCTATTAGTGGAGCTCACATGTATCTATGAGTGCATTATATATGCATGCATATCACGATCAAATACGCCGGTATTAACTCATCTTCGATTCTACTCCCATTAGTGGAGCTGATATATATCTATATGTGAATTATAGTGGCGGTTACAGTGTGAAGTGGTGGTGGCGCCACCCTCAGAGCTGAGGTTGGTAGGCTGGAGCAGTAGATGGCTATGAGTCCACAGTCCATGGAACTGATTGAGTGATGAGGGAGAGGAGGAATATTCCGGGTTATTATATTTGTATAATTCATATACAGCATATATCAGGATCTGATATGCCTGTATTAGTCCTTCTATGATCCTACTAACATTAGGGGAGCTAATGTATATCTATGTGTACATTATATATGTACAAGTATACCACGATCAAATATGTCTGCGTTATCCCTTCTATGACCTATTACCATTAGGGGAGCTGACTTGTATTGATGTGTGCATTATATACATGTATATCATGACCAAATACATTAAGACATTTAACCTAACTACAACCCTGCTACCATTGGAGGAGCTCATGTATATCTATGTGTGCATTATATACAAGTATATTATGATCAAATACGCCTGTATTAGCCTATGTATGACCTTACTGCCATTATGTGAGCTGATGTATGCTATGTGTGCATTATATGTCAAGTATATCAAGATCGAATAACCTGAGCCTTCTCTGACCTATTACTAATAGGGGGGTTCACTTGTATCTATGTGTGCATTATATACAAGTGTATCACAATCAAATAGTTTGTTTTACTATTACTAGTATTAGCCCTTTTATGACCCTAGTACTATTAGTGGAGCTCACTTGTATTTATGTGTGCATTATATGTATGTATATCATGATCAAATACGCCTGTATTAGCCTTTCTAGTACCCTACTAATATTATGTGAGCTGACTTGTAGCTATGTGGGCATTATATATATATGCATATCACAGTCAAATATGCCTCCATATTGCCATACAACCTTTATATTTTATTAGGGGAACTGACTTTTGTCTATGTGTGCATTATATGCATATATATCATGATGAAATACGCCCGCAACAGATTTTCCATGACCATACTACCAGTAGGGGAGCTGACTTGTATCCATGTGTCATGATAAAGCACGCGCCTACTGCTCTTCGTATCGCCCTACCACCATTAGGAGAGTTGATCTGTATCCATGCATTTATTACATAAATATAATTATATGTATATCACGATCATCTATCCCTCTTTAAGCGATTCCTTCGTACCAGCATCCAGCACCAAAACGACGTCTAGTTTGCCACAAGTTCCAGGAGACAACAAAGCACATAAAGGGCACACACACACACACACCCACAAATCGACAAGATGTGACCGACCACTGCATGGCTGGTCTGGTGATGTGGTAGTTGCGCCGCGTCGCGCCACCTGTCGACCCCTAAGCGAACTCCCGCCAGAGCCGGTATGGACGGCGACGGGCTTAGGCGTGTACATAATACTGTATCAGCAAGTGAGCTCGCCGTCTCCGCCAGGGGGCAGGCCGGGCGGTAAGCTCCCATACTGCTAACCCTGGTCACATACAGGCCCCTCGGCCCCATAACCCTTCCGCCCAAGTACCGCCCACTCCGCCCCTCCCCCGCCCCTCCCTCCCCCGCAGGCCCGGCCCGCCTCGCTCTGCCCCGCCCCTCCTTCCCCTGACAACCCCGGCACGCCTCGCCCCTCCCAGCCAACCCGCGCCCCGTCCCCATCCCGCCCCCTCCCCCCTGCCCTGCCTCCCCTCTCCCCCCTCCCTACACCCCGCCGCTACCCCGCCTCCCCCGCCCCCCTCTCTGCACCCAGATGTGCTCCTCCTCCCTCCTCCCACTCCCTCAACCTCACATTCACCCTCGCTTTCATCGCCCCCACTTCATACTGAGGAATACACCCTCCCTCCACACCTCAACTCCTCCCCCACCCACACCCCCAACACACCCTGCACCCTCCCCACACCTCCAGGCCCTAACGGCCGTCGCCCGGCGCGTCCTAAACGCTGACGACGGTGAATATTTTAGCACCGGAAATGGACGTTACGCGGCGCGCGGCCCAGCGTAATTCTATTTCCGGCGGACGGGGTGGCGACACCGGGGCGCGTCTAAGGGGCCCGCTGCATCTTTTAGCCGGTCGCCTCTTCTCCAGACCCCGCCTCCCCCCGGACTCCTCCCGGGTGTGCGTGTGTGGGGGGTAATGGGGGGGGGGCTGAGAAGAGCGGTGGTGTGGTGGATGGTGGTGGTGGGAAAGGGGGGGGGGCGATACTGTAGGAGAAGGCACGTGTGGAGGTGAGAGTGTGGGGTAGTGGCATCCTGGGTGGGAGGGGAGGGGGAGGGGGGGGAGGGGAGTGGGAGGTGGAGGGGGATGGGGGGGATTGGAGGGGGGCGAGGGGGAGGGGAGGAGAGATGGGGAGGGGGATGGGATGGGCATGGGGAGTGGGAGAGGGGGAGGGAGAGGATGGTGAGGGGGAGGGCATGGGCATGGGGAGTGGGACTGGGAGGGGCAGGGGCAGGGGGAGGGGGACGGGGAGGGGATGGGGAGTGGGAGGGGAGGGGGAGAGGGAGAGGGTGGGGAGGGGGGGGGGATGGGCATGGGGAGTGGGAGAGGGGGAGGGAGAGGATGGTGAGGGGGAGGCATGGGCATGGGGAGTGGGACTGGGAGGGGCAGGGGGAGGGGGAGGAGGGAAGGGGAGAGGGGGAGAGAGGCGAGGGATGGTGGAAGGGATGGGAGAGGGGGAGGAGGGAAAAGAGCAGGGGTGGCTGGGACTGGGGGGGGAGGCGTGAAGTTGGGGTGGGGGTCGGAGTAAGGGAGCAGTTGTGGTAGAGTGTAGGCGGACTGTAGGCGGAGTAGGTCGGAGTAGTGTCGGGGTGGGGGCGGAATAGGGCGGAGATGGGGCGGATTGGGGCGCAGTAGCAGTGTTATAACAGTGTACACCTATGGTGACCTGATAGCGCCTCCCCACAAGGATCCCTTGCACCTGGCATCATCATCCTAATATCCCACTCAGTCACATTATCCTGGCACTGAGGCAATTAAATCCGTTTTTACAAGATGGTGGGTATTAATATTATTATTTAAAATCTGTCCTGCTGAGAGGGAGCGGTAGTGGTAGTGACCAGGCACAGCTGGTATCATGCGGTCATGAGCTGCTCACAGGTGGCAGTGCAGTGGAGAATGAAGGAACTAACCTAGTCCTATGGTAGTAATAGCTCAGTGACATTAGGGTATAGAGTAAGTAAGGGAGAGAACTGCTAGGGGGTAGTGTCCTTGTTTATATTCCCATAATAGATTATAGAGCACATATATACATCAATATGGCGATATAATGGTGCATGCTTAAATGTGCAGAAAATGTTTACATAATAGATTTACATAAATCTTTACACATTTATGCATATGCATTTACATATATTTACAGATGTAGTTTCATATATATTTACATATATAATTTCATATATGTACATGTATATTTACATATAATACTGATGCACTGAGGCAATTAAATCCGTTTTTACAAGATGGTGGATATTAATATTATGTACATATACATATACAGATATATATATATATATATACATCAATATGTAGATATAATGGTGCATGCTTAAATGTGCAGAAAATGTTTACATAATAGATTTACATAAATATGTACACATTTATATATAAACATATGCATTTACATATATATTCATAGATGTAGTTTCATATATATTTACATATATAATTCCATATATGTACATGTATATTTACATATAATACATAAATATATATACTTGCATTTATATTTACATACATGTTAGACTAATCTTACCTGGGTATAGATGATGGATAACTATTGTTTTCCCGAGGTATAAGCCTCGGCTAGACGTGGGTGAGGGAGAGGTAAGCACATCCGGGTCCAGCAATCTTTACCTACTAATTCAGGATAAAATGATCTCTAACAAAAAATTCAAAAATTTCTGTTTTCTTGGTACAAGCAACAGACTAGACGTGGTAGGGTGTGGAGGGTGGGCCCTCACCCATGTCTAGCCGAGGATGGTACACAGTGCGTTTTCGAACCGTCGCCTTTCATCTGAGAGATGAATGCCAGCATCCATTTCCTTGCTGATTGACTCGGGAACTCCTTTGATTCCCGAGATCTGTTCTGTGAGTTTGTTTATCACTTCGGCGGGTTTGAATGTGTGGAAATGACCTTTCAGCGTCTCCCTCATCATGGTCGTTGTTCTCAACCGCTTTGCCTTCTCTAGCGGGCACTTCTTTTTGACCTTAGCTCCTATCCTCGCATATACTCCAGCTCTTTCAGTATCTGAGTCCGACTCAGTCGATGACGAGTCATCCGAAGAATCGGAGGACGAGCTCTTTTTCTTTTTCTTTTTGGTTTTCTTGCTCTTTTTGACACGCTTTTTGTTGGCCTTGGTGAACTCATCACCTGAGCTACTCCCCGCCTTCTTACGCTTTTTAGCTTTCGGTTTCGGAACCTCGAAAGCTGACTCCGTCTCGTCCTCCGACCAATCTTCCCAATCATCATCTGGGATGGGAGGAGAGGAAGCTCGTGTCATGGACTGAATGTTTTTCAGCTTCTGGTCCATGATTCTCATGATCTTTTCTTCCAGGTTCATGGCCCGGAAATCATCATCACTGTCCTTGTCCGAAGGACCAGCCCCCGGTTGTGGATACGGTGGACCCGTCTGTGGGGGCGATGAGTCGTACCCTGAGGGCACGCAACCTTCTGCCGCTGCCGGCGAAACCTTGTTTCGCTTGGTGGCCATTGGTTTCTGTAACAATAAAAGTTACTTAATACCGGTATCATCTCAACATGAACATAAATGAACGCCAGAATCTGGGTTGAGGTATTATTGGTATAAAGGAACGTATTTACACCGTTCTCTATACAGGCGTTGTAAGCTAAATGGTATGCCGTAGGTTTATCGGTAGTGAAACCAACCATACGAAGGGGCGGCCATTGGCCCGCCCGCTCTCTCTGTTTCGAACACTTCTCCCACCCGCGGCTTCTGCGCCAGCAAGTTGAAGAAAATATTACGAAACTCAGAGGCTCGCCTCAAAAACTGGTCTGGGGAGTCTATAAAAGAAACCCAGGATCATCCCCAACAAAACCCTCTTTAGGGTTCGGAGGAATTTCCTTAGGAGATGCAACTCGGGTTAACATCTCTTCCTGTCTTTATACAGGTTTCGCTAGAACAAAGCGGTATCGGTTTCGGTTCTCAACATCAGCGTTGTTTTATCCTTGCGTTTAAAAAAAACACCAAAACATGTCCAAATTGGACCTGAGAAAGTTCTAAACTTTCATAATGGGATGATATAACCCATCCTTAAGAAGTTAATCGTGATTTCTCAATACTTACAGTTAGTTAAAGTGTTGTAGTAGTTAAATCCTGCCAGAGCAACTCAGCGAACGTCCCCCCGCTGTGAGCTACTTATGCTAATTGCTGGACCCGGATGTGCTTACCTCTCCCTATAGCCTGCGGCTAGCCTGAGGCTATATACCCAGGTAAAATATATATATAATATAGAGTAGATCGAAAACTCCGGGTAAATAAACCTGGTTCCTTCCATGCAATGCTTGGGTCTGGGCATGACCTCCTTGACCCTGAAGCACCATTGTAGAAGTCGGTGATCTTAAGGTTTCTAGAGTAGGTGACCTTGACTGGATGACCCTTGAGTGCCTGTGGGGTGTTGGGTGGGGGTTAGTGGCGAGATGACATACTGGAGGTGGGGGAATGATGACAAGGAGGGGAGAAGGATGTGGTGACGTAGTGAGAGGAGGAGGAAGAGGCTCATAGAAAGTGTCGCTATGTCACGTCGCTATGTCACGTCGCTATGTCACATCGCAATGTCACATCGCTATGTCACATCGCTATGTCACATCGCTATGTCACGTCGCTATGTCATGTCGCTATATCACGTCGCTATGTCACGTCGCTATGTCACGTCGCTATATCACGTCGCTATGTCACGTCGCTATGTCACGTCGCTATGTCACGTCGCTATGTCACGTCGCTATGTCACGTCGCTATGTCACGTCGCTATGTCACGTCGCTATGTCACGTCGCTATGTCACGTCGCTATGTCATATCGCTATAGCGACCCTGTGTTGTGTTTAGCGAAGTGAACCGATAGCGGGATAGTAGGGCTGCAGGGTGTGTGTCGCAAACAAATTGGAACATTATGCCTAGCGGGGTACTCGAACCGATATGTCTGCCATTCTGGGCCCAGCGTCCTAACCATTAGGTTAGCTAAGCTGATTGATACTATCCACTTACCGACGCATAGGTCTGTGTGTGTGTGGCATTTCACCAGGCGAATGTCAAAGCACCTGGCTACACTTGTCCACCTGGAATTGTTAGTTGGTGGAGTTTTACATCCTGGCAACATCTAATGTCATATCAGGACGGCTACTGACTTGTGACAGTGCACACTCATGGTGGCCTTTTAGTGCTGGTCCACTGGGAGACCAGCTGCCAGCATCATGACCTGATATCCCACTCAGTCACATTATCCTGACACTGAGCCAACCAGTCCTTGTCCTATCCTAATAGTGCTGAGCGCCTGGCTAGGAAGCAACACATATATACATTTTTGAGTCATTGGTCTGACTCGACCAGGTTTGGATCACACAATCTACTAAAACTTTTGATCAACCAATACTTGCCGTGTGGGAACAATGGTTCTATATCTGACCTGTTATATATATATATATATATTTATATATATGTACATATTATTGACTGCCCACATAATTGAGTGTCTGCTTTTACATGTAAAAGCGATGGTTTGAACAAAAAAACTAACATTTCTCGCCGTGATTATGGCCTATGTTGGCGACACGGCGTAAAGCAACCACCAATCAATCAAAAGACTGCCCCTGAAAATGCCAGGACACCTTGGTCTGGATGCAGAGTTGTCCACTGAAGACAAGCACTCCCAACGTGAACTACAGTTCTGTGTCTTGGGTGATAAACTCGTTGATGGCATGATGACATTTTGTGGTATGGTTGTGCAAATACCATGACTCTGCTGTGGTGATGATAATTATTGCCATTTTCTGGGCGGGGGGGGGGGTGGTCATCTGTTTTCTTTGTTTCTCCATATTTTTCATTTTGTTCCCCTTTTTTTTTAAATCGCTGGTGTTCCCCTTTTTTTTTAAATCGCTGATTTTCGCGTTGCTTTATTTCGTAGGGTCTGGGGGGAGGGTGTTATCGGACGAACAGAGACGAACCTCCACCGCCCCGCACCCCCACGCGGGGAGAATTTCGAGGCTGAATTAGCGAGCTGACTCTGCCAATTACCACTGCACACTACACGCCATGCTGTGATGTAGTTGTGCAAGTGGCTGGTAGGGGGCGACACTGAGTCAAATGACTTAACGCCGACAAGCTTTGTGTGCAGGCTCAGTGTGTGTGTGTGGGGGGGGGGGGGGGGGGTTGAGGGAGGGAGGGAGGGGGGCTGTAGCTAGGCGTGTGCTGATTGGGAGATGGGGGACAGGGGTGGGGGTTGGGCGGGGGAGGACTGTGGAGGGGCGGGGGTGAGGGGCGGGAGAGGGGTTGGTGGGAGGAGCGACCGGATGAGAGTACGGGAAGGGTGTAAGGGTGTAAGGGTGTAAGAGTGTAAGAGTGTAAGGGTGTAAGGTGTAAGGATGTAAGGGTGTAAGGATGTAATGGTGTAAGAGTGTACGGGTGTAATGGTGTAGTGGTGTAAGGGTGCAAGGATGTAAGGATGTAGAGGTTTAAGGGTGTAAGGGTGTAAGGGTGTAAGTATGTAAGGGTGTAAGGGTGCAGGGGTGCAAGTATGTAAGGTTGTAAGGTTGTAATGGTGTAGTGATGTAAGGGTGTAGTGGTGTAAGGGTGTAGTGGTGTAGGGGTGTAAGGGTGTAAGGGTGTAATGGTGAAATGGTGTATGGGTGTAATGGTGTAAGGGTGTAAGGATGTAAAGGTGTAAGTGTGTAAGGATGTAAGGGTGTAAGGATGTAATGGTGTAAGGGTGTAGGGTGTAATGGTGTAAGGGTGTAAGGATGTAAGGATGTACGGGTGTAAGAGTGTATGGATGTAAGGGTGTGAGGGGGTAAGGGTGTAAGGGTGTATGGGTGTAAGGGTGTGAGGGTGTAAGGGTGTAAGGGTGTATGGGTGTATGGGTGTAAGGGTGTGAGGGTGTAAGGGTGTAAAGTGTAAAGGTGTAAGGGTATAGGGGTATAAGGGTGTAAAGGTGTAATGGTGTAATGGTGTAAGGGTGTAAGGGCAGGGGCCGGGGTATGACTAGGAGGCGGGGATTGGGGTGGTTGGTTAGCGGTGGAAGGGGTGGTGTGTGGAGGCGGCGAAGGGGTGAAAGGTGGAGGAGGGGAGGTGAGGGGCGGAGGCTGGGGAGGGGGGGGTCGGACAGGATGCCGACATCTGTGTATAGAGGATTAAAGCTGCACAATTTGATGAAAGCATCACATTTCTTAAATTAAGGTACTTCACCAGATTGGATCCTGCATATCAAACTTAGGTAATGGGCACATTTTGCTGGTGGTACAGGAGTTGAATAAGCAGTGAAATCGCAATCGCTGAAAAGTGTCATTCCTCATTCTACTGCTCCTTGCCCTATAGTGGTAATGAATGCTACATGGCAGGCTAGGCATCCATCCCACTGACGGAAGAGCGATCAGCCCACATCCGCCATTTTGTTTATCTATCTTACTTTATTTTGAAGTTACCTTATATTATAAATGGCTAAATTGTGGTGTTCTCTGTGGTGTTCTCTGTTGCAGAGTGGTTAGAGTGTCTGACTTTTTTCTAGGTCGGACTCCTAATCTGAAGGTCAGTGGTTCGATTCCCTGTGCCCCCACCTCTGCCAATTTGGATTTCCACCACTGTGTATAACTTACAGCGTCATCAAAGGCCAGTTGCTCTCATACCATGTCTATGTGGTGTGGGAGGTTAAAAATCCCTTGGGTCGGTAAAAGTGTAGGCTCGGGCTTTCTATCGACAAACTGTCTAATGGTGAAAACAAGCCTATTCAGGCTTATCTATGACAGGCAATATAAATCTTCAACAACAACAACAAAAGTTGGATCCAATAGGCTTCAACATTAACAGCTTCTATTAAATTCACCTAGAATTCCCTTTCTATGCAGAAATAAATGTTTAATAAATGCACTAATATCTAAGCTGAGTATGTAGGATTGAAAGCTAGGTACAGTAAAACCTCTCTAAATCGCCGGACCATGGGACCGATTTTTAAGTGGTCCATTTAGAGAGGTGGTCGGTTTATGGAGTTAGAATATCCTTACAATGGTATTGTTGGGACCGAAATAAAGCGAGCGGCATAGAGGAGTGGTCGATCTGTGGAGGGGGTCGGTTAGGGAGGTTTTACTGTAAATGTTTTTATTTCGAAAATTTGCTGGTTTCATCGGACTATGCAGGTTTAATATATAGATCCATAAGATCTGAAGAATTCATTAAGAGACAATGAATAGTCGTCTAGGGAATCCATGTTTGGGTCATATGACCCATGGTGCATGACGGCACGCTGGGACCAGACATGTATTACTGAGGAGAAACAGGTGTTTTGAGCAATTGGGCGCCAGATTGATTGATTGATTGGTGGTTGCTTAACGCCGTATCGGCAGCATAGGCCATATTCACAGCGAGAACTATTTATTTTTTATTCAGACCATCGCTTTTACATGTAAAAGCATACAATCAATTATGTGCCAATAGACACCCATCAAATTTAAAAGCTCACAATTTTATATTGTGGCCAAGAGAAACAAAATTCCTGAGAAAAGAAATGTAAGGTTTTATATGAGTAATTGATAGAATTTATTTAGTCAACTATATGAGGTGGTACAGACCAGCTGCCCTAAAAAAGGCTAACATGTTTTCTTGTTTTACTTTAGTAAAAGGTTTATGCATATTGTCTGTAGTGTAAAATTGTTGGCGCAGGGCCAAAAAATCAACAGAACTTAGTCAAATATGTTTGAGTGTCCGTGGGGACTGACACCCAATGGGCGCCAGTGTGGTTGTGTTGTTATTATAACTTATAATGACAACAATGCATTTTATTTCAATTTAGTTAAAGTGGCATACTCCGATTGTTTTTTAGTCCGGTTTGTTTGTTGCCGCTTTACATCCTAGCAACATTTAAGGTCACATCAGGATAGACACCGACTTGTGACAACATGTGTACCTTATATAAGTTATAGTGGTGCGCATAGGAAGACTGGGCTGTCGGCACCATTATACAATATCTCACTTAGTCACATTATCCTGATAATAAGCAAACCAGTCGTCACCCTCTCCTATTAATGTCAAGCACCAGGATAGAGAATGGCAAGTATAAATTGTGTCAGTAATTAAAGTTGCATAGTCCGATGGTTTTGGGTTTCTGTCATTTTTCTTAGATAAATGTATTAGATTGGTCATTATAATCTACCTTACTTCAGTTTGAAGTAACTTTTATTATAAATGGCTAACTTTTGAGATATTTGAAGTGCAAACATGTCAAATTAGTTTTGACAAGCTTGCCAAAACTCTGCCACCATAGGCTTCTGCAGTAACAAGTTCTACTAAATTGACTCAGTATCGCCTTCTATGCAGAAGCAAATGTTTAATAAGTGCATCAATGTCTGAGTTAGATATGTAGAATCAAATCTAGATCATTATTTTGGTTTTGAAATGTTGATGCTTCATCGGACTATGCAGCTTTAATTTGACTCAGAGGTTGAGCACTTGCCTTCTTGCATGCATGGAAGCCAGCCAACACTGTTACTCTTAGCTATTAGGCCATCCCATCCAGTGAATAATATGACGATATTAAAGTTGCATAGTCCGATGGTTTTGAATTTCTGTATTTTTTCTGAGATACATATATTAGATCGATCTCTGGTGTCTACTTTACATTAGTTCAAAGTTACTTTTATTTTAAATGGTAAACTATTGAGATATTTTGAGTTCAAACATGGAAACTTAGTTTTGGCAAGCTTGCCAAAATTTGACACCATAGACACATACTTAATATTAGTTTATTAGCACATCACAATCAGGCAAGTCCTACTAATATTCGCATAACCCCTTTACTTATACCACACAAAAGACCTCATCAGTTAATCTGGTGACATCTATCGGCAGAATCTGGAACCACTCTATTCAGGTACTTTCCCCAAGTACCAGTGATTTCACATGCTCTATTTCTGTAAAGAATGCATGGAAAAATAATAAAATGGCTGATTATATTCAGATATTCATATTGCAACAGGCATTAAGCTCTTATCCTTGTAAAATATATTTGTTTAAAAGACAGCTATATTGTATTTTTCTTCTGGGATTTCACTGCCACTCTCTTCATATGTATTACACACCACCAGTTAAGCTAGTGACATCTATTGGCGGAATACAGAACCACTCTATTCGGGTACTTTCCAGCTTAACTGGTGGGGTCTATTGTAATAATAATATTATTATTTCATTATGGGTGACTGACAGAACTCCAAATTTGGTTGAGCAACTATCTGTGGCTTGCCTAAATCAGCTCCTTGAATCTTGATCTAATTCAAAGTTTAAAATTGACAAGAAAGAGGATCTAAAACGAAGACGTTGTAGCAGCCTGGAATGAACTCAACCTACTTACACTGATCAGAGTTTGTAGGTCAGGCTGCTCAAGCTCCAACCCAACACCTACAGCTTCAGTTCAGTGTATACCTTTACAACAATGTCTTCATTTCTTAATAATATTACCATAATTCATTACATCCCATAATAATGAGCGAAATAGGCATACTCTGTGTGGGGATGGTGTGTAGTTTGTTTCTTTTCTTTTGAAGATTTATACTGCCTATCATGGATAAGTCTGAATAGACTTGTTTTCACCATTAGACAGTTTGTGGATAGAAAGCCTGAGTCTACACTTTTACCGGCCCAAGGGACCTCCCACACCACATAGACATGGTATGAGAGCAACTGGCCTTTGATGTCTCTGTAAGTTATACACAGCAGTGGAAATTGGAAGAGGTGGGGGCATGGGGAATTGAACCACCGACCTTCAGATTAGTAGTCCGACCTAGAAAAAAGGCCGACACTCTAACCACTCCGCCACAGAGAACACCACAGTGTAGCGTGAATGATAGTCCCATGGGGAAGACGAGGAATAATAATTGTCTTAAATGTTGGTTGACAGATTATTCAATGTGAACACCATTTGCTGAACCCGTCTTAGGGCGCATGGGAGGGGATGGGGATGGGTGTGTGTGTGTGTGTGTTAGAGGGGGTTGGAGAAAGGATGGGGAGGGGGCAGGGGATGGGGATGGGTGTGTGTGTGTTAGAGGGGGTTGGAGAAAGGATGCGGGAGGGTGCCGGGGATGGGGATGGGTGTGTGTGTGTTAGAGGGGTTGGAGAAAGGATGGGTGAGGGTGAAGGTGACGGGAGGTGGGTGGGATTACATTGCCTGTTAGTGTCACCATCACCCACCCCCGACTTTCCTCAGTGTAACAGGGTTAAACTGTTTAATGCCAGCCCTTAGCTGACCCCTCCAACACTTCCAATTAACCCTTTGTGTCCGAGACGTAATCCCACCAGACGGCGCTTTGGGTCGGATAGAATAGGGGCCGGGTCGAGGGGGGAGCGATGGGGTGGGGGGGGGGGGGGGGTGCGTGTCTAGGGGGGGGTGAAGGGGGCTCTCAAGTTATGTCAACAGCAGAGTTGGGCCTCGCTAGTTTTTTTTAGAGTTTTTTTTTCTAGAGCGATACTTTTGCCATGAGTGGTTCTGTCGTGAGTCAATAGACATTTGTATTGGGAAAGATTAGTGATGGTGGTGGTGTGTGGGGGTGGGGTGAGGAGGGGTATGTGTGTCGTGGGATATGGTTGTGAGGGTGTTGGGTGTGTGGTGGGATGTGTGGGGTGTGTGTGGGATGTGTGTGGGGTGTGTATGGCGTGTGTGTGGCTTGTGTGTGGCGTGTGTGTGGTGTATGTGTGGTGTGTGTGGCATGTGGGTGGTGTATGCGTGGTGTGTGGCATGTGTGTGGCATGTGTGTGGCATGTGTGTGGCGTGTGTCTGTCGTGTGTGTGTCGTGTGTGTGTCGTGTGTGGCTTGTGTGTGGCGTGTGTGTGGCGTTTGTGTGGCGTTTGTGTGGCGTGTGTGTGGCGTGTGTGTGGCGTGTGTGTGGCATATGTGTGGTGTATGCATGGTGTATGTGTGGCATATTTGTGGTGTATGCGTGGTGTGTGTGTGGCGTGTGTGTGTCGGGTGTGTGGCATGTGTGTGGTTGGGTGTGTGTCGGGTGTGTGGCAGATGTGCATCGGGTGTGTGGCGGGCGTGTGTTGGATTGTGTGGCGGGTGTATGGCGGGTGTATGTGTGGTCTGTGTCAGGTGTGTGCCGGAGAGTGCCTAGAAAATGCATGAAGTGGTGCAGAGGGTACTTTATTTAGAGATAGGGGCATGGGTGGGTTTGGCGGGGGAAAGAAGGGTAGATAGAGCCTCACCACAAAGAATCACACCGCTGTGTTGACATAGGCATATATGTGCACCTACGCATGCGTCATCTGTGTCACAGACCGGAAGGAAATGGATAATGCTGAAGGATATAGACCCTGTACTGTGTCATTATTTATAGCCATATTGATGTTATTCTATTTATTGTTTGCGACATGTCAAAGCCTTCTGCAGTGTGTGAGTGCGTGTGTGCGTGTGTGTGGGTGGGGGGTATGTGTGTAGGGGGATCCCAAACGCAGTGGCATCCCAGGGTGCCATTCATTACTCACTCTCATGTTATTTTCATGAGATAACAGTAAGAGCACAATCCTTAGAATTTCATGGTGCGATGGTTTTGAGTTCCTGCCGTTTTCTGAGATAAATATATTAGATTGATTAGCATATGCTACTTTAGTTTAGTTTGAAGTAATTTTTATTTTATGTAGCTAACTTTGCAGATATTCTAAGTGAAAATATGCTATATTAATTTCGGCATGCACATCAAAATTTTGATATGGCAGGGTACAGCATTAACATGTTCTGTTACAATGTTTATTTAAAGTTGCATAGTCCGATGAAGCATCAAATTTTCAAAACCAAAACACTTACCTAGATTTGATTCCACATATTTATCTTAGATACTGGTACAGTTATTAAGCATATGTTGTCACATAGAAGGGCATGGGGAGTCAATAATAGAACCTGTTACTGCTTATGTCTATGGCATCAGAGTTTTGGCATGCTTGCCAAAATTAATTTGGCATGTTGTCACTTCAAATATCTCCAAAGTTAGCCATTTAAACTAAACATTACTTCAACCTAACGTAAAGTAGCTTATAATCATCAATTTAATGTATTTATCTCAGAAAATGACAGAAACTCAAAGCCATCGGACTATGCAACTTTAAAGCACTCAGCATCATTGTTGGATATGTGGGATCAAACCTAGTTAAGTTTGTTGTTTGTTTGTTGTTCTTTTATGTCCCAACAACATCTAAGGTCATATCAGAACAGGTACCGACTTGTGACAGTGCACACTCATGGCGAATTAATAGTGCTGCCCCAGTGGGAAATCAGGCTGCCAGCACCATGACCTGATATCCCACTCAGTCACATTATCCTGACACTGAACCAACCAGTTCTTGTCCTATCCTAATAATGCCGAGTGCCAGGCTAGGAAGCGATAAGTATCAATTTGTAAGTCATTGGTTTGACTCGCCGAGGGTTTAAACTCACAAACTCATGGGTTCGGATACCCCAATCTCCCAAAACAGAAGACGGACGTTCAACTCATTCGGCCACCCTGTCTGGTATCTAGTTAAGTGCATTGGCTTGGAAAAGTTTACGCTTTCATGAAACTCTTGAGCTTTAAAGCTGCATCGCCCGATGAAAGCCTAACATTGCTTAAAATAATGTTATCTAGATTTGATTCTACACAGCAAGCCTATATACTAGTACACTTATTAAGTGTATATTGCCACATAGAAGGGGATACTAAGTCAATTTAATAAAAAAAATAGTAAGTCAATTTAATTAAAAAAATAAAATAGTAAGTCAATTTTTTTTTTTTAAATAGTAAGTCAATTTAATTTAAAAAAATAGTAAGTCAATTTAATTTGTTTAAATCATTTTACTTCTAAAGCCTATGGTACCAGATCTTTTGACGTGCATTCCCGAATTATTTTAGCACATGTCCACTTCAAATATCTAAAAAATTAATAATTTAAAATAAAAGTTACCTAAAATCAAAAATAAGGTTGAACATAATAATCAACCTAATCTATTTACCTGGTAAAATGACAGAAACTCAAAGTCATCGGACTATGTACCATTAAGGGGTTGTGGTTCGCGGTCGAGAACAAAGGGTGCAGGTATACATTCATGGTGAGTGTGTGGTTATTTATACCCACATAATGCTTTAATAAAATAATAGACACTAACGCTATGGCACTACATACACACGCATGTATTTTTCAGTACCGGGTGGGAACGCCAAACAGTGGGATCTAGTGTCGCAAGCGGCCGGTGGTGGCGCTAATATTAGAATCATCTAGAGGGAGACCACACAATAATGGTATGACTCTATCCTCTATTTATATTCACTTATACCAAATTATACTACATATATATATACATATTTATATATAACACATATGTGTGATGACTGACAGGAAATTTAATGGCCACAGTGAATAAAACCGAGGATAATAGCCCCGAGGGTAATAACACCCTCGGCCTATGGCATAATGCCCTCTAATGCACACTAGTTTCGCAGTGCACGAGATGTTTCTACAACCTGACGTGGCAGATTGGCACCAGGGATTAACCGAGAAAAAAGGTTAATATTTCAAGTGGTGATATCAGACAAATTGGCGTCAGTGATTACCCTGCTCACAGAGCCCTCTGTCACATATGGTTAGCCCCACCACGCCCCCTGGCGGGCTGATGGGGAACGAAGCACAATTAGGACCACTTCGCTCTGTCCACAATGCATTGCGAACCACTACTACCGCCTCGAGAGCTTTCATAATTAATGACGGCGGCGAGTAGAATGTTCACGTGACTGTTCACATGACTGTTCACATGACTGTTCACATGACTTTTCACATGACTGTTCATGTGACTGTTTATGTGACTGTTCACATGACTGTTCACATGACTGTTCACATGACTGTTCACGTGACTGTTCACATGACTTTTCGCGTGACTGTTCACATGACTGTTCATGTGACTGTTCACGTGACTGTTCACGTGACTGTTCACGTGACTTTTTGCATGACTGTTCACGTGACTGTTCACATGACTGTTCACGTGACTTTTTGCATGACTGTTCACATGACTGTTCACGTGACTGTTCACGTGACTGTTCACGTGACTGTTCACGTGGACACTCATTGTTCACGTGGGGTCCTCGTTGTGTCTGTGTGGGGCGCGTCCTTGTTTATATAGTTGGTTGCTTGTTGGAGCTTTACGTCCTGGCAACATATAAGGTCATATCAGGACGGGTACCTACTTGTGAGAGGTCGGACTCATGGCGACTTTATAGTGCTACCCCACAGGGAAACCAGGACGCCAGCTCCATGACCTGATATCCTATTCAGTCACATTATCCTGACACTGAGCCAACCACTCCTTGCCTTATCCTAATAATACCGAACACTTGGCAAGGAAGCGACAAGTATCAATTTAAAATTCACTGGTTGGACTCAACCAAGGTTCGAACATGTGGGTTTGAATCCCACAATCTACCAAAACAGGATACGGACGCCCAAACCATTCGGCCATCCCTTCTGGTCCTTTTTATATGGGATGGTCCTTATTTATCTGGGTACAACAAGCTTGTTTGAGTGGACACATTTTGGTTCAAATGGGTACATTCTTGTTGTTATACAGACCTATTTGTTACCCTGGACAAATTGTGTTCCTTTAGGGACATATTTTCCCATCTACATGCATAATTGAGGGATGTTTTTGTCAGGGGCATGTTTTTTCTTCACATATGCACATTCTTGTGCATAGAGGAATATTTTGTTCACATGTGCACATTCTTGTTTGTACATTCTTGTTTGTACATTCTTTGTACATCATTGGCAACATGCACATAATATTGTTCCTATAGAAACATCTTTGTCCTTGTGTGCACATTATGGTTACCATATACCTATCTTTGTCTACATACACACATTCTTGTCCCTATAGAACTAGCTTTGTCTGTGTGTGCACATTCTGTCTACTATAGAAACATCTTTGTCCCCAGGTGGACATTCTTGTTCCCGTAGAAACTTCTTCGTTTGTGTGTCCACATTCTTGTTACTACAGAAACATCTTTGTCTACATGCACACATTCTTGTTTCTATAAAAATATCTTTGTTTCTCTGCGTACATTATTTCTTCCTATAGATGTGTCTTTGTCCACATTTGCACATTCTTGTTCCTATAGAGGCATGTTAGTCGATGCCTGCCCATTCTTGTTCCAATAAAATCAAATCATTGTCCACATGGGCACATTCTTGATCCTAGAGAAACATCTTTATATATATATATATGTGATATATAAAAGTTATGCGAGTATAAAGGTGCTTAAGGGAAGATTCCCTATATTGGCCACCCAATTGTTGTGTACTACTTTATGGGCGACCCCCCCTCCCCCCGCCCCCCACCCTCTTCACAGTGGGACAGGTGGCGCCACCACCCTCACCGCTACCAGTGCTGCGAATACTGTCACTCGCACACTGGCAATATATATATATATATATATATATATATATATATATAAACACATTCTTATTCCTATAAAAATCGTTGTCCCTGTGGACTCATTCTTTTTTCAATAGGAGTATCTTTGTCTACCTATTCCTGTTGAATCCTTGAAAGGCAGTCGGTCAAAAATGAACTTCGGTACACTGTGAATGTAAACAACACACTATTGGATATCGTTTGGTACATCACTAAGTTGTTAATGATATGTACAGCATTCTGAAATCAGGTGTTGAACTTCAACTACTAAACACATGGCCAACAACACAGCATGTAAACAGGTTCCATCTGACAAAATGGTGCTTTCGAGATAATGAGGACTGAAGGACCAAAGCAGATATAACAATATTATTTTTAATATATCTCAGTGAAAAATACCAGTTGAGAAACAGTTGTGTAACTGCATGATATCCTTTTGTAGATAGAACAGTTTTACATCCGTAACACCAATTCGGTCACTTTGTCAGATAGAATCTATTCATAGTAAGGCCACGATTGGTGAAATAATGTTCACTAAATAAACATAAATTAATAAACATTAAGGTTCCACGGCATCCCGCTCATGTGCGTTTTTTTTTTTTTGTTAAAAAAAAAAAAAGAAAAATTTAAAAAAAAAAGTAAAAACAAACTTTTATAAAAAAAAAAAAAAAGACCTAATGCCAACTCCACCCGTCTCGGCTGCCCTGATAAGTACTGTCAAATTAACAATAACATGCTTCCATGACAACCTCTAATGATCAACAACATCAGCACCAGCAACATGTTCACATAGAGGAGGCAAGTTAGTATTTGTATTACATCTATTGTGTGCGCCCTAAATAACCCACCTGGTGGTGGTTTTTGGACACGCAGCCTCGCGTGCGTCGGTCCAGGCTTGGTGATGTTTAATTGTAAATAATCATCTTTTAATCATCGATTCGCTGTATGTGTATAACAAAGTCCGGTAATGACCCGTTCTGTCCACCCAATTCTAAGGCGCTCCTCCCCTCTAACCGGCCTCTCCTCTCACCAAACCCCGCCGCCATTCTCAACATGCATCCCCTCCTCTCTCCGGGTTTACCGCCCCCGCCCCCCCCCCCCCCCCCCCCCCCACACCCCCCCCCCCCCCCCCCCCCCCCCCCCCCCCCCCCAAACACCCCCCCAAACACGCCCTCCCACTCGGTGTGTTCAATGTCCCGACCCCCGCCCCCCCCCCCCCCCCCCCCCCCAAAAGAACTCCACCAGTCAGATGCCTATCTCCCTTAATATCCGATCTTATCCACCACATAAGCGCCTTGCTCCACCCCACCTGCCTCCCCTCCCCACCCCCCCACTCCCACTACTGGCCCCTCCGCACAGCCTCCCCTCCCAACCTCCCCACCCCCATCGCGGCCCTTCCCCTCCCCCCCGCCTCCCCCTCCCCACCGCCTCGCTCCATTACTGACCCAGGGATCACCGACCCGCGCCGCCCCCCCCCCCAAGCACCCCACCGCCATGCTGGCCGCCTCCCCGCCCTCCCCTCCCCTCAGCACCCCACCTCCATACTGGCTCGCCTCCCGCCTCCCCTCCCTCCACATAGTGGTGGGGGCGGGGGCCGTGCGGGGGGGCGCGGGGGGGGGGGGGCCCTCCCCGCCCTCTCCCCTCGCCACCAGACCTCCTCCATACTCGACCTCGCACCGCCTCCCCCCCCCCCCAAGCCACCCCACCTCCATGCTCGGCCCCTCCCCCGTCTCCTTGCCTCCCACCACCACCACCCTACGTACCCACCTGTCCACTCCTCCCCCTTCCTGTCGATCTTACCGCCTCCGTTCCCTTCCCCACCACTCAGCACCATTAATGTTCACCACCGACGCCGCCTCAGCCATCTCCACCCCCGTGCCCACTCCCAGCTCTCCTCGACCTCATTGAACCATCGCCCTCCTACACCTTTGTAGGACAAAACTCCCCCTGCCACACCTACCCACCTCTTCTAAGTTCTATCCTACCCCACCCAATTGAACCAATTGAGACCGGTCAATGCCCCCCCCCCCCCCACCCTCATCCGCTATCCAACAGCCAGCGCCCTCCCAGCTACACCACCCCCCCCCACACACTCCCCAAACTCCCCCCCCCCCCCACCCCCCACCCACCCACCCATCCTACCCTTACCGTCATCCCGTCACCACAACAGTTGTGCTTTTATTCACTCACGCGGCCTGGCGCGCAATCACGCGCGGAGGGAACGCCACAACAAACACCAACAACAACTTGTCATCCTCCTAATTACACGCCGCCAATTAACCGGCCGCCCGCCGCCGTGACGTCACGCCGGGTGTGACGTCACGCCGGGTGTGACGTCACACCGCCGCCCCGTGTCGCGTGCCGAGCCAGACTGCGGGCTGCTGGGTGCGTTGGCTCGGGCCTTTGATTGTGTCTGTGATTGATGGTGCCGCAAGTTGTACCATTGGTTGTACTGCAGGTTGTGCCAGTGTCATGCTGCTGGTGGTGTGGCTGGCAGTGCCGCTGACAGTGCCACTGGTCATGCTGCTGGTTGTGTGGCTGGTCATGCTGCTGGTTGTGCCACTGACAGTGCTTCTCGGTGTGCTGCTGGTTGTGCCTCTAGTTGTGCCACTGGCAGTGCCACTGGTCGTGCTGCTGGTTGTGTGGCCGATCATGCTGCTGGTTGTGCCACTGATAATAGTGGTGGTTGTGCCACTGGTTGTGCCACTGACAGTGCTTCTCGGTGTGCCGCTTGTTGTGCCGCTAGTTGTGCCGCTGGCAGTGTCACTGGCTCTGGCAGTTCCACTTAGAGAATGCTGGTTGTGCGGCTGGTTGCGCCTCTGGCAGTGCTGCTGGTTGTGCCACTGATTATGCTGCTGGTTTTCCCACTGGTTGTGCCACTGACAGTGTTGCTCGGTGTGCCGCTAGTTGCGCTACAAGTTACCGCTAGATGTGCAGCTGGTAGTGCCGCTAGCTGTGCTGCTGGTTGTGCAACTGACAGTTCTGCTTACAGAGCAGTGGTTGCACTGCTGGTTATGCTGCTGGGTGTGCCGTTGGATATGTCACTGGCAGTGTCGCTGGTTGTGCTGCTGGTTGCCGCTGGTTGTGCCCCTGGTTGTGCTGCTAGTTATACTACTGCTTGTGGCGCTGGGTGTGCCGCTGGTTGTGCTGTTGGTTATGCCGCTGGATGTGTCGCTGGTTGTGCCACTGTCAGAGCCGTTTGGGGTACCACTGGTTGTGCCGCTGGTTGGAGCGATGGATATACTGCTGGTTGTTCCGCTGGCAGTGTCGCTATTTGGACTACTGGTTGTGCCATTGACAGTTGCACTGCTCGTTGTGCCGCTGGTTGTACTGCCGGTTGTCCTGCTAGTTGCACTGCTGGTTGTGCCACTGGGAGTTCCGCTGACAGTGCCGCTGACAGTGCTGCTGATAGTCCCGCTGACAGTGCCGCTGACAGTGCTGCTGGTTGCACTGCTGGGTGTGCCGCTGGGTGTGCCGCTGACAGTGCCGCTGAGAGTGCCGCTGACACTGCCGCTGGTTGCACCGCTGGTTGTGCCGCTGACACTGCCGCTGATAGTGCCGCTGACAGTGCCGCTGACAGTGCCGCTGGTTGTGCCGCTGACAGTGCCGCTGACAGTGCCGCTGGTTGCGCTGCCGGTTCTGCCACTGGGTGTGCCCCTAGATTTGCCGGTCGCGTGCCGGCAACTAGTTGAAGCGACACCGACAGCTGTTCGGAGCGCCCCCTGTTTAATGCCACTTTGACGGCACGTGATCAAACCTAATATACTCGCGCATGCGCTTCCCGTGTTCACCCCTCCTCACCCCTCCAACCCCCCCCCCCCCACACACACACCCCTCACCCCGCCTTCACCCGCACCACTCACTCCTCAGCAACGGACGTCACGTGTCACACATATCAGGGGTACAGCCTTATACCGGTATAACAACGCACTCTCCATAGTTTTATACCGGTATAATATTGCAACCGAACCAAAGTTATAGCGCGGGTAATATTATTATACATTTTCAGTGGAAGACATGCAGACCATACCAACTCTACCCCCCCCCCCCCCCCGCCCACACTTACTCACGTGGTTACTCGGCTAGAGGGCAAAAATGAAATTTTAAATATTAAACGCGCATGCGTGTTTATTATACATGGGGAGGTGGCTAAGGGTGAGTACAAGGGTGAAAGCTGTGAGGATGGGAGTGGGAGATAGAGGAGAGTATGGGGGAGGGGGGGGGGAGAGTAGGAGGAGGAGAAGGGGATGAGGAGGAAGGGAAGGAAAGCAATGAAGAACATGAGGAGGAGTGAGAGGTGGAAGAGGAGAAGGAAGAAAAGGTGGAAAAGGAGGAGGAGTGGGAGGTGAAGAAGGAGAAGGAGGAAAGGGAGAAAGATGAGGAGGAACGGAGGAGGTGGAGAAGGAAGGGGAGAGGAATGGGAAGGCAAACAATGAGGAACAGCAGGAGTGGGAGGTGAAGGAGGGAAGAGGAGCAGTAGCAGGGCGGAAAGTCGAGGGTGAGGAGAACTAGAGAGGACGAGGTGGGGAAGTAGGAATAGGAAGAGGTGGAGAGCCAAGAGGGGCGAAGAAGAGGAGTGTGTGGTGCATGGGTGGGGATAGCGTGATGATGGCACGAGGAAATGAGGTGGGAAGAGGAAAAGTGGGAGGCGGGAAGAGGGACAGGAGAATGGAGGAAGAAGATGAGGATATAGAAGATGGAAGGAGGAGCGGGTAGGAGGAGAATGAGAAGAGGCAAACGAAGAAAGAAGAGGGATAGCAAGAAAAAAGAAGAAAGAAGGAGGAGGAAAGCAGGGTAAAAATGTATGTGGAACAGGAGGTTTGTTTGTTGGTTTGTCTGTTGTAGTTTTGTCCTAGCAACATTTAAGGTCAAATCAGGACGGGTACCGACCTGTGACAGTGCGCACTCATGGCGACTTCATAGTGCTGCCTCACTGGGAAATCAGGCCACCAGACAGCACCATGACCTCATATCCCACTCAGTCACATATTCCTAACCAGTCCTTGCCCTATCCTATTAATGCCGAGCACCTGACTAGTATCAATTTTTAAGTCATTGGTTTGACTCGACCAGGATTAGAACCCACGAACTCATGGGTTCGGATCTCCCGATCTCCCAAAATAAGAGATGGATGCTCAACTCATTCGGCCACCCCGTGTATCGAGAGCATAGCCAAGAATTGAGAGGAAATAAGAAATCAAAGCGAGGGTAGGCGGTACCCCCTGCCTTCTTATCCCACCTCCACCCTTCACTACACCCCGCCACACACACTCACACCCACACCACCACCGCCCCCCCTCCCCATCCCTGCCCCCTCCCCCTACACCTCCTCCGACGCGGGACCCTGAGCGGGCGGCGGTGATGAGGACGAGGAGGTTTCGTAAATATTAGATTCGACTTGAAGGTCAATTCGGTTATTTGTTAGCGCTGCACCACGCGGTCTGTCCGCCTGCCGGGTCCCAGCGGCGGCACCCCCTCCCACCCTCCCACCCTCCCGACACACATACACCCCCCCCCCCCTCCTCTCCCTGATTGGTTGCCCTTGTGGTAGCGTGAGCAGAAGACTGCGTGTGTCGTCGAAACCCACGCTTGTGTGTATGTGTGTGTGTGGAGGTAGGTAGATGTGAGAGCGGGGGTGGGGGGTGGGGGTGGGGCTAGGGGGGTAGGGGGATTGGGGGAGGTGGTATTTGAAACTGACAAAAGCGCCGCCGGCACGTGGCCATTTAATTAGCACCAGGACGTGGATGTGTGTGTGTGGGGGTGTGGGGGATTGTGTGTGGGGGTGAAGTGTGACTGACATGGTTGAGTGAACACGCACCGTGCATATAGAGACTTCCAACTTGTATTATCATACTATGGATCCACAGACATCCAATCAAATTGCGAGGATGAGCCTCCTCCACCCTCCCCCTAAGTACCCCCCACTACCCCCACCCCTCCCCACCGCCACCCCCAACCCCACAGCGTCAATCACCACCACCGTCCTCACTGTCATCACCTCATCATACCCCCTTCACACACAATCCAAACAATCCCATAGACTCCATTTGGTATTTTCTTCGACCAACTTTGTCTATTCTGTTATTTTGTTTGCATTTCAGTATCTCTACATGTTTATTTGGCCAATTTCATGCGTGTTAGTTTATATAGTTCATGAATTAAAAGAAGAGTATTTTCTCCTTCTCGATTCTCCTTGTTTCAAGACTGGAATATATAGATATATATGTATATGTATGTATATGTATGTATACACACATATATATATATATAAACACAAGCTACAGTACAAAAGGGAGAAAGACAATGAATGTGGGTTGAGATAATATATTCTCTGGCATAGGGAATATTTGCCCTAGCCTAAAAGGGACAATTCCGGTCGCAAGTGACAGTAGTAGCGGCGGAAGTATGGTCAGGCGGTGGTGGAGCCACTGGTACCCGTATGAGTAGGAAGCAAATAGATGCAGAGAGCCCATTGGCCAATAATATAATATCGGAATAACATAATACAGTGTAATAAAGACATAGAAATTCCCTTATGCGGCTTTATACTCGCATAATGCTTGTACATCACATAAACACAAGCTACAGTACAAAAGGGAGAAAGACAATGAATGTGGGTTGATATAATATATTCTCTGGCATAGGGAATATTTGCCAAGATCGAAGATACCCCAACCCATATCATAAGTCAAGGAGTGCCGAGTATTGGGGAGGCAATGGAGTGGTGGCAAGTGACGTAGCCACCCTCATATCATTCATGATCCTGATCGAGAGGGGGGTCTTCAAGTAGGTGAAGACAGTGTCAGTGCACCAATCACCCCGGGTACGGAGCTCTTCGATTGTAGCGCCGCACAGAGACAGGAAGGTGCAGCCGCCCCTCCTGAGGGAGTGGGAGGAGACGGCTGTGGGGTCGAGCCCCGCCTTCTCCGCGAATATTTTCAGGGTCGACTGGTAGACTTTATAAGGAAGGGGGTGGGAGGAGTGGCCCTCGCCCGGAATCCGGAAAGCCTGTTCCAACTGAGTCGCTGGGAGCTGCTCAAAGTGGAGCTCTGTCCAATGAACTGCACAGATCTGGGTATTGAGGCAGCGAGCGACTGGGATCTCAAGGACCCTCTCCTTAAATTGTATAGTCTTTGAGCGCCTTATGGATATAATCATCCCCCAGGGGAAGAAGCGGTAGTCCCCCCTGAGGAGAGCGGAATCAGACGCGGCCACCTGGCATTTCCTCAGCAGGGCCCTGAAGCTGCATAGCAGAGCAGCTCTCCAAGCCACATGGGCCGGTTTCGAGGATAGGAAACGGAACATGCTCAGGAGGGTTTCGGGCAGGATAGGGATGGCTTGCTTTGGAGCCGTGGAGCACTCCCTCTGGATACCTCTTAACGTGGAGGCAATCTCGAAGTTAGTGTAGGCTATTGGCTCCGAGCCCCTCTGTTTCAAGAAGTTGTTCAGCCCACTGAGGTAGTTCAGGATTGATGAGTACTTCATCGTCCGCGCCAGCCATGTGGCATAGAGAGCCACCTGCCTTGGCGGGCATGGCAACGGGCTGAGTGACTCCGAGTAGCCTCCCACAAACTCCAGGTACCTCCTCACCTGGACCCCACGTGTCGTGATTGAGTTGGGCGCGTACGACCGGTTTTGGAACGTCACCTTCTCCCCCGTAGCTCTTCCAACCCTGCAAAGGGAGGAGAAGACTTCACTGAAGAGCCCTGCACAACATAGCCTGCCCGTCGGGTCGGCCTCAGAAATGCGGCTAGCACTGGTGGGGTCGTCCAGCCTGCTCAGAGCATCGCATATGACGTTATCACTACTTCCAATAAATACGGAAGAGAACTAAAAATTCCCCTCGGATGCTAGCCAGAACAGGCGTCTGAGGTAGAACATTATGTCGGGGCTCCTGGAGCGACCAGAGTTGAGAGCGGCCATTACGGTTGTGCTGTCAGTAACCATTACAACCGAGCAATCTTTCCAAAGGCTACCCCATCTGAGAGCGGCAGCATAGGCCGCCCACATCTCGCGCACGTTAATATGCGCGGAGGAGGAGTGGTCATCGGGAGGGGTGTGGTGAGTACCAATGCTAATTTTTAACCTGTCATCATCCCTTGGGGCGAAAGCGCCTGCTACCCAATCCTGGCCGTGGAGGGCCCCATAGCCGAAGTTGGAGGCATCACTGTAGGTTGAGAGGTGTGCAGCGAATGGTCCCAGTATTCGGGCCTTGCCGTTAAATCGGGCTGCAAAGCCACACCACCAATCAACATCATCACGGAAGCCCTTCGATAGCCTGATATTAAAGTATGGCTCTCTCACGCTGTTAATCGTGTCATAAATCCGGCGGCAGAATGTCCTACCCCCCTTAACTACCTTTCTGCAGTGTGCAAGCAAGCCGCCCAGGCTTTCGAGCTCCCTCCGAGACACCTTCCGCCGGCCGCTAACGTCCTTGAGGACCGCGATCAGTCTGCACAGTTTATCTTCAGGGAGCCTCATCTCCAACTCCACCGAGTCGATGATGATCCCCAGGAAGCGGACAGTGGTGCTTGGGGAGGTCAGCTTGCCGAAGCTTACAAAGAACCCGACCCTCCTGAGGATAGCTATGATTTTCTCCTGGTCCCTACATCCCTCAGCGAGGCTCGGACTAACTATGCAAAAATCATCGAGGTAGTTAATAACTCTAACTACCCCCTCTCGCATCGCACATCTCACGACGAAGTCAGAGATCTTGCTAAACACATAAGGGCTGGAGGAGAGTCCCATGCATAGCCTATTGTCCTTCATGTAGGTGCATTTAGTGCCACCGTCGGCACCGAAGTGCCAGTGTAAGCCTTGCCTTTCCCGGTCCCTGGGGTGTATTGATACGGCACGGTAAGCGTCCTTAATGTCAACTGTGGACATAAAGTCCCCCCTCTCCATAACCTCGACCACGGAATCGACACTCTTGTAGCAAAACTTTACACAAACATCATCAGTGCAAGAGTTAACAGAGCAGTCAGTAGGGCGGCTACAATCTACAATAGTCCGAGATCCACCCTCATCTTTCGGTATGCAAAATAAGTTGTGGATGCAAGCTGGTGGGTCATCTACTACGGTGACCCCGCCTCTATCGATTTCGCTGGTAAGCTTGTCTGAAATCGCCGATCTGTCATCTGAGCCTCGGGGAACCCTACAGTTAGTTGTGTATGCTAAGTCACAATCGGGGTTAATTACATTGTATCCGAAGACAGCCCCGGTTAGAATATATTGGCTATCCGGGTCGGAGTCGCCCCTCAAAAATAATTCGCTGAAGATCCTGCAAGGGCGGAGTTGGACAGTACAGCCCGCTATAGTGTGTGTGCAGGAGCAAGTACCCTGCGTACAATTATCATAAACGCGAAAGGAAAATTCATCTACGGTCTCGCGAACAGTTACTGAGAGGCCCTTGTCCACATAGACCACTGACAGCCAGCCCCGCCCACATGACCATCGAGCTCAGCCCAGCCGGCTATAGTCACAGCTAATCCATTGCCTGCCCTTTGCAAATTAGGGACATCAGAGGCGCTGGCGTCCGTCCCGCTGTGTGCGGCAACATCTGAGGCTGTGGCGGCGCCGGGTGTGTGGGTGTAGCATTTGTCGCCAGCACTAATCTGCCTGTCATCGCCCCCACCCGTATCTGGCCTCCCGCCACTAGTACTCCCATCACACGGCCAGGCTGAGACAGCGGTGTCATGGGGGCTGTGTGCGCCAGCAGTCTTAGCGACTTGTGGGCATCTCGTCCCCCTCCCTCACATGGAAATCAAAATGGGGGTGGCCCTGGCCACTACTGTGGGTACCATTAATCTGGGTTGCATCATTTATCTTGGCGTTCCCCCCGCCCCGTATCTCGGGATGACATATGGGGACGGCCCTGCCCACAACTTTGGGTACATTAATGACGACTGTATTATTTGTCATAGCGTCCCCCCCCCCCCTTCTGGGGATTCGGCATGGGGGCGGCCCTGACCAGCGTCTCTGAAATTAATATTAGCATCACGAGTACATGTATCAGGTTCAATCCTAGCATCACGAGTACATGTATCAGGTTCAATCTTAGCAACACCCACTCCGCCCCTGAAATAATTCACGGACGGAGCGCAAACATTATCACCACCGGCTTCAGCGCCCCCGCTTCTGAAATTTTTTTATCAGCGGCGGCGCCAGATCCCACCGTAGCACAATTGTCAACAGACGGGGAGGGAACATGTGAAACATTTTCAAAAGATGAGTGTCTGGTGTCGGCATCATTACCACGGTCAGAATCAACGACGGTGTCAACACCCCTGTCTGCAATCGATACATGTTTAAAGTGGGAGCAGGCTTCGCCCGGTCCAATCTTGTGATCTAGAGCAACAGTAGCAACAGTATTAATCTTCTCAAAAGTCCTCACAACAGCCCCCTTGACTAGTCGGCAGTGTTCGCCAGGTCGTCAATCCCTAGTGCATTTGAATTGCTTGTGAGAGCGGCTACCACATTTTCCACAGCTGTGAGCGAAATTACAGCTCTCCTCTGACGGGGAAAAGCCAGCTTCCTTGTTCCACTGGTAGCAAGATTTCTTACCGCCCCCAGTGTTACTACGTTTGACATTGTAAGTGGTCCCCTGCTTAGTTTTCATCTGCTGCGCACCGTAGTGTATCACGCTAGCGCCCTGGAATGCCTCAGAGAAGGCGGCGAAGCCATGCTCCTCTGCCTTCTTCCTAATAGCCGAGTCATAAGCGACGTGGGCTGCGTCCTTGAAATCATCGGTCATGGCTCTCACAGATAGGAAATGGATATGCTCAAGGAAGGTACGATAGTCCTTCTTTGACAGAGAGTCAGTGTCAATGTCCAAGCACCATAGGGCAGAGGCAGCGACTAACTCGTGCAGGTTTAGCTTCTTAACATCTTTGCGCGCAACAGTGAATTTACGAAGGGACCACTTACTTCTCTGTCTCCTCGTGCTGCTGCTGGACCGACTCCCTGACCTGGAGTCGCTGTGGCGTCGGGATCTCCTCCCCCTGGAGTGGTGGCGGGAGGCGCGTGTCCCATAGGCGGAGTGTTCTGTTGGGCTCGGCTTCCTCTCCTGTTGGCGCGTCGATCCATGTTTGGAGTGCCCGCTTGGCCCCTTTGGCGCCTCCGGGCCCCGTGCGTCTGCGTTCCTCGCCTGGCGCTCGGCCCTGCGTCTTCGCAGGCCTTCCCTCTGCTCATCCAGCTTCGCCATCTCCTCCTCCAGCTCCATTTCACGGATGTCTTCCTTCGCCTCCTTCACCTGGTCTTCCAGAGACATGCCTTGCATGGTTGAAGAAACGTCCCCCTCCTGTTTAGATCTCGCCTGCCGCTCAGCCAATGCTCTTCGTGACAGACGTGATGGCTGTCCGTCGACCTCGCTCTCGATCTGGTTGCGGGAGCAGGCCTCAAGGTCACCCTCCCTGTGCGAGGACGCACAGAGAGAACAGTAGACAGCCGACATCACGGGTGGTAGAGGCGGCGGCGGCGGCGGGAGGAGGCGTGGAGGAGGTGTTGACGCTTCAAAATTCCGGTCGCAAAATTCCGGTCGCAAGTGACAGTAGTAGCGGCGGAAGTATGGTCAGGTGGTGGTGGAGCCACTGGTACCCGTATGAGTAGGAAGCAAATAGATGCAGAGAGCCCATTGGCCAATAATATAATATCGGAATAACATAATACAGTGTAATAAAGACATAGAAATTCCCTTACGCGGCTTTATACTCGCATAATGCTTATACATCACATATATATTTATGAAGAGTTCAGGTGCAAAACCACGTAAACGCAAATCCTACTCTTTTGTCCATTGCTCTATCATCATGTGATCATATGAAAAGTGGAATTAGTGAGAATTAAAATTATTTTCAGGTAATGTATTTAAACTACATTTTTGAGTTGGCATTTACTTAGTTTTGTGCCTGAACTCTTCATATATGTATATATTTATATATACATATATACATATATACATATATACATATATACATATATACATATATACATATATATATATATATATGAAGAGTTCAGGCGCAAAGACTGACAATTCCATGTTACTATTTTTAGTTGATCCCTGTAAAATAAAATTTGTTGTTGCGATCTACAGATAAAGTCCATCAATTTCATATCGGGTAATGTATTATATAGGGGATGTGCTGGTTTCTGCGATAAAAATGGACTTGATTATTGGAATGACGGCAGCTTCAGCTCAAACCTGGTCACCATGGTTTCAGCTTGAGTAAGTGCGTATTGCACATGTAATATACAATGCATGTGGACACTTTGATTATTGTTTTTTTTGTATGTATGTACAGTATGACCCCGTTAAACCAAGCTCGGTCAAACCAAACGATATGCTAATCCAAACTTATTTGGTGGTCCAGCAAAATACTACCATTTATCATATAACCTCATTTATCATATAATCATCATATATCAGATGACCTTATAACCACATGCAAGTTTGGTTTAACTGTAACGGAGTGGCCTGGGGTCCGACAATTTTGTTTGGATTAACCGATAATTTGGATTAACCGACTTTGGTTTAACCAACTTTTTTTATATGATAAATGGTAGTATTTTGCCGGGTGGCTGAAAAAAAGTTTGGATTACCCGATCATTTGGTTTAACCGAGCTTGGTTTAATGGGGTTATACTGTATAGGAATCAAACCTGGGTTCTTTCCACTGATTTCTTTCATGCGCACGCACAAACCTTCTAACTATACCATTGAGGCCAATTTACCTACTCAGTTATAAAAATGACAGCATGTAGTACTAATTCATTTAGTTTCCTTTATTAATATTCGGAATGTATTTAGAGTGCTAAATGGGGTATTACTGTATATGCATGTATGCATGAATACAAAATCTGGGGCCATATGCAGGAGTCAGTGTTAGCGGGGTTTGGTGTTAGAACCTATTACCGTTTAGCTATCACCGACGTCGGGAACTGTGTCAAGTCGTATGCAGGAGCGCGTAACACTTTCATTATAGCTAAACGTGAATTTATTTATAGATTTGGGAAATCCCTCTGCATCTGTACCCATATATTAGGCTTAAATTTATTAAATGCTATCATATTTAACAGAATTAAATATGCAATAAGTGAAATTTGAGGAAATTAACCCTAAATTCGAAGCAATATTAACGCGGCCTCCGTAATGGCGGTGATATTAATATTTATATTTTCGAATCGACGAGCGTAAAGTAAACAAATCGCTAATACATTGCCGCCAATGCGTAGACGTCGGCCAGTATGGATGTCGACATCGACGCGGCGGTCGCGATGGCGGCGATTTGTTTACTTTACATTCGTCGATTCGAAAATATAACTATTAATAACGCCGCCAATGCGGTGGTAGCCTTAATACCGCTTCGAATTTAGGGTTAAATTGATAAAATTTCACTTATTGCGTATGTAATTCTGTTAAATATGACAGCATTAAATAGATTTGGGCCTAATAAAGTCGCTAAACCTAATATTTTTTAGGGGTAAGGTAACACCGGTTAAGCCTTTGGTGTTAGGCCTAACACTGACTCGTGCATACCATTTTTCACTGCTAAACCGGAATTCCCGCCAAACACCGTTTTGCCTCGCTAACACTGACTCCTGCATACGGCCCCTGGAGGTGTGTGAGGCAGAGACGGTGCCTCTGAGTCTATTTATAGTACAGGAAGCAGTTATGAGACCCAGGGTGAATGGATCTCAACCCCGCAGTAAATGGTTCGAAGCAGATCAAACCCAAATAATAAATAATCTAAGTGGAGTTCCCACCCATCTATACTTCTATAATGAATAATTATACATCCTATATATGAATATATAAATAAATGCTGGTTATGCTCTTATGCAAAGGCAATGGAGACGAGGCTGGGATGGGAGTCTTTATTTGACCTCTGGCTGGTAATACAAGTAAAATTGCAGAAGGAATGAGTATCGGTGGGCAGACAACAGTTGCCCGGAACTACCGGTGGTGGCGCCACCATTGATATGGTCAGCGAAGGCTGTCCGATAGCATAGCTAAAGGACATATTAAACTGCATAAATTCACAAATAAATAAATCAATACAAGGAATATAGCTCCGCCAATTTATACTCATGTAATAGATTATATTTTACATATGTAGGCAAAGGCTGCCCACCATCATAAATAAAGAATATATCAAATCGGACATTTTTACAAATAAATAAATATAATGAATATATCCCCGCTAATTTATAGTCACATAATAAATTATATTTCATATATGTAGGCTAAGGCTGTCTCACAGGATAAACAAAGAAAATAGTAAACCGTATATATTTACAAATAAAGAAATACAAGGAAAGTAGCTCCGTCAATTTATAGTCACATACTCAATTATATTTCACATATGTATGTGGGCGCTGTCCCGCAGCATACATAAACAACCTTTTAAACCTTACATATTTACAAATAAATACATACAAGGGAAATAACCCTCAGCAATTTATACTCACATAATAAATTATATTTCATATAAATAGGCTAAGGCTGACCCGCATGCAGCATAAAGAAAGAAATATTAAACTGCATATATTTACAAATAAATGAATAAATAAATACAAGGAAAATAGCCCCACCAATTTATACTCGCATAATACATTATATTTCACATATATATATGTGGTGCACACATATGGCCACAGATAGGCTATGGCTGAGACAGGCCGGGCACAGGACACAGGCGGAAGGACAGGGCGTATCGGGATCGATTAGCCAGCTTGCATTATATGCATTTAAATGGGACTTTCGGCAACGAACACATGCAGATGGGCGGCACACAGTCACGTGACCAGGCATTTCGCGGGATGAGGGAGGGGCTGCGCGCGCAATCTGAGTGAGCGCGGGATGACGGCACGGCAAAGATAGGAAGCCAACACTCTCCAAGCACTTCACTGAGGTTTGGGGATGGGGAGGGGGGGGGTGGAGCTTGGAGGATGTATAGGGGAGAGTTTTTTGTGGTTTTTTGTTGTTTGTTTGTGATTGTTTGTTTATTCTGCTCATAACGGTTAAGTGCATGCACTTGTTTGCACCGCTGTGCAGTAGTGGTCATAATCCATATGGGTTGATTTCCTTTATCAGTCATTTCTGTAATCTTGTTTATGGTGTAGACAAGTTTACAGAGAGTGGAGGGAGGGAGGGCATGGTGTGTGTGATATGAAATCTACACTCTCCAAGCGGAGCAATGAAAGTCGAGTTGGAGAAGGTGTGTGGGGAGAGGACGTGGGGTATGGTGATGTGTGGTTTAAAGTTATCGCTCTCCAAGCACATCGTGGAGGTGGGCATGCATAGTGGAAGAGGGGTGGGGGAGGATAGACGAGTTGGTGGCGTGTGATATGAACTCATCACTCTCCAAGCAGGGGAAAGAAGAGGGAGAGGTAGAGGGAGAGGAGGAGGAGAGGGAGAGGGAGAGGGAGACGGAGAGGGAAAGGGAGAGCGAGAGGGAGAGGGAGAGCGAGCGGGAGAGGGAGAGGGAGAGGGAGAGGGAGAGGGAGAGGGAGAGGGAGAGGGAAAGGGAGAGGGAGAGGGAGAGGGAGAGGGAGACGGAGAGGGAGAGGGAGAGCGAGAGCGAGAGCGAGAGCGAGAGCGAGAGCGATGGGGGTGGGAGAGAGAGAGGGAAATGGAGAGGGAAAGAAAGAGGGAGAGGGCAGGGACAGTGAGGGCGAAAGGAGAGGGAGAGGGAGGGGGAGAGGGAGAGGGAGACAGGGAAGGAGAGGGAGAGGGAGAGGGAGACAATGTAAGGGGGAGAAGGAGAGAACAAGAGAAGGAGAAAAGGAGAGAATGAGAGAAGGAGGGAGAAAGATGGATGGGTGTACATGTGGGTGAGTGGGAGAGGACGGGGGAGTGGACGGGTGTGGTGGGAACTGGGATAAGTTTGGCGTGGTGTGTCATATGAAACCATCACTCTCCTGCCTTTAAATAGGAGTTAAATGTAACCACTCTCCAAGCACACCAGTTGGGATCTGGAGGAGAAGGGTGGAGGCTGGCGTTATGTGGAGGTGGGGATGGGTGGGTGTGTGGGTGTGTGGGTGTGTGGGTGTGTGGGTGTGTGGGTGTGTGGGTGTGTGAGTGTGTGGGTGTGGGGGGATTGGAGTCTGATATGAAGCAATCACTCTTTGGGATATGTTGCTGCTTTACTGCAACAGTGTCCACTCTCCATACACATTAGTGGGTGGGGTGCGGGGGGGGGGAGGGGGTGTGGGAGAATGTGCATGGGAACTGGTCAATTTCCACATATATAGCCTTTTTAACAAAAAGTAATTACATCCATTGAGCTCCAATGTAATGTGGATTGTTTAGGGAACATGTATAAAATACGCCACGCTCATTGTGACCAGTTTAGAGCAGCCCCCCCCCCCCTTCTCTGTCCTCCCGCCCTACCCAACACGCACACCATCCCCCCCCCCCCCCCCCCCCCTGGAACCCACATTATGAAGTCTTAAATTACATGCATTTAAAGTTACATAGTCCGATGGTTTTGACTTTCTGCCATTTTCTGAGATAAATATATTATATTGATCATTATAATCTACCTCACGTTAGCTTGAAGTAACTTTCATTTTAAATGGCTAATTTATTTGAGATATTTGAAGTGCACATATACTAAATGAATATTGGCAAGCATGCTAAAACTCTGACACCATAGGCTTCTTGCACTAACATGTTCCATTTAAATTGCTTCAGTATTCCTTTCTATATGGCAACATCTGCTTCATAAGTGCATCAGTATCAACGTGGTATGCAGGTATTGCAGGTATAGCAATACCTCAGGGAGTTTAACGCCCCTGCCCTGCAGAGTTGTAAACCACTGCCTTGTGGTACAGGTTCTTGACAGAACCGAAGGCTAAGGGAGCAAACCCTAAACAGAAAACCATGTCACTGTGGCAGCATTAAGGGTGGTTGATGTATGGAACTCCCAACATCTCCTGACCAACCACTGCAGGGACAAATAGTTTGCACATGTCTTGACATGTTCTTGCCAGTGTGAAACCTCTATTTACTCCCTGAGAGAATGCTGCTGGTAACTTGCAAAAGCCAGCAGCACTTCAACACTTTTGCAGGCAGCTTTCATGAAATGAAATGGAGAGCGGCAGTCAAGTAATGAAAGCAGTCTTTGTCACATGACGACCGACAGCATGATGATGATGATGATGATGATGATCTAAGTTAAATATGTAGAATCAAATCTAGACAATTTTTTAAGTTTTGAAAATTTGATGTTTTCATCAGACTCTGCAGCTTTAAGAAATTGTTGATCAAGGCTGGTCCCTGCAAACACAATAGCTTTTGCACTGCACACTGCCTTAACACATCTTTTTTGCTTGCCACTTTGCAACTGCAAGAACATGTACAAAGTTAATGCTCCTTGCTAAATAAACACACTGGTGAATTTCAAATTGCATCTTTCTATAGCGTTTAGTCATATACTTGAGGGGGGGGGACATGATTGTGTTATTGCTCGATTGCTGATAGTTTAATTATGTGTTAGCAGCAAGGGATATTTTCATGGTGAAAAGCTAGTGGTATATATTAATTATATCAGTCTTGTTAATCACATTCACATGCATATACAGTATAACCCCGTTAAACTAAACTTGAAAGGACCCTAGAAATTTGTTTGGATTAACCGATCATTGGTTTAACCGAGCTTTGGTTTCGACTTTGACTTGGCTTTGGCAAAAATGCTGGTGCATTATGAATGCAATGTATACAATGTATGTGGACCCTTTGATTATTGTTTTTTATGTATATACAGTATAACCCAGTTAAACCCAGCTCAATTAAACCAAACAATCGGTTAATCCTAACTTTTTTCGGCGGCCCGGCAAAATACTACAATTTATCATATAAAAAGTCTCAGATGACCTTATAACCAAGTGAAAGTTTGGTTTAACCATAATGGAAGTGGCCTGAGGCCCGTCAATTTTGTTTGGATTAACCGATAGTTTGGATTAACCGACTTTGGTTTAACCAACTATTTTATATGATTAATGGTAGTATTTTGCCAGGCCACTGAAAAAAGTTTGGATTAACCGATCGTTTGGTTTAACCGAGCTTGGTTTAACGGGGTTGTACTGATTTGAAATTGACACAAAACTCTGAAATTGTCAGATCTGTGTCAACTGAGAGCAAACCCATCCTTGGTGAAATCTTGAAGTGGTCGTGCTGTATCTAGCCGAACTCACGTGGTTTGGTTTATCCCATTGCAGTTTCAAAATATATGTGGGAAGTAAATCCCTCGTTGAATAAACACCCCAGTGAATATCAAATTGCATCTCTCTATATAAACTTAAACAAAAATGTAATATAGAGATATATAAATGTGATTAACACATTTCTGTTGTGACACACACATGTGAGAGAATAAATGCCACTAAATCCTTGCCATGAATGTTGTCTTTGCTGGCAAAACCAAAGTTTGTTTTATTTACCGACACCTCTAGAGCACATTAATTTTCATCATCAGCTATTGGATGTCAAACATATCGTAATTCTGACATATTTCTTTGGAGGAAACCTGCTGCCACCACATAGGCTACTCTTTCCAATAAGCAGCAAGGGGTCTATTTATATACACTTTCGCACAGACAGGACAGCGCATATCACAACCTTTGATGGACCAGATGTGGACCATTGGTTGGAATGGAAAATAGCCCAAACTGAAAATTGGTCTCATGAATGATGCTTTTACAGGTGGACACTCTACCGCCTGAGCTACGTCCTGCTGTGGAAACCAACCGCAATCAACCACCCCGTCTCCACCACCCCGTCCCCCATCACGGTGACATATTTTATGCATTCCCCTTCTGTTAAATGCCTAAAGAGTGTTGATAGCGCATTCTCCCCTGAATGCATGGGGGAGTGGTGTGGGGGTGGGTGTGGGGGGGGGGGTAAATGCGCTTGGAAACCAAGCGATTTCCACATATATGGGACTTTGAACAAAATAATGAGATTGGGTCCCAGGCTGATGAGGCATGTTTGTATTAAAAGCCGAAGTAGGGGTTGATAAGGAGGTGCACTCTCCATTGTCATGCATGGGACCGGAGAGGATGGGCTAGCGACACAGCATCCGCTGACCATCTGGGAGGACGCGGGTTCGAATCACAATTCTGACTGAAGTCAAAGACTTACAAAGTTTATACTTTTCTTCATCAGACTAACAGAGTCTATAGTTGTCGTGACCGGATGACAAAGTTTATACTTGTGTGAACCAAACTTACAACATTGATACTTGTCATGATTGGACTACACGGTTTATACTTGTCTGAACCAAACTTACACCATTTATACATGTCGTGACTGGAGTACATGGTGTATACTTGTCTCAACCAAACTTGCAACATTTATACTTGTCGTGATTGGACTACATGGTTTATACTTGTCTCAACCAAACTTACAACATTGATACTTGTCATGATTGGACTACACGGTTTATGCTTGTCTCAACCAAACTTACAACATTGATACTTGTCGTGATTGGACTAAACGGTTTATACTTGTCCCAACCAAACTTACAACATTGATACTTGTCGTGATTGGACTACACAGTTTATACTTGCCTCAACCAAACTTACAACATTGATACTTGTCATGATTGGACTACACAGTTTATACTTGCCTCAACCAAACTTACAACATTGATACTTGTCGTGATTGGACTACACAGTATATACTTGCCTCAACCAAACTTACAACATTGATACTTGTCGTGATTGGACTACACAGTTTATACTTGCCTCAACCAAACTTACAACATTGATACTTGTCGTGATTGGACTAAACGGTTTATACTTGTCCCAACCAAACTTACAACATTGATACTTGTCGTGATTGGACTACACAGTTTATACTTATCTCAACCAAACTTACATTTATACCTGTCATGATTGGACTACATGGTTTATACTTGTCCCAACCAAACTTACAACATTGATACTTGTTGTGATTGGACTACACAGTTTATACTTATCTCAACCAAACTTACAACATTTATACTTGTCGTGATTGGACTACATGGTTTATACTTGTCCCAACCAAACTTACAACATTGATACTTGTCGTGATCGGACTACACAGTTTATACTTATCTCAACCAAACTTACAACATTTATACCTGTCGTGATTGGACTACATGGTTTATACTTGTCTCAACCAAACTTACAACATTGATACTTGTCGTGATTGGACTACATGGTTTATACTTGTCTCAACCAAACTTACAACATTGATACTTGTTGCAACTGGGCTACAAAGTTGATAGGTAATGGCTGGTTTGACGATGTCGTAAAAATGGAAAAATGGAAATATTTTGGATAAAATTTATTCCAGAAAGTGGAAGGTATGTGGTATATTAATCAACAGAGAACTATATACCCTATAGTATTACGCTACCACTAGTACCAGTGATTTCCCATGGCTGTTTATATTTTAATTGGTTTAATAAGAAAATAAACATCTGTAGCAATTAAAGTTGCATAGTCTTATGGTTTTGACCAGCTACTATATTTCAGATTAAGTTGATCGTTATTATCTACTTTACTTTATTTTGGCTTTTAAATTAAATAACTAATTTGAGGATATTTGAAGGGAACCATGCCAAATTAATCTTGACATGCACGTAAATATTCTGTTGCCATAATCTTCGGTAGTAAGACAATCTATTAAATTGACTCAGATGATTGCATCAGGGAGCAGATGATTGCGTCTATGCAGCAAGGAATGAAGAGTTCAGGTGCCAAACCACATAAACGCCAATCCAACAATGAAATACATGTCATAACAACTAATGTTAATGCAGTTCATGACTTTCAATTAATACATCTCCACAATATCTGATAACATTCAATCATAACCATGCACTATAAATGAACCATTTATCAACCTCTGACTATGACATTTAATCACTTATGATAACATTTTACATCATATTATTTAGCTTTAAATGAATTTTTATGAAAAATGCAATATTTAATCTATCACTTGTAAATGAATTTCAATGAATAACTCTAAACACATGCAATATTTAACATCATACCTGTCAATGACTTTCAAATGAATAATATATGAACACATGCACACTGAACATCCATACACATTTTACAAATGAATAAATATCCAAGTCATTTACTGTTCATAAGATCTTCCAATAAGAATGACATTTAATGACAATGATATCAATAGTGTATTTTATGCATTGTTTTAATTAATTCAGACAACCTCTATCTTTGAAATTATTTTTTACAATGATGACAATATTCATAGGTTCTTATTCATTTTTAATCCAAAATCCAAAATCATTAGATTTTATTTTCGAAATTGTATTTTTGTGTTCATGAGAACATAATATTTAGTTTATTCCCACCCTCTGAACACAAGTTCATTCCATCCCTATGGAATAACATCGGTTAGTGTCCCTCTATTTTAATAACATGAGAACATGTAAAAATGAACTCATCCCAACCCTATGAATCCCCAAAAACTTGACTCCATCCATATGGAGTGGGCCACACAGTCCTGTTCCAAACAAGAACTATGTTGTACCACAACATGTAACATATAGGCCGACATTATTATAGTCCTTCTCCAAAAGAGAAGACTCCTCACAATATGTAGCATATAGGGCGATACTACTACAGCCCATCTCAAGAGACAAGATGCTGCAGATAGAATGTACTCATCAGGACAAAAATGCTTCATCAGGACAAAATGTCGTAGATAGTCAACAACCAAGTTTTTTATGTGGCCTAATCCACCAGGTAAGTTTCATATTTGGTTGTGTTTGTTGAAAAATAAAATTTTAACATTTAAGGAAACTCTCAGTCAAACCTTAAATGTCAAACCTTCAAAAAGTTGTATATGAAGAGTTCATGCGCAAAGCCATGTAAACAACAATCCAAAAATGGAGATGAACATCAGAATCAAACCTTCAAACAGTTAATTTTGTTATATTCCTACTCTTTTGTTCATAGCTCCATAATCATGTGATCATATGAAAAGTGGAATTAGTGAGCCTTAAAATTATTTTCAGGAAAAACCTTTTATTTCAGCTTACATTTTTGCATTGGTGTTAACGTGGTTTTTCCCCTAAACTCCTCAAATGCACCAGGTATCTAAGTTGGATATGGAGGATCAAATATAGGTTAGCTTTTGCTTTTGAAAATTTGGTTCTGTTTGTGTGTTGTTGTTTTATGTCCTAGCAACATCTAAGGTCATATCAGGATGGGTACCGACTTGTGACAGTGCGCACTCATGGCGACTCTATAGTGCTGCCTCACTGCGAGACCAGGCCACCAGCACCATGACCTGATATCTTTCTCAGTCACATTATCCTGACACTGAGCCAACCAGTCCTTGCCCTATCCTAATAATGCCGAGTGCCTGGCTAGGAAGCGACAAGTGTCAATTTTTAAGTCATTGGTTTGACTCGACCAGGGTTCGAACCCACTGAAAATTTGATGCTGTCATCGGACTCTGTAGTTGTCGTGGGGTGGGGGGATGGGGGGGGGGATAAAATTGGGAAATATTGCACCTACAGCAGTATTCCACCCAACATGTCTTGCCATTCTAGGGCTAGGATGCTAACCATTACACAGTCCAGGCCCCCTGATGCAATCACCATATCTACACACACCTGCCTATGTGGCCCCTTTCCTGAGAGGGCAGTGCTCAATACTAAGGAGCTTTAACTGTACATGAATTGTGAGTCATGCGTAGTGGGTCGGTAGCGGTATGCAGTCGTGGGTCGCAGGTCGCGGGTCGCAGGTCGCAGGTCGCAGGTCGCAGGTCGCAGGTCGTGGGTGTTTGACTATCCTCGCCGCACCCCGCCTTTTACCCTACTACCCTCTGCCTGCTCCGCCTCCTCCCCTCCCCTCCACTCCCTTGCCCTCCGGTCCCATCCTCCTCCACTCTCCTCCCCTTCCTTCCCCTCTCCTCTCCTCCCCTCCCCTCCCATTACCCCGTCTCCTCTCCTCCTTTCCCCACTCCTCCACTCTACTCCACTCCACTCCCCTTCCCTTCCCTTCCCTTCCCTTCCATTCCCTTCCCTCCCCTCCCCTCTCATCCACTCCCCTCTTCTCCCCCATCTCCCTGCACGGCTCCGAGCAGCGCCAGCACCGGCGCGCCACCACGCGTCGCCGGCGAGAACTAGTGGGAACGCTCACTTTGTGAATGCCGTCCCCCGCAGCGTTCGCCAATCGGCGCGCGGCGTCCGGACCAGACGGGGGTGCGGGAGGACGCGGCCAGCTGGAGAACGAGGAGGGAGGAGGGAGGAGGAGACCGAGCAGGGCACAGGAGGACGGGGAGGAGGACGCGCAGGATACAGGAGGAGAAAACCAGACATCCACACCGGGAGGACGACCGGGGAAGTCGGCTCGCAGGGCCGGCCTTTGGAGAAATCGTCCTGGAACTATCGGGAGAATTTGCTGGAAAACTAACTTTTGGGGGAATATTCGAAGAATATTGCTGGAGAATTATTTTGGGGGGGAATTATTTGCAGAATTCGTCGGAGAACCTGCTTGAGCATTTTTTGGGGGGAAACTATTGGAGAATTGTTGGAGAAATTGTTGGAGAATTGTTGGAGAATTAGTGGAGAATTGTTGGCAAATTGGTGGACAATTGTTGAAGAGTTGTTGCACAATTGTCGGCCAATTGTTGGACAATATCTGGGGAATTGTTGGAGAATTGTTGAATCCGTCCTCACAAGAGAACATGCTTCCTATAGTATAGCGTACCACATAAAGGCGCCCCTCCTCCCTCTATACTCAGTGGGAACTCACACCACACCACTGGAGTGGCCGCAACTACTATTACTTCTACTTCTAGCATTATTGTGCTAAAACCTTCTCCCCCGCCCCATTAAACAAAAGTGTAAATTACCATACCGAGAATAACTAGTAGAACATATGTGCTTCAGCCGCTGAAACAAAAATACCCACCCAAACTGTGTCAAGAGGAATACATATATCTACAAACAAACACAAATTTGATTGCTTTACAAGTTACAGTTACACCGAGGAGGGGGAGAGGGGAGAGGGGAGAGGGGAGAGGGGAGAGGGGAGAGGGGAGAGGGGAGAGGGGAGAGGGGAGAGGGGAGAGGGGAGGGGTGTGTGTAGAGCTAACATATGTGTCGGGCAGTACTGCCTGACCTTCGGCTATCACTGACTATACTACTGACAGGGACGCGCATATCTGCCTACTTAGTACTTGCCTGCCCGCCTATTTGTCTGTCAGTCTGTCCAGCTGCTTGCCTGCAAACACCCTGCCAGTAATTTATAGCCGGATTTAACAAACACTTATTAGATTATCCTGAACACTTATTGGTATATCCTGAGTCAGCATGGGAGGAGAGGAGCGAGAATAGGGATTTCGAAATTGTCATTCTAGGATCTTAAAGCACTGGTGTTCACACTGTTGTTTTGATTTGACAGATAGATAGATCAATTTATAGAGAGGTAGATAGATAATTATATATGTAACCGGTTGGCTGTTGGGAAGGTTTGTCGGTTACTTAGTGGCGGGCGAAGGAGGGGCTACCGACCGGGCAGGCGGGCGGACGGGCGCTTGGCTTGCCCGGTGTTTGGTCTCGAAGCATCGGCCCGGGTGCGGTTTGACTGTGCCCGATCAAGGACCGTGGAGACGGCGTGTGGAGAGGCGGGGCTGCGGCCGGCGGCGGCGGCAGCGGCGACGTCGACGGGCGCCACGACGGCGGGATTGGTCGACACGGTCCGCCGCCTCTGGGCCGAGCGCTACGGTCAGATGGAGTCTCCACCCGCCGGCCTGCCGCCGCACCCGCACCCCGGGGTCGGGATCCGCCACCACAACCCGCACCACCATCATCATCATCACCACCACCAGGCGGCGCAGCACCATCACCACCAACACCATCAGCACCAGCAACAGCACCAGCAACAGCACCAGCAACACCAGCACGTCGCAGCTGCGGCTGTGGCACTAGCGCACCAGGCACTGAACCAACAGCAGCAACACCAGCAACACCCACTGCAACAGCAACAACAACAGCACCAACAGCGGCAACAGCAACAGCTGCAGGAACAAATTGGCAGTCAGGTGATGACTCCTGGAGGAGGAGCTGGTGTTGCAGCAATGGTGGCTCATCACCAGCGAGCACATCTCCAACACCAGCAACACCAGCAACACCAGCAGCAACAGCAACAGCAGCAGCAACAACACCAGCAACAGCAGCCTTCCCCGGCGCACACGGGGCACCCGGGAATGCACGTGGCGCCGCCGGTCCCGGCGCCGTCTCTCGATGGCCGGCTGGGCGCACCCCCGCCGCCGCCATCCCCGGGCGGATTGCACCCGTCGCCGGGCGGCCCGCCTCCACCGCCGCCGGCGCCGGGCGGGGCGGGCCCGGGGCTGGGGGCGGCGGTGCGCCCGGGCCCGCCGCCCATGCTGCCCGGGCTGCACCCGCCGCCGCCGCCCGGCCTCCCCATACCCATGTCTCCGGCAGGCTTCCCGTTCGCGCCGCCCTTCTCCCCGGCAGCCATGGCAGCGCAGGGGTAAGCCTTTATGTTCAAGTAAATTAACTATGTCTGAATGTGTGTATATATATATATATATGTGGAGAGTTCAGGCGCAAAACCACGTAAACCCCCAATCCAAAAAATTAATTCAAATAAAAGATTTGTACCTAAAAATAATGTTAATTCTCACTAATTACACTATTTTGTGTGTGATGACATGATTATGGAGCAATGGACAGAAAACGAGGAATGTAAAAAATTAACTTTTTGAAGGTTTGATTCTTATGTTTATCTCAATTTTTCGATTGGCATTTATGGGGTTTTGCACCTGAACTATTCATATATATATATATATATATATTTATATATGTACATCTATATGTATGAAGAGTTCAGACACAAAATCCTGTAAACGCCAATCCAAATATTGAGATAAACACTGGTCTCAATCCTTCAAAAAGTTCCCTTTTTACATTCCTATTTTTTGTGTGTTCATTGCTCCATAAACATGTCATCACAAGCAAAGTGAGAATTAAAATTAACTTCAAGTGAAAATCTTTTATTTTAATTAGATTTTTTTGGGTTGGCGTTTCCACCAGTATCTATACTGAATAATTATGTACAATGAAATCCAGATAAGTGTTTTGGGTAAGAAAATAGTATCTCTTCATCTGACTGTGCAGCTTTAGACTAACGTAGCATTCACTTCTAAGTTATATGCAGCTACACATGTTTAAGAAGTGTCACCAGAATCTACGTTGAATTTTTTTTTTCTTGAAGATTCATACTGCCTATTATGGATAAGCCTGAATAGACTTGTTTTCAACATTAGACAGTTTGTCAATAGAAAGCCTGATCCTACACTTTTACCGACCCAATGGATTTTTAACCTCCCACACCATATAGACATGGTATGAGAGCAACTGGCCTTTGATGACGCTGTAAGTTATTCACAGCGGTGGAAATCCAAATTGGCAAAGGTGGGGGCATGGTGAATCGAACCACCGACTTTCAGATTAGGAGTCCTACCAAGAAAAAAGTCAGACACTCTAACCACTCCGCCACAGAGAACACCACAAAATTGGTGACATATAGCATCAAATGGAGAGTTCAGGTGCAAAACCACGTACATGCCAATCCAAAAATGGAGATAAACATCAGAATCAAACCTTCAAAAAGTTAAATTTTTTTAATATTCCTACTTTTTTGTTCATTGCTCCATAAACCATGTGATCATAAGTGAGCTTTAAAATTATTTTCAGGAAAAAATCTGTTATTTAAACTACATTTTTGGATTGGTGTTTCTGTGGTTTTGCGCCTGAACTCTTCAAATCTAGGCGTGCGTTTCAGTTAAGAAAATTTGATGCTTTCAATTTTCATCAAACTATGCAGCTTTTTAACCGTTTGCAAATAAATTGTTCTTCAAAGTAATGTATGGTACATATGAAGAGTTCAGGCACAAAACCAAGTAAACGCCAACTCAAAAATGCAGTTTAAATAAAAGGTTTTTATCTGAAAATAATTTTAATTCTCACTAATTCCACTTTTCATATGATCACATGGTTATGGAGCAATGGGCAAAAGAGTAGGAATAAAAATTGTAAAACTCTTTGAACGTTTGATTCCAATGTTTATCTCCATTTTTCGATTCGCATTTACATGGTTTTGTGCTGGAACTCTTCATATGATGACGATCACCCTAATATTTATTGTCATGGGGTGATGCAAATAGGAAATTATGCGCGAAGAGCAGGACTCAAACCCACACGTCTTGCCATTCCAGTGTTAGCATGCTAACCATGTAAATGTCGTATATGCGGCATAGATATATGCCAACCCCCAACATTTTTGGGCGTTTTTCCTCCAAATTTGTGAAGGAACAGTATTGTTTTCTATGGCAAACGCAGCAGTATTCACATTCGCACCGATCGGTCCATGGGTCGATCCATTTGCCGCATTCGCATTCACATTCGCGTTCGTATTCGCATTAGGACATATGGAAGCACCACTATTCATTTACATGCTTTTCGATTTTTATTCGCATTCGCACTCGCATTCACATTTGCATGCTGCATGCCGCATACCGCGTATAAGGAATCTTAGCTTAATACAATATTTATCTAGAAAGCAAATCTGGCAGAAGCTTAAAAACATCGGACTATGCAACTTTAAAATGGAGAGAGACCGGACTCGGTGGACGAATCGGTAGAGCGCACACCTCCCGTGCGGAAGGTCGGGAGTTCGATTCCTGGTCGAGTCAAACCAATGACTTACAAAATTGATATGCTACTTGTCACTTCCTAGCCTGGCACTCGGCATTAATAGGATAGGACAAGGACTGGTTAGCTCAGTGTCAGGATAATATGACTGAGTGGATTATCGGGTCATGGTGCTGGCGGTCTGATTTCCCAGTGGGGCGGTACTATAATGTCACCATGAATGCACGCTGTCACAAGTTGGTACCCAATCTGATGACCTTAGATTTTTGCCAGGATGTAAAACTCCGACAACCAACTAACTTAAAATTGAGATGCATTAGCACTTCCTGGTGGACTATTAATGACCTCTCAATGGAATGGCAATGAATACTCAATTAACCATCAGTAGATTTTCCCTGAATTGCCGCTAAGCTCTCCCTGAAACTGTCAGTGTCAGGAAGCTCTCCCTGAAACTCAGTGTCAGTAAGCTCTCCCTGAAACTGTCAGTGTCAGTAAGCTCTCCCTGAAAATGTCAGTGTCAGTAAGCTCTCCCTGAAGCTGTCAGTGTCAGTAAGCTCTCCCTGAAAATGTCAGTGTCAGTAAGCTCTCCCTGAAACTGTCAGTGTCAGTAAGCTCTCCCTGAAATTGTCAGCGTCAGTCAGCTCTCCCTGAAACTGTCAGTGTAAGTAAGCTCTCCATGAAACTGTCAGTGTCAGTAAGCTCTCCCTGAAATTGTCAGCGTCAGTAAGCTCTCCTTGGAACTGTCAGGTCAGTAAGCTCTCCATGAAACTGTCAGTGTCAGTAAGCTCTCCCTGAAACTGTCAGTGACAGTAAGCTCTCCCTGAAACTCAGTGTCAGTAAGCTCTCCCTGAAACTGTCAGTGACAGTAAGCTCTCCCTGAAACTGTCAGTGACAGTAAGCTCTCCCTGAAACTGTCAGTGACAGTAAGCTCTCCCTGAAACTCAATGTCCGTAAGCTCTCCCTGAAACTGTCAGTGACAGTAAGCTCTCCCTGAAACTGTCAGCGTCAGTAAGCTCTCCCTGATCCCTGAAACTGTCAGTGTCAGTAAGCTCTCCCTGAAACTGCCATTGTCAGTAAGCTCTCACTGAAACACCTGCAGGGGTAGAGGGGGGGGTCCGGTTTGGAGTGACAAAAAAAGCTCTCGTGCTGTATCGGGTGTTCATCAGAGCCGCCATTCTTTGGTGCACGTAGCGATATTCTACACTGCTTACTTCCGGTAGACATGCAAACCCATTATGCGCTTTTAAATGTTCCGTTCCGGTTCCCATATCTGACTGCGTTCCAGCTCTGAGATGGCCGAGTCGAACTAAATCACTATCACTATCAGTTTCACAAAAGCATCCATAAAGAATAATATGAATAAGGAATGCTTAGGAGCGACTCCCCCCCCCCCCCCCCGCCCCCCCTCCACCCCCACCTTGGTGGCCGTATTCGATAGTATTTTTTTTACTCCCCTTACAGTGTTTGATTTGAAATTCTAGCAGCTCGGGTGACCAGAGTCGTGGTCGTATGATTAACTGCTGTCATCCACCCTGCGTGCTGCATAGCGAAGTTCGACGAGCTATTTCTGTTTCTGTTTGCTGGATTTTGGTTATTATTCAATTCAACACAAACATACAAATGGCGGCCCCCATTTAATGCTATTTCCGTTTCCGTTTGCTGGATTTTGGTGATTTCATTTTTTACCTCTATGAGTACGAGTATTGTTTATGTATATCTACACATGTTAGTCCTTAGCCTCCCCGCCCGGGTGGGTTGGTATCAATCTACCTTTTCCACGCAGCACACTGTGCAGGGAGCTGCTACCTACATTCCTAGACCAGGCATGATGGCCGAATGAGTTGAGCGTCCGTCTCCCATTTTGGTTGATCGTTGGTCAAGTCAAACCAATGATGTAACATTTTCATACCTGTCGCTTCCTATAGCCAGGCGCTCACCATTATTAGGATAGGGCAAGGACGGGTTTCCTCATACACAGGGAGTGCAGAAATGATGAAAATTAGAAATCTAGATAACAGGGTATCTGGGAAATATATTAATCTGGATATAGAATAACGTATATTCTAGATTATATACATACATGTATATATATGTTCATGTCTAGAAGTCATGACAGCAACCGCTGACAATGCTATAAATTTGATTGACAAATTGTTCGCTTCCATTTGATTGACAAATTGCTTGGTTCCAGATGATTGACAAATTGTTAGTTTCCACTTGATTGACACATTGTTGGGTTCCCTTTGATTAAGAAGCAAACCTATATATTTCACACCTGTCAACGAACATAGTGGCGAATCTATTTGAAAGAACGGCCTCTGCATTGACCTATGTATATAATTATATATATATATAGTATATCTATTGTATATATTTAGTATATCTATACATCTATGCATCTATGCATATATGCATCTATGCATCTATGCATCTATGCATTTATGCATCTATGCATCTATGCATCTATGCATATATGCATATATGCATCTATGCATCTCGGCATCTATGCATCTGTGCACCTATGCATCTATGCATCTAATCATCTATGCATCTATACATATATGCATCTATGCATTTATGCATCTATGCATCTATGCATCTATGCATCTATGCATATATGCATCTATGCATATATTCATCTATGCATCTATGCATCTATGCATCTAATCATCTATGCATCTATTCATCTATGCATCTATGCATCTATGCATATATCCATCTATGCATCTATGCATCTATGCATATATGCATCTATGCATCTATGCAGCTATGCCTCTATGCATCTATGCATCTATGCATATTTAACCGTCGGGCTATTCCACCCCCGCTTAAGGCGACCCTACGTGTTAATATAAATAATTGTTTCCATGTGAATGACTTGTGCCTCCTGCAGCCGGTTGTCTGTCACCCTGCCAGCCTGACCCTTGACTAGCATTGCCCGAGGTGGAGAGTTCGACTCCTGACAGACCATTGGCAGAAGGCCCTTAATTAAATAAGATTATAGAGCAATCCAAATAGCAATCTGAAGTTGACCATAGCGGTTAATAATATAAGTCTGGAGGACAGTAAGGAATGCAAGGAACGTTCATGTCACTTCTTAGGAGCTCACCATTTTATTCTTACCTCTTACTAACAGAATGAATTGATCAATAAAACCTATGTTCTTAGTTAAATATAGTTCAACAGTGGAATGTATGTTATAAGCCAAATCCCCTCCCATATAATTAAGTTAAATAAGTTTGGAATTTCGACAATAAAAGCCTAAATATCGGCTAAAACATCGGAGCGTGCAAAAACACGTCCGATGGGTCTGGGTCCGAACGCCCGACCTTCTATCGTTGCTAGGATAGTCACAATCGACGTATCCAAGCAACGCTTTACAGCAGGGAACCCTGCCTCGCAAAATGCGCGCCTGCGCAAAATGCGCGCCTGTGCAAAATGCGCGCCCGCGCAAAATGCGCGCCTGCGCAAAATGAGGTCGAGCAGTCTCGCCCACTTCACAGCCTCCCCAGACGAACAACAGGAACTGATGTTCGTCTAAGAAAGGAAAAGTGGGAGAGACTACCAGGGTTCGCGGCTGTAGCAGTAAATAATAAGCGTAATCGCGACCCCGCTTGATCCACGACCATATGGCGTGGAATGCGAGGCCCCGCATACTTCCTTCTCGTTGTGTAATTTTTTCGATTTGAGACAAGCCAGCTCTCTGGTCAACAATTTCAGTATTTCACAAGAAATATGTTTGTACTTAAATTCCTTCAAAAACAGTTTTGAATCATTACTTGATCAAATTGAAACTACCAGAATCGACCTTCAATTCTGGTACCGGCCCAACTAAAAATACTGACCCTGTCATAGCTGAATACCCTGCCAGTCAGTCTGGCAATGAAAGAAACTCCACTAGTCACTCGTCATCTGTACAATTGCACACCATCCAATATCACAACCCTTTATCACACACTCCACCATTTTGACACTTGTGACCACACATGTACTACTAACCCCTGGAAGAAAATTCCCTAGCCCAGTTCCCGCGATGAAAGCTAGCTCAATATTTCTCCTCTACCAGTAGCCTATACTGTAAACTCATTACAGCCTCAAAAGTACTCTGGCCGGCGTTACCATAGTAATATCCCTATGTCAAGTCTGTATCACACCGTACGCTAAAAGTGAAGGGTATTTGGAATTCGCTACAGACGACGTTACCCTAAATGTATACAGCTCCAATGACAGGGTCCCCTTTTTCTCTAAAAAATTTGCACCTTGACTACTAGACAATGACTACTATACAATGACTACATTGTAACCAAAGCCGGAAATTCCCGAAGGAAGTCCGCTTTTGGTTCACACAAAAACAATCTACGGTGCTATTCAAGCGCAAACTCAACCATTGGTAATTTACACTTCAACCAAAGCCGGAAATCCCTGAAGGAACTCCGCTTTTGGGTGACAGAAAAACAATTTACGGCGCCACCGAAGGGCGCACCAGACCATTGTTTTCTTTTTTTTTTAGGGAAGTGCTCCATTAGGTAATTTAAGTACAATTTTCGCCTCTGAGGGAGATCAAATAAGGGCGACATTTAATGTTTGTCGGGTCAAACCCAATGAAGGCCAAAACACGTACCGACGCGCACGGTCGTGCGAGACGAAACTGTACCCAAAGTAAATGCAAGCATAAGTAAATGTGTGCATTTGTCAGTTTGCCCACAGCCTGATTCGCAAAAGTTGTACTTTCTCGCCAATATGCGCACGCGCATATATTTCTTCTTGTAGCAATGGGATAATACTGGAGGGACACATTTCTGGTTTGATGGCCGGTGGGCCCCGTATATATAAAAATACTCCTCACCGGATTACTATTGGGCACCGCATCCAATTAATGGTACTCCCGACCGTAGCGTCTTTAGGCATCGTATGCCGGCACACTCCCTTCGATTGGGCCACGCATGCCGTCACACTCCTTACCAGGTAATGTCTCTACTCGCAGTGTGTTCCCTTATTTGCGCCGTCACATTATCTAGTCTGATCTACATCAATGGTTTGATGGCCGGTGGGCCCCGTATATATAAAAATACTCCTCACCGGATTACTATTGGGCACCGCATCCAATTACTGATACTCCCGACCGTAGCGTCTTAAGGCATCGTATGCCGGCACACTCCCTTAGATTGGGCCACGCATGCTGACACACTCCTCACCAGGTAATGCCTCTCAGCGGGTTTTGCGCCACTGCGCATATATACCCGTTTCTTCCATATGTGATACATTCGGCTTGGCGAGCCACTAAATGCGAATCCAAGCAGCGATCCTGCGTGCCTTTTGCATCGACAGGTCGAGGCCGGAGTTTCTTACTCTCTGAGCTCTGTGTGGTATGTGTTTTGGTGGTGTAGGTGTATGGTGTGTGTCTGTGGTGTGGGTGTAGGTGTGTGGTGTGGGTGTAGATGTATGGTGGGGGGTTTAGGTGTGTGGTTTGGGTGTCAGGGGTACCAACCAAAGCATTACAGAGACCGGCATGGATTATCAAAGATTTTAAATACAGATTTATCGCACAGATCAAGCCCCCGGGATCTCAATGGGGGTGTGTGCCGTCATATCAATGAACCACTGTTACATAAAATGTACCATGGCAAAGCACAAAAGCCTGCATATACGCGTACATCACATAAAATGAAAGCTGAATCTGTTAAACATAATATAGCTATCTAATACGTGGTAAGAGTTACTATCCTTTAATTTACATATAAATTTTAATTCTCAGACTACAGAGATAGAAATTTAATAATATACAACATACTTACTGATGGTCTGTATAATAATTTAACATGTGCTAACTAGTAATAGGACTGATGTCCTTTAAGTAAATATTTCGTCCTAGTGACAAGAATAACAATCCAAAACACGATGATTTCTCAGGATGGCCGATAATAATGAGGGGCACACCCCTAGTAGCGGCAATGGCTATCGCCGACGCACCACACTACCAGAAAAAAATTGAAATAGCTAATGCGGGTATCCAAAATTGGGTCCTAGTGTGGCCAGGGGTACCGGGCACACACTCTGAGGGGACACCCGCCCACTCACTCGGTTGTAAACTGATAGCGAATATACGATTGTTACACTAATCTGACCCAATACGGGGTCAATCACGAGCCGTGAACGTTCCGGCCGTGGGAGTAGATATTTAAATATACAAATACTTCAGCACAGTTAAGTTGTTAGCAATACAGACTTTAGGAAATGCGAACACACGAGGCCTCGTAGAGGTCTCGCATGGATGTAATATAGCGACAATGCTAAAGTATCACATCAATGTTACTTTCTAGCGAAATTTGTTCTATAATAATCTGCAAAATTTGTTCTATAATAGAATTTGGAATAATTCCTACCCTTGCACACGACCAAACAGGACACCTTAATACTCTACTTGTAGCCCTAATTTATATGCATCCTTGTTAACATCTAAGCTTGTGTAGGTACCTGTTCCTTCATTTACTAAACATTTTGAAATACCTCTAGCCACATGGGTAGTTATACAGTAGCTCCTCTAGATGGTTCAATTTTGATGTTTAACCTTATAGATATTTATCTTCATTATTACCATAACAACAATTCATATAGTAACACTGGTAGTTACTTACACAACTTTAAATGGTTCACTTTTTATGTTCAACTTCATAGAATGTTTATAGTACTTGGATAATACAATTTAAACATATTTACACCTATACACACTTTGGTCTAGTGGTCGGGTATGAAGGGGATTTAATGTTTACATGGGAAAACCGTTACAAATACTTTACCTATAATAGAATTTGGAATAATCTCTACCCTTCCACACAACCAAACAATTCATATTAACATTTCACTCTTATCCCTAATGTACATGTATGATTAACTAGTGGTTATCCCCAGAGATCATGGCTAGTTACTTCTACAATTTTAAATGGTTTAAATTTCTGTTTAATTTGATTGAATGTGTATGTCTATTTCCCCATAAATTAGTTTTAGGCCTATATTCTAGAAAATTTTGAAAACCAAGCTGATGCCCTCAGAGAGAAGAACCAGATTCAGTAAATGATTGTTAAGCTTCATAGTTTAGAGACATACATATTCAATGCTCATTTTGAACCAGTTTAACCGTGAAGAATATATTCACCAGTTCAACCATGAAGAAAATCCCCTGTGCGCGTATCTAAAATAAATTTGCTGTCTAATCCCCTGGCAGTAGTTGGACCCACCGTTAACCAACCTATTTCCCCAACAACATGGGGAGCCACAAATAACACATAATACAAACATAACACCTATATCCACCATTTAATAATTTAGTCAAGTGGTTGGTTATGAAGAGGTGTCTACAATTACCTTAATAAAACAGTTAGAAATGTTCTAGTTTACACAGATACAATTTTGAACATTCCTGTGTCCTCCTAGATGACCAAATATAAACATTTGCTATATGTTAGTGCCAGTTTTTTATATTTACTATAATAGGTGTACCAACCACAGGCTGTTTCCCTCTGGAAGAAAGCAGCCCAGGGAAAATTGCTATTATTTTTATAATTAAACAAATTGTAGAATGTTCACATATGTTTACTCTGGTTAGTTTTATTTGTATTTAAATTTAAGTTTAGGGTTAATATGGTCCAATTTGATTTGGCCCCATCCCCCTGTGTACCAGTTTAACCGTGAAGGCTTACAAGGATTCTGTGGTGTATTTTACTTTTCTCTACCAACATGTATGATGTAATTATATGTTTGCAAGGGTTTTTGACCTATAATTCTAAATCTGTTTTTACCACAATGCCTAGATTAGTGCTTAGGCTCACAAGGGTGTTGTGGTATATTTTCAATTGGTTTTACCAACATGTAAGGTTTTAATTAAATGTTTACTTAGAAATCACCCCAAAATCAATAGGTTACAATACTCAATATAAAAGGTGCTCAAAAGAAACGCCAGCGGCCTAACTGATTCCCTGCTCTACAACCAATATACCAATTACACCACATACAATATTACAAACTATATACAAATCAAGGTGTATTTTTAATGTGGTGGTGTGTGTTTTTACAAGATAAGAATATAAGTGTATCATTTAAATAGTCCCTGCATATTGTATAGCCCCGTGAACCCATCCCCATAAATAGAATATGCCCAAAACAATACCTAATGTGATGCCCTCGTCCGGATTCTGTGGGTGGCCGCTGCTCGTCCTGTGAATCCAACTGTCACTGCTGGCTGGACTCGTTAATTTGCGGGTGGCCGTTGGTCGCCAAGCGAATCCAGCTCGTATCCAGCTCGTAGTGTAGGCTGGATCGGCTAACCGCGGGTGGTTGCTGCTCGCCCCACAAATCCAGCTCGTAATTTAGTCTGGATCAGTTAACCGCGGGTGGTTGTTGCTCACCCCGCAAATCCAGCTCGTAATTTAGGCTGGATCGGTTAACCGCGGGTGGTTGCTGCTCGCCCCGCAAATCCAGCTTGTAGTGTAGGCTGGATCGGTTAACCGCGGGTGGTTGCTGCTCACCCTGCAAATCCAGCTCATAGTGTATGCTGGATCGGTTAACCGTGGGTGGTTGCTGCTCACCCCGCAAATCCAGCTCGTAGTGTATGCTGGATGGGTTAACCGCGGGTGGTTGATGCTCACCCCGCAAATCCAGCTCGTAGTGTATGCTGGATCGGTTAACCGCGGGTGGCCAATGCGAATCCCACGAATCCAGCTCTCACTGCCGGCTGGACTCGTCAACCATGGGTGGCCGCCACAAATCCCTATCTTCTCGTCCTGTCATCGAGCGGTTGATATGGTGTGTGCGTCTAAATGTTGTGTGTATGAAATATAAATAGGTTTACATTAATTAGAGTTTATATTATTATATTTATTCAGCAATACAAAGCATGAGTTCACTGGCCTAATACAAGCACATAAATGAATTGAGCAGAGAATCAGGTTACCTAGAGCATTTTAGAGGATATTTTAGATATATAATAGTTTACTTTACCCCATTACATTATTATAGAAATTCAACCACGCACCCCAGATAAGCGAAAATTCGACGGATGGACTATCGCCCTATGTAATCAGTGGTGGTTGGATATATAATAATTTACTTTACACTCATTACTATACAGTGACAGATGCATACTTGATATGAGTTGAACAGAGAATCATGACAGAAAGAACACAAGATTTTAGAATATAAATGCACCCATTTTACATATAGTCATTACAGTGACATACACACAGTTACATACATATATATATCATGCTGTGTATATGAAACCAATGGTGATCATGACAGCTATTGGTGGTACAGCTATGCCTATGGTAGGCAGTTAATGCACAATTGTCTTTGTATTATAACTTTGGTGGGGCATATTTCTGGGTTCCTTGTATAATGTTACTTTTCAATTTAAATGTCTAGCACAGTAGAAGGCATATAATATATGATTTTAATAAAGAAGTAGTGAAATACACCCGAAATGTATATGCTTAAATAAATACAAGTTAACAGTAATTGTGGAACTAAAAGTAACATTAACCTATAATATTTAAATTTTGTGAATAAACACAAAACAAATAACAGTAGCAAACAGCAGTATTTAATAGTACATTAAAATTACTTTATATGAGTTGAGCATAGATTCAGGTTATTTAGAGCAATTACCATTTCTTAGATATATAATAGTCATACAATCACACAACTCATTTGAACAGAGAATAAGTTACTTAGAGCACTTTTAGCTGAAATTTTAGATATATAATATGAACATTGCAATACAGATAATACATGAGTTCAATCAATAAATAGTAAGCTAACATTCTACATGTATCTATATTGAAATAAATATGCAAAAGTCAACAGTAATTTTGGAATTAAAATTAACATTAATGGCAAAATAATGCCAAAAATATGCAGTTTAAACAGAACACGACGAAAAACGGCCGAATAACATCGAAATCGTCGTCATATTCCTTTAATATAAACCAAAAACGATTCGGAATGCATGAATATGAATGAATATAACACAAATAAATCAAATGTGGGTTAAAAGTAATTTTAAATATTACATAAATGCTGTCTGGATTATTCAATGTTCAAAGTATTCGAACTACTGAGAAGCTACCCAGTTGCTAGACATCTGTCAGTAGTTTATCAGTCGCTTAGCAACCATGTGCGAATTGTTGATGGTAACGCATTTTCCTTGTGTGCGCAAATTCCTCTCGCAGGCGCGCAATTTGCGCGTTGACTTTATATTATTACAAAAACCACCCGAAATGGATAAACAAATCAATGAATTCGGAATTAATCTTAATGTTGTAATAGAAGTAGCATTAATGCCAAACTAAAGACATTTAGACATATTCTACCTCTGAATTAATAAATAAAAAACCCATATCAGGTCGACCAAAAAGTCTGAGCCCTGTCACATACTTCCCTTACTGAGTGGGCACATTTCTTCCAATGATGATAGTTTATATTTAACCCAAAATCATCCCGAAAAGCATGAATTCAATGAATATGACAAAGCAACCTTAATGGCAAAATAATGCCAAAAATACGAAGTTTTAAAAGAACACTGACGAAAACGACCGAGATAGATCGATCTCGTCGTCATGTTACTTTATATAAACCTGCAACTCGAATTTATATATATATTAATGAATATGATAAAGTAAACCTGAATTTTATATTAAAAACAACATTAATGGGTTCATAAATGATGTATTGTATTCTCAATTTATAAAAGTATTCCAAATTCGAGATGCTACCAGGTTGCTAGATAGACTGCAAGTTGTTTAAAATTGCTTGGCAACAGGTTCCACTTGTTGATGGATACGCATTTCCCTCATGCGCAAATTCCTCTCTCAGGCCCGCAATTTGCGCGCGTCGTAATGATGTTACTCTCAAGACCACACAAGCCACCAGAAATACATAAATATGGACAAAATAAAGACAACATATACCTTAATTTTGGATTAAATTGCACCAGGAGTGTCAAAATAAGATATTTAAACACAGGAACCTGAGCCAAGAAATAGAATAGCCCATAACAGGCCCGACCAACCAGTCAGTGCACTGACTGAGTGGCAGTGACACCTGTCAAATATCTCACATGAATACAACCATCCGAAATGTGTTGAATATGGACAAAACATGTTAAAATAAACCCCCAATTTGGAATTATAGTACTATTAATATGACAAAATAAACCCTAAATTTGGAATAAGTACCAGGATAGCCCAAAACAAGACAGTTTATAGCAAAAACACAACGAAAACGGCCGAGAGAAAGTAAACAGCCTGAGCCTTGACACGTCTGCCTAACGACTCCCGCCCTTCACCATCACCTAGCAACCGTAATCGATTTGTTGATGGAAACTGCCTTTCCTTCATGCGCAAATTTCTCTCGCAGGTGCGCAATTTGCGCATTGACTTTATATTATTACAACCCCATCTCAAAATGCATTAATTACCAGGTTAACCATCCAAAACCATCTGAAATGGACAAGTAGAACGATAAACTGCAGAAATAGACCCTAATTTTGAATTGAAAGTCAGATTAATGCCAAAAATAAGACATTATAATAGAAAAATCATGAAAACGACCGAGAGAAATTAATCTAGTCATATCCTGCTTTCGTCCTTGTTTTTCATCTGTCAAATATGTCAGTGATAATGATGCGACTTTCATGCCCACGCAAGACACCCCAGATGCACTAATTTAATAAATATGACAAAAATAAACCCTAAATTTGGAATTAAAAGTTATATTAATGCAGAAAATAAGACATTGTATAGAAAAATGATGAAAACAACCGCGAGAGGCCAATATCGCCGTACCCTGCGTTCGTCATGATATTTGGTTTACTAAAAACAGAAAGTCCTCCCGAAATGCATTAATTAGCCAAAAATGTCAAAACAAACCCCAATTTTGAACTAAAAGTCAGATTAATGCCAAAACTAAGACATTTAACAGAAAGATTGACGAATTCGACCGTGAAAACCGATCTTATGGTCTTCATATCCTACCCTGTGCATGGTTCCTCCAACGACGATCACTCACTGCAGTCTTGCATAATCCAGAGAACATATGAAGTTACAGATGCAAAAATAAAAGAATTTGTACTACAATTTAGAAATCCCAATAAAATAAGATCAAAAGCCAGAACAAGTGGTGAGCAAAATAAGTGCAATACACAGTAATATCAGTTGATATTAGTGTTTCTTTAATTTATTTCATTTTCCTAATATATTTATATATATATATATACGCTTGTAAATTTAGACAATTTTGTAAATTACAGTTTATGTATACAAAATAAATTAATAGATGCCTAAAAGTGTAAATAGACCACTTTTAGAGATTACATTAGTGCATACTAAATAAATTAATAGAAGCCTAAATGTGTAAAAAGACCACAAGTAAAATTGAAAAGGTAGAGTAATAATTAAAAAAAATAATTAAAAAACAGAGCAGCACGTAGCAAACCTGACCAAACAGTCTGAGATCTACTGAACTACCGCCCTAATGCTCCAAAAACGCTTCTGACATCGCCTCCTGTGCCAGCGACGCGCGTCGTCGCTAGGAAACGATGGAACTAAGAAAAACATGCGGCTAGCGCAAGCAAACTGCGAAGATTCACTAAAAATAGGCCGGCATTTAATGTCGGAGAACCGCAGCAGCAATTTTAATTTAAAACTCTAACCAAATATAATGCACGTATAGCCTAGTATCGGGATAGCTAGTCCACGTCCTGTACGCCTCCTCCAGTCGGAGCGACACAAGGG